>JABWHU010000004.1:14307899-14357413 GCA_014189135.1 Dicerorhinus sumatrensis harrissoni | reverse complement strand
CGTCGGTGCATGCCCGGGATCCGAACTGGCGAACCCCGGGACGCCGCAGTGGAGCGCGTGCACTTAACCGCTTGCGCCACCAGGGCGGCCCCCTGAGAAAGCTTTTGAGCAGTATATCTGCTCATATCTTTGTGTAAATGGCGTGAGGTAAGAATATACACGGATTCTTGGGCATTGGTAAATGGTTTAATTGGTTTCCAGGGGCCTGGTGGGAGTAAGAATGGAAGTCCAGAGAAAAAGAGTATTTTGAGCAAAAACAAGTGTATGAACCTATGAAAATGGATACAAAGTACACAGGCTTTTCTTCCTGCACCACTCTCTTTCACATGAGAATCAGCAATGGTTCACAAAATTGTGCAACATTTTCATTACTTGTAAAAGAAATGCATGGCTATATAAATGTTATGGCAAAGAAATATTTTTAAAACACAAAAATGCCTCCATCCCAACAACAAAATACAGCTTCTGTTAACATTTTGGAGCACATTCTTCCAGGTTTTTTTAAAAAAATGATATCTGCATTTTTGCACATAGTTGTAAACATGCCTACATACAATTTTCTCATTTTGGAGCACATTCTTCCAGGTTTTTAAAAAAATTATAACCTGCATTTTTACAAATAGTTGTAAACATGCCTACATACAATTTTCTACTATGTTCCTTAAAAAATTGTCATAAGCTTTTCATAAACATCATTTTAATGGTTATGTAATATTACTCCCAATGAATGTGTACCATAGTTGCCTTAACCTTTCCCGTATCGATGGAAACCAGGCTGTAACTAATTCTTATCTTTTAAAATCATACTGTAACTAGACATCTTTCTGCATAAAGTTTTTTCAGTACTAGGCAAAGAGAAGAAATTGATATATGTCAAAGCCTACACCACCAACTATCAAACTCCAATGACTGCTATTTTTGTTACAGCTTTGGAACCTGACAGTTTACTTCTCCCCTACAAATTGGCCATCAACTTGGGTGCCTCCAGCATTTGCGTGAATGAACCATTTAACAACATGACATATTTATTCTTTATCTCATCTTCAATGACCTTGACCTCCACTGCACTTTAGCCATCTCTTACCATGGCCCTATTATGAAAACTGGAATTGCTTTACCTATGAAATATTAAGTTTAGGCATTCAATTATCGCTCTCTCTTTCCACTCTACTCATTATACAGGATCTTTGGCCCCATAAATCTATTCAGTCTCTGATCCTGTCCATTTTCTCCCCCAAAGTTGTTTTGTCTTAACTGTATAACCTCTCCAGGATGGATCTCATGGTTTGTCACTCTCTCAACAATTTGTCCAAGTATTTACCAAAATGGTCTTCCAACCCACCCATCTAGTAAAGTTTCAGTGTTGGATCAATCCAACTAGTCACTTGCACTTCATTACTTTCCATTTATGCAACAATTCACCGTAATCTAGATTCTGTTCCCAGTCACATCACCCAAATCCTCCTTACTACTAAATTCAATTAGTAGTTTTCAACACTTAACCTTCTCTTCCATTAGCTCCTATGGTCCCAAATTTTTATATTTTCTTTCCATGTCCTTGGTTGTTCTTTGATGTCTTTTTTGTAACACTCTCTCTGTCATTTTCTTAATTGTCAATGTTCCTTATGATCTGTGCTCAGCCTTGTTCTCTTCCCTTTCCCTCGCTTTTCTTTCCCTCCTCTCCTCTCTCTTCCCTTCTTTCTCTCCTCTCCATTTTTGTTCTTTTTTTATCAACATTCCTTATTCATCTCATTTCATTTTAGGCAATTTCATCCTCTTCTATCTTGCTGGCCCATGAATTTCTATCTCTATCCAAAATATATCCCACCTGCCTCCTGAATTTCTTCTCATGGATGACCCATAGGTACTTCATACACAGTGTGTTAAAAACTTCTCAAATCTGTTTCTTCCTCTGTGTGCCCTATCTCACACAGAAGGCATAACCATACGCCTAGCTGCCCAAGCTATCCATTTAGAGAGGTTTTTAACTCTTACGTTTTCCTAATTTTATATAGTCTTATCAAAATCAGTTCACATTAAAATAACCACATCCTTTAGATTTTGACTCTGAAAAAGAATTAAATCCATATAGTTCTCTCCGACTCCATACTCTCTCTTAGACTTCTATAATCTCTTACCTAAATGACTGTGACCACTTCCTAACTAGTCTCCTTGCTCCTGACCCTGCATCTCACCATTCTATTCCTGTCCTGACAACATTCCCTCCAACCACTGCAAACACATGCTCATTATCCATTCTTCACCCATAGTGATAGTTTTAATAAGATACTGTCAATATTCTGATCAAATCCTTCTACGGTTCTCCCTCTCCTGTTGGATACAGTGCAAATTGTTCAACACAGCTGCATGATTCATTCCTGCTGATTTCCCTGGCCTCATCCTGAACTTCTTCCCTTGTTGAAATGTACATTTCAGCTATCCTAATTTTCCTGATAACAGGTTTCCCAATTTGTCATTCTTTCTTTTCTCCAGGTCTTTTCCTATTCCTCTCTTTTTCTCCCTCTCAAATATCTACCTCTATGCTATCCATGTTACTTTTTACTTGTTTCAATTGTCTCGGATCTCTGCTCACATATAGCTGTCTACAGGCCGACCTTGCTTGACTCCCTAAATTTGGGTTTCACACTCCTCCTCTGTGCTCCCATAGCACTCAGCACTCACCTTAATTACAGCATTTGACACACACTGCCTTGTCTATCCTACTTACTGGATTGGGATCTCTCTGAGAGAAAAAAAATACCTGTGTTTTCAAATATTTACTCACAGAACTTGCAAAATCCTCACCACATAGTAGGTACACAATGTATTTATGAATGAGTAAATGAGTGAATACACTATTGGAAAAAATAATGAATAAAATGCTATCTCCACCACTTGATTCTTTGTCTCTTCTCTATATTTGTCAATCTGAATAGAAGAGTTTTTCAAAGGATTCTCACACTCATGGTTAAAGAATATATGTTGAACCTTGAATATGTGCCAACTATTATTATGTGTCATAACTGTAAGAAAATATCTCTGCATGCATTCAGGTGTTTCTGCAGGAAGAGAAACTCTATTTCTGAGAAACAGAAGTCCACATATTCCTCGATCAGTGTTTTTATTTCCCTGTGATTAGTAGCAACTCTCCTCCTAGTTCTGGATTGAATAAAGGAAGGAAGAAGTCCACATAACGCAGAGCCTGCTATTACAAGGGAGACATCATGATGCAATGAAACTCAGCTTTTAGGTTTGAAGTTAACATGTTTGGGTTTTAATTCTCATTTGATCATTTTCTTTTGAGTCACTCTCAAAAGACAATTAAATGGGAAAAATACTATCATCTACCTCAAGAATTATTTGGAGGGTTAGACGAGCTCATAGATGTGAAAAATCCTTATAAATAAATGAATCTGAAAATAATAAAAGTCCTTATTTATATTCTTAAAAGTGTTGGCTGTCTTTAGTAACCAGCAAAGGCACCTCCTCCCTGGGAATGTTAAGAGAAATGCAGTAATTACTCTCAAATTGCCCCTAACCAGAAATTTGTGGCCTTGATCCCCTGGGTTCCCAGCCTTTCTGGCAAAAGTGGATACCTTTGTCATTGCCTGGATCTGATGGAAAAGAGCGAGTGTACCTCCTCCCCACTTCAGTGTTGAGCTTGTGACTTTTTTCCCTGTCCCAGATCTAATGAAAAATTAGTCCGTACCTTGGAGCTGACCCTGTTTGAATTTATCACTCCTGAGCTAGGTAAAGGCAGTGCTTCACTCAGCAGTAAGTGTGTGTGTGTGCACGCGTGCACACGTGTGTGACTGGTCTGCTACAAAAGCTTGCAGATGATTATCCTTGTGCCAACCACTTTTATAATTTTGTTGTAGCATCTCAAATAACATAGATGGACAAAATTATAAGTCCTTGAGGTTTGTTTTCTTCTCTGGGAAAATGCTATCTTTTTTACAGTTTTACTGAATATCTGGCAAGCACCCAAGCTGTGAGCAAAGCTTTACAGGATTTATAATGATAATAATAATAATAAAATCTGCATTATTTTTGCAAATAGTTGTAAATATGCCTATGTATAATTTTCTACTATGTTCCTTCAAAATTATATCATAAGCTTTTCATGAACTCATTTTATTTGCTGCATGATATTATTTCTAATAGAAGTGTACCATAGTTGCCTTAACTTTTTTCCCTTATTGACAGAAATTAGGTAGCCCAACAAAAACATTGGCCAGGATCTGATCTGCTTTTGTCCTGGAGCCCTGAGAAATTTACTTTATGAGTAGCTGTCTTTGTAAATCCAGTAGCTGGTATCCTAGCCTCTCTATTCACTTCTGATCATCAGATTAAGAACTGAGCCAATACATCCATCCAAAGGTTTTGGAAATTACAGGTCCCATCTTTTTCTCCTTATTGAGAAGAACATATCCAGATGTCTCTTTTTCATCAAGCCATGCTTTGCTGTAGGCAGTATAGCATGGTAGTTAGGAACATGAGTTTGAAATCAGATAAATCTGGGCTTGAATGATCTGTCCATCATTTTCATGATGAATGATTTTCGGCAAATTACTTACACTCTATAAGCCCTAGTTTCCAACTGGTTAAATGAGAATAATGCCTTTTTTGTGGTCCTGTTAGGCTGATATGACATAAAGTGCATGTCACGGCAGCTAGCCAATATTAATCACACAATAAATATGTGATTAATGAATGATTGTTATTATACTTGTTATCATTATTATTGATATTACCATTTAGGCACATATCTTGAAACCATAGATTTACATTCATACTCAAACATCCTGATTTATTTCCCGAAATTCTTGAGTGCTCTCTGGAAGCAAGTAGCATCTTACTTGAGGATATAGGTAATGAAGACATGTAACATAGTGGGAAGAATAAAGTCTTTGAAGCCAGATAGACTGGGATCAAATCCCAGGTTCATTGTACACTAGTACAATAACACTGGGCAAGTTTCATCACTGAGTCCCAATGTTCTCCTCTCTAAAATGAGGATCATAATGCCTATGTTGAAAAATTGTGGGAAAAAGTGAACAGTATTCAAAAGCACAGTATTTGAAAATTAGGTGCAAATCAGATTTTATTAACAATGCAACCATTTCTACCTCTTTAACAGTCATGTCAGCCAAATTGGAAGGATAGTAAATTTGTTCTCAGTGTTTGCAGCCTCTGTTTTCATCTGGCCTGTAAACCCCAAACTTCTCCCCTGGTTACTTTGAGGAAGTCAGTGTCTGTGTTCTGCCATCCAAACCTGGTCCCCAAATATGAACAGCTCCCAGCCCTTCCATCTTAATGAGAATGCTGGCCAGAGGGCTTTCTCTTCCAGGAATTTTGGGACCTTAAAGCCTTTTTTTCTCTTGCTGAAGGAATTTCAGGTACCAGAGCCCATTAACGGTGATGTTTTGGGTAGGGATAAGGCTCCATGTTGTTCTGGAAATCACACTACATAGCCATAGTTCTGCATGTCCCTGCAAGAAAAACTGACCCAGATAATCTGAAGAATCTCAAGAAAATAAGATTGAGTGTTCCATTATTCATTTTCCACAATCCATGAAGATAATGGGGTCAAGGTTGGATCCAAGGTGCTGGAATCTGTGTAGAAAGACTTCTGCTTCTAGGACTAAGTAGCAAACTCTCTCTCCTCTGTTTCTGGGAGACCTACAGGTAAAGCACTCATGAATATTCTTATTTGATATCTAGTTCCAGATATTGGAGGGAGCCACTTTGCTGTAGTCAATGAAAATTATCATTTGACATAAATTTTTACCTACTGCATTGAGTTGTTTCATAATTACACTCTTCCTTTTACTCACTTGGAGTTGGAGGAACCAGGACTGGTGCACGGTTGTCTTCCGAATCCAGCTGACAAAGTGATGGTGAGCCCAAGTCCGCATTATAAATGTGTCTTTTCTAGGCTCTCTATTTTCCTCCGCTGTTTTATTGGTTCATTTTTGTAAAAACACGTTATTTGTTGTAATCAATGCAACTTTATAACAAGCTTTGATACGTTATTGTGAATCCCTACCTTCTCTTTTAAAAAACATAAAGATAATTCGATAAATATTGATTTGGGTTAGAAAATAAATCACTTCTAGGTTATTTTAGAGACAATGAAAAGATTAGAACTACTTTTAAAAGTTATGTTTGGCTTTTAGATTGTACTTCTTTGAATGTGATGCCATGTGGTAACTAAATAACATGGGGGCCTAGGATTATTACGGTTAAACCTGGGTCTTGAACAAGGCCTGATGTAAGTTTCTTACAGAGGCTGCCATGATGCATATAATTGGATGTGACATCTTTTACTTGATCGACAAATTTATATTGTGGATCCATTCATTATCTATGATAGATTTTGGGTCTACAATCAATGAACAAATTAGAAATAATCATGGAATGTGTAGAGAAGCAGAGGATACAGAATTAAACAATTCATTATAGACAAAATTATGAAGGGCAATGAGCCTTTTTTTGTGTGAGGAAGACCAGCCCTGAGCTAACATCCGATGCCAATCCTCCTCTTTTTTGTTAAGGAAGACTGGCCCTGGGCTAACATCCGTGCCTATCTTCCTCTACTTCATATGGGATACTGCCACAGCATGGCTTAACAAGCGGTGCATTGGTGCATGCCCGGGATCCAAACCGGTGAACCCCGGGCCACTGCAGCAGAGCGCGTGCACTTAACCGCTTGCACCACCGGGCTGGCCCCAGGGCAATGAGACTTCTGTTGTCAGATAATTTGTTTTGCTTCCAGAGACTAAATTCTGGAATCAAATTGCTTGGGTCCCAAATCCCAGCTTCTCCTCTTCTTACCTCAGTGACTGTGAGACTGTCCGCCTCAGCTATCCCATCTGAAAGTGGGAATAACAACAGTACCTACATAACTCATATACTTAAGACTGTTGAACCAGTTACTACTGTAAGCTATTAGAAAAGAAATGAGGAAAATGTTTAATAAACATTAACTGTTATTATTATCATTTACAGAGACTGGCACCAGATTGAGAAAGAAAGTGGCTGTATATCCTAAACCTACATGTTTTCTATATTTATCCAGAAAAATATGCATCAAATGTAAGAAAATATGGATGAAGACATTACCTATTTTAAAAGAACATCTCTATTATGCTATGCCACCATCATCACTTTTTTATCCAGAGACATTCCTTTTCCCTTTAACTTTCCCCACCTGTCCACTCCAGCTGATATATCAATATGAGGAAGGAGAACCAGAGCAGCGTCTGACTTCCTCCTCCTGGGGCTCCCATCCCTCTGGAGCAGCAGTGCTTATTCTTTGCCCTGTTCCTGGGCATGTACCTGACCACGGTGCTGGGGAACCTGCTCATCATCTTGCTCATCGGGCTGGACTCTCACCTCCACACTCCCATGTACTTCTTCCTCAGCCACTTGGCCCTCACTGATATTACTTTCTCATCTGTCACGGTCCCTAAGATGCTGATGAACATGCAGACTACATACAAATCTATCCCCTACTCAGGGTGAACTTCAGAGACATATTTTTTCATATTTTTGGCTGATTTGGATAGTTTCTTGGTCACTTCAATGACCTATGACAGGTATGTGACCATCTGTCACCATCTTCATTATACTGCCATCATGAGTCAGAGCGTTTGTGTCATGCTGGTGCCAAGTTCTGGCTCATTGTTTGAGCTTGTGCTGTTTTGCACACCCTCCTCCTTGCCCGGCTGTCCTTCTGTGCTGACCACACTGTCCCTCACTGCTTCTGTGACCTTGCTGCCCTGCTCAAATTGTCCTGCTCAGACACTTCCCTCAACCAACTGGTAATCTTTACTGCAATATTAACAGCCATTGTGCTTCCATTCTCTTGCATCCTGGTTTCATATGGCCACATTGGAGCCACCATCCTCTGCTTTCCCTCTACCAAGAGCATCTGCAAAGCCTTGTCCACTTGTGGATCTCATGTCTCAGTAGTTACTCTCTATTATGGGGAAATTATTGGTCTATATTTTCTTCCTTCATCCAACAACACCAGTGATAATAACATCATTGCTTCGCTGATGTACACTGTGGTCACTCCCATGTTGAACCCCTTCATTTATAGCCTGAGAAATAAAGACATGAAAGGCGCCTTGAGAAAACTCTTGAGTAAGAAAACATATTCTTCTAACTGATACTTACTTATCTTTTAAAGCACTCATGTCATCTTTTTTTCTGTAATTACAAATTATTGAAACTATAGCTCACTTGTCTTCCTTCCATGGCTGTTACTCTGAAATCTTTTTTTTTTTTTTTTTTTTTTTGTGAGGAGATCAGCCCTGTGCTAACATCTGCCAATCCTCCTCTTTTTTTGTTTTGGAAAGGAATACTTGCTCTGGGCTAACATCTGTGCCCATCTTCCTCCACTTTATATGGGATGCCGCCACAGCATGGCTTGCCAAGCAGTGTGTCGGTGCACACCTGGGATCTGAACCGGCGTACCCTGGGCCGCCACAGCAGAGTGTGTGCACTTAACTGCTTGCACCATCGGGCCGGCCCCTGAAATCTTTTTTGACATTATTCCTACACCTGTTAGGGAGAGGAGTATAAGGGGACATACTTTATAGGACTTAATTTGCCCCTTTCTTGGATAATGGGGATTGTAAAATACTTTAAGGATGCTATGACACTCCGGTTGGTATCATTAAATGGAAGCCATCAGGGCTGGCCCTTCCTCAAATATTAAGTTTGTTATGAAATGTGTTTGATCTTTCCCATCACCATTTCTAAAGAATTTTCTATTTTGGTGAAAATATGGCTTCTCCTTCACCCGGGCACCCAGGCATGCAGACATCCTGAGCCCTTCTAGAGCTTCCAGGGAGAATGTATTACATTTTACTCTCCTTACATAATAATTAATGCACTGTTTTCTTGTCCTTCAGAAATGCAGCACACACTTTCTTTCTCCCTAAACACATATAGATATTCAGCAACAAACTATATGTCACCCCCCTTGTCTCAGGTACTGGTCAAAGAGCTTAATATGCAGTAAAATCATCCACTTTAATCCTGACAGCAACCCGAAAAATATGTTGGAAAAACTCAGACTCAAAAAGCTGAAAACTGCCTTAAAATCGCAGTTAGTGAAAGGAGGATTTCAACCTTGGCTGTCTGACTCCAGAGTGATTCAGCCAAGGACCATAATTGTTTATATGGAATGCTGTGTCCTAAGGAAGAATAATTAGCTCAGTGTAAGTGGTAGAGGATATGAAAAACTTCCCAGAGAAGGTGTTGCTTTACCTGAGAGTTAACAGATTCGAATTATACAGACACACAAGGTTCTTTCTTGTCCAGATGACCACAGGAACAGGGAACATCATGTGTCAGGGTGTTACAGTGGAAGTTTCAACTGCAACATCAAGATTTGATAGAGAGCAGATACCAAAGTGAGTTGTCAGACACAAAATGAAGATATTTATGGGAAATGTCCAATAATCAATTTCATAACTCTTGAGACTGTCAACCTAGATATGAATCTAAAAAGTGCAAATAGGTGGAGATGGGACGTTCTTGTAAAGATGTTTCTCTTTGAGAAAACTGCACAGTGAACCCCAAATCCTCGCAAAGGAGAGGGGAATACTTTCCTTCTCACCTCAAACTTAGTGAGAGAGCCTTCAGAACAACCATTTAAAGAGTTTGATATTTGCCCTTTGCTTTTATGAGAGTGAGAGCAATAGAAAAGATGAAATGGGAGGGCAGAGAGAGGGAACTGGAATTATGGAATAGAATTATGTTTGTGAAATACTTTCACTTGTCTATATGATGGGGCAATAAAAGCAAAAATGTTTCCTCTGGACCACAGGTGGCTTATGTGAGAGAGAAAAGTGGTATGAAGCCATTTTCTATTCCTCCCAAGAAGACCTATTAGTAAGCCTAGGAATCTCCAAGAGAGAATAAGATCTGAAGGGAATGAAGCACCACAACCAGGGGTTATGAGGGGAAGCATTCACAGGATGAAATATACTCCAGTTATATCACAGAGGGTGTGTGAGAAGGCAGCCCGGAAGTCTCTGAATGCCCCCTGGCCTGGAAATGACAACAAGGGAATGAGTCAGTTTCAACCATCATCCAGGTCAAGAGAAGTAAAAACCTCCTTAATACGGTAGTAATCAAATAAGCTTATTGTTGTTGCCCCTTTCTCATTCTTCCTTCCATGCTCCAACCCAAGAAGGTGGATTCAGCAACTACAACAAGACTTGAGAAAAATGAGGGAAAATAGATAATATACTGTTATGACTCCTTTCTAGACCTCAGATTCTTGCCTGCAGCTGGATCCAACTAGGGAAAAGGAAGTTTAACTGCAGAATTGAGGCAGTGTTTGTGATAGAAAGATACCTTTAGACTTTCTAACACCTGAGGGTTAAAAGAGAATTTATGGGGTCCATAAGAGTTTTTCTTCAGCAGCAGAAGAAAACAATCTTCAACCAAATAAATTTTGAAAGAATAGCAGGAAAATATTACATCCCCTGAGAAGTACTTGTTCAACACTCCAGGTATTAAGTGCGGCAAATTGGATTGTTGTATTAAAAAAAAATTTACTCCTTCCTTCTTATTTACAGGGCAGGAATATACTTTTCCACTCCTTTGATTTTAGGCTTGTCCTTGTGACATAAGGGCTTTTTCATATCCCTGTGTATCAGTTAGCTCTAGCCTTAAAAATGCTGGATAACAAATGATCACAAATTCTCAGCAGCATTCAACAATAAGCCTTTACGTTACTTATGAATCTGAGGGTTGGCTGATCTAGCTTGGGCTGGTGGTTGTTCTGGTCTTGGCTAGTCTCACTCATGCTTCTGTGGCCAGCTGCCGGTTAGCTGATCTAAAGCGAGCTCATCTGGGGTGGCTTTGTCCCATGCATCTCTCATCCGGTTCCTGGGACTTAGGTATGGGTACTTTATCAGCCTCCTACCCAATCCCCTTTCTTGTCCTTTTGCCCTATACTAGGTTGTCTGTTATTAACTTAGCATCACCATCACTCACCTCTGTGAATTCTGTTGCATTGTAGTGGTGGGGCTGGAAACTACATTTTCCAGATTTTCCTTTTATGTATTTTTCATTTCTAATGCTTTCCCAGGAGAGCAACTCATGAGAAATTTAGAAGGCAGAAGTGGAGAAGCTATTACTTTTTGGAGGTAATTATAGCCAGAAATATAGGCTGGTGTGAGATTCACAGTAGTTTCCCTTTGAGCTCCTAAGAGCTGCCTACATTACTGCTACAGGCTGAGACACGGGGGGAGTTTTTCAGTGATTTTTGAAATTTGCAGCTACTACCCATTAACCTATTTGGGTAACCTATTCAACCTAATTGAAACTATCTATTTTACACTTTAGGCTGAAATATTTAATTTTAGCTTTTTAAATCTTCCCTGGCCTCTGCTCTCCAGTTCTTGCAACAGATGTATAGACAAGCACCTTTGTTCTACTCTCCTGAGGAAAGCCTTAATGATACACTTCCACTTAAAGATTACCCATCATTTATCTGCATCTATTTTTTGGAGTACAGATAAAATTACCTGATTGATACTTTCATTTTCAGTCAAGGACATTTATTACAGAGTAGTGGAGGAAAAGCTAAACTCTTTAAAATTAATTATTTTAAAAACTTCATTTTTAATATGAAGAAACATTAAAATGCATCTCTACCACATACTACATTAAAAAACAATCAAATCCGTATATTTCAAGGACTTTCAAGGAATGAAGGCAAAGTTTTAAAATTTTACTAAAAATATAGCACACTATCTTTATATACATGAGACAGGGATGTTCTTTTTTTCTTTTTGAAAATTCAGCTGTATTTGGTTGAAACCACACTGAAAAACATATGATTTACTAGCTAATGTCAGTACAAACGCTATTAGGGGATAGAAATGTTCAAAGTGCCGTATTGTTGAGTTGTTATCAAAGCATAAACTATTGATATTCTATTATTCTATTCTGATGACATCTAGCTCAGCTTCTTATCACACAATGTTAATTAGGTCAGAGGCACAGGTTTCACTCCAGAGCCAATTGGCTTCTATTTTCCAAGGTCACAAACTTCCCCCAGGACAATGCCTCGAACATATGAGCTGTTAGTAATAATGTGTTTGTGTGTGTGTGTGTGTGTTGAATTGATATTAATATCTCTTAGTTTAAAGGACATTTACCCTGACACAGACACTATAGTACTATATCAGTCTTGTAGGTTACTTTGCTCAGCAACTCTATCCTTTGAGCAAGAGTACAGGGTGGACCCACCTAATGCTGAGTTATCTGTAGAAAACTGTGCTAGATGAGATTCCACTGGGGTATTCCTACTATTTATGCAAATTCAAGATGCTCCTTCTGATAAGAAATCTGAGTCTACCATTCCTCAGCCTCTGCCTTTTTCCTGATGCCACATCCCTTCCTTGTTGTCTACAAAACAAAATGGTTGCCCTTTCCAAGGTGACTTTTTGAAGGAAGTATGTTAAAGTCAAGAACACAAACCATAAAATAATGCATTAATAAATGCAATCATTAAAATTAAGACATTAATAGATAGTACAAAAAAAGTAACAATTTTCCAATAATGGAAGGCATTTGCAATATATAAAACTGACAAGGGATTTATTTCCAAATTATATGATGTCTGTCTTACAACGTGATAAATAAAAGAGAAAAAACCCAATTAAAAAACAGGGAAAGGAAATAATCATGTATTTTATAAAAGAAAATTTTGTACCAATAAGGATAGTGATGATCAATAAGGATAGCGATGGCTGCTTTAATAGCCCAGAGTGAGTCTTCTAGTAGGTTGACGGCATTTCACTACATGGTAATTCAGGGACCAGGTTCAATTATCTCTCAGGGAAGCAGGTAATTTGCATATAGACAACAGAGTAGAAGACACATACTCTTCTTTAAAATTCTAGCCAGGAAATAAGACACATTCTCTTCCATTGTGGAGAATCTGTCATGTACTTACACCCAGATTAGTAGGAAATGTGGCAGCTGCCTCCCAGTGACAACATCACACATGGGAAGGAAGTCATACAATTTTGGTGGACAAGCGGCCACCTCTGCCACAAACATCCAATAAGAATAGGCTAAGATGATCCACCTCATTAACAATCAGGGAAATAGGAAGTAAAACCACAATGATATATAATTTTCTATTAAGAAATTTTTCAATACTAAATGTTGAAGAAGTAATGTAATAGGAATTCTCATCCTTGGGTGATGGAGATGTAAATTAGTATAACTGTGATTATATGTCACATATATACAAAAACACATACACATATATACACACACAACATACTATATATATAGAGAGAGACACGTATATATTTAAACTGTATACACATCATATATGCTTTTTTGTTTGTATACTATTTCAATATTTTTTAAAGTTTAAATAAAATTTCCAAATAAAATGGGTAAAAATATTGCTCAAGTTTGACATACAATCAAATTATTTAAAGGACTCAAGATAAGACCTCACACATAGAGTAGTTTGAGTACCACCTCCACTGAATATTGCCAGTTTAGTGGCACTGGGCAACTTACTAAACCTCTCTTAATATGAATTCCCTCCTTTATACCAATTATTAGGGTCAAATGAAATAATGGATACAGAAATATTTGTCACAGAGATCAGCTTATAGCCATGCAATTAGCTACATTTGCATTGAGCAGAGGTAGATTCTCAAGGAATGACAACAAAACTTTACTATTTCAGATGGAAGCATAGGACACTATATTTATGTTCTTAGGGCAGGGAAGTACTATTTTAAAAAATCAAATACATTTGGATTAAACTACACTGTAGTCCTGCCTGAGTTCAATTCAGGTTGCCCATATTTCCAGATATTCTTACTAGCCATTCTTAGTCTCATACCCTGAAAGGCTGAATCCCCTTATCAGATTGAACTGATCACCCAAAATCACATCATCACTTGCAAAGCCACTTTAAAATCTCTACTGCCACTACCATTCTTCGCACCCAGTTGGCCACCCTAAGACACAGAGGGCTACGGTCAGTTTGAGTTCACCACCGGGGGCCAGTACCAGTCCTGTCTCGACAATTTTCCTGGCGTTTTACAGAAAACCGTCTCAGGTCAATTTGTGACCATGTCCGCTCAATATAAGGTAAAAAAAGTGACATACAAAGTTACCATAACTCTATAAACATAGCTGACACCAAAATTTGGACAACTAATCAGAAATTAAAAACAAAAGTAAAACTCAATATCTAATTTATGTCATTCATAAAAATAAGTTTCAAATGTATTACTACATTAAACACAAAAATAAAATCATAAAACTACCAGGAGGAATATTTTTTATTATCTTGAGAAGGGAAAAGCTTTGCTATATAAAAGTTGTAAACTACTAATAAAATAAAATAAAAAGACAAAGCTGTGACGGCATAAAAATTTTAAATGTTTGTAGGACAAGGGATAACATATGAAAAGGAAAAAAAATATTTAGGAAAGGACAGTTGTGCAGGTATGTTTTTGATAAACCTTTCCCATGACTCTTTAAAATGAACAATAATAACAACAAAAACTAAACGGAGAAGAAAGCTAAGTCCAAGCTGAAACATAGACTGAAGAGAGAGTGCCACATCAAGATTCACTAAAAAGCAGCTATTCAGAGAGGAAAGGATGCTCACGTTGCATGTGCAGGATGGAGCGGGTCTTATATCCATTTAATAGGAAAAACAATACTCATCGTGGTGAAAATTTTCCTTTACTGAGTATATTCCCCAGAGCTCCTTTCATATCCCGATTCCTCAGACTGTAGATAAAGGGATTTAGCATGGGAGTGACCAGAGTGTACAATAAAGACACAATGACATCCCTGTCATTGAAGTTATTGGATGAGGGGAAAAAATACAGTCCAATAATTGCTCCATAGTACAGAGACACCACAGAGAGGTGAGAGCCACATGTGGACAAGGCTTTGCAGATTCCCTTAGTGGAGGGGACTCTACGAGTGGTGGCCCCAATGTGGCCATAGGAGACCAAGATACACATTAATGGCAGGGTAATGACCACCACTCCCACAGTGTGGATAACCAGCTCATTGACTGTGATGTCTGAGCTGGACAGCTTAAGTAAGGCAGAGAGGTCACAGAAGAAGTGGGGAAGAGTGTTGTCTCCACAGAAAGAGAGACGGGCCAGGAGGAGGGTGTGCAAAATGGCACTGCTGAAGGATAAGACCCAGGACACAGTTACTAGCAGGAAACACTGGTTCTGACTCATGATGGTGGTATAGTGGAGGGGGTGACAGATGGCCACATACCTGTCATAGGCCATTGATGTGAGAAGGAAGCTGTCAAGACCCCCAAACAATAAGAAAAAACACACCTGGGAAATGCACCCAGCATATGAGATGGATTGACTCTGTGTCTGCATATTCATGAGCATCTTTGGAGCTGTGACTGATGAGAAAGAGACATCGGTGAAGGCCAAGTGACTGAGGAAGAAGTACATGGGGGTGTGGAGGTGAGAGTCCAGCCTGATGAGCAGGATGATGAGCAGGTTCCCCAGCACCGTGGTCAGGTACACGCCCAGGAAAAGAGTGTAGTACATGCCTCGCTTCTCTGTCCAGATGGGGAGCCCCAGGAGGAGGAATTCAGACGCACTGCTCTGATTGTCCCTCCTCATGTTCTTCTCTTTTGCTAGAGGTATAAAAAGAGATGAAAATGTGAAAGAATGAGAAATCATTATGACTATTACATAATGGAAACATGGTTTTTGACTAGCCAGTACATGAATTTTAACCTGAATAGCTCATGCTTTTTGTCCCACTAATGGGCTAATGATGATCTGACATCAGATTATTATGCATTCACCTAGGAACTGGCACAGTCTCTTTTGGAGAAACCGTGAAACATGAGAATGATGATGAGATCAGATCAAGTTCAAACTTGAGGAGTCCAGGAGTTCATGAGAAATATGAGCTTAGGAAGTTGTGGTGCAAGGCTAAGAAACATTAGTAGAGGCTCTCCAATTGGTCTGTTGGCCTTTCTTAATTTTCCCCATGACTCTCACAAATATTTTGGCTAATGCTTTATTTACATGGTTTGGATCAAGGTAAGATAACCCAGTGGGCTTCTCCAGATCTTATACAAATCAGGATTTGGAGACTTGCTGGAAACATCATATGTAACTGGTCTAGAGGAGCATAAGGGCAAGAATATATGTCAATAACATAAAAGATCTAGTGACATAACTAGTAATATAGTCATGAGTCCTTCCTTTTAGAAAATTTCTTCCTACTCCTCAACATTTTCAGTCTACCATCACTCTTTCTAAAGGAATTTTCATGGAATGTAAAGAAAAACAGTCGCTTCTCTTCCAAATTCTCACCTTATTCCCTCAGTTCTAACCAGATTACTCTTATTCAAGTTCTCAGAACACCAGGAAATACTTGTGTTCTCCACTCATATCCTGGATCTGCAAAAGAATAAGCTCTTTGTAAGTGTCTGTCCTGCATAGTTTACCTAATAATATCTCCTATTTCACAGTTCCTAACCTAAGTTTTATGCCAATGATTCATAACTGATATTTTTCTTGTTATATTCTAATACTTCTTATACTTTGCTAATACTATCATTTCTCCTTCTTTCTTCTTCTGGTCAGTTAATCTTAGACTTGCCCATGTGAACATTCACAAAATGATAGGAAAAGAGAACATGATGGTCTGTCTACTAAAAAACAGAATCCACACACTCTATAAAGACATTCAGTCTAAAGGATTTTCTTTTTGAAAGCTGAGAAACTGTCTTCATTGTAGGACTCATCATTCATCTTGGGGTTAACTGAAGTTTACATTATGTACCAATCCTCCCAATTTGACTGAAATTATCTCTATAGTTCTTACATTCTTCAGTCCATTACATTAAAAATCCTGTTAATATTGTTACCTGAGATAAATTACACAATGAGTGTTGGTAGTCATTACCATGTTAATAATAACCAGTTTGTCACAATGAAAGTGCTAACTAGCTCTCTGATGGACATTTATGTTGTTTCTAATACTTTTCTATTTCCTGCAATATTTCATTAATAATATTGTCTATATGCAATTTTTCACATTAGCACATATATATGTAGGACAAATTCCTAGAAATGGAATTGGGGGGTATGTATACTCACAATTTTGATAGATATTGTCAAATTACAAGAGACTAAGGTAGTGAGGAAGCCTTTTCTTATGGGTTCTTTACAATGAGTCGTGAATAATAACAGCTGGTTGTGTGAAGATTATAAAAATGGGCATTCTAGTTGTTTGCAGAGGACAGAGCTATGGTATTTGAGGAACAGAGAAAATTCAGGAGCATGGTCAGCATGGGAAAGTTAATTAATACGCCAGATTATGTAAATTGTTTTCTGCTATAAGGAAAGTTTTGATTCTATTCTCAGAGCAATAGAACACCCATGAAAAGCTGTAAGTAAAGGAGTGAATGAAAAATTTTAAACAATATGCTGGCTACTGTGTAGAGAACAGATTACAGGCAAGAGTGTCAGCAGGAATCTTAACTGCAGGATATTGCAATAGTTCAGGTACAAAACGGTACCTGCTTACACCCAGATCATAGGAGCAGAGATGAAGATAATTACAATTTGGGATAAAATTTGGAGGAAAAACCAACAAGATTTAACAAGGGATGAAAGATAAGCAAGAAGCCATAGGATTTTTATTCTCTCAAAATTTCGATAGAACGTCAGTTTGAGATAAATTATTCTACATGGAGCAGTCTGTTATACCCTGGTGTGAGGAGTGGTAGAGCCATGCTTGGGATCAGTAGCACAGACTGGACACACACACACAGACATAGACACATAAACACATGCAATCACACCACTGAATAGAAATTCTACTCCTGCTCTGACATTGCCTCTTAGGTGATGAGCACATTTACGTTCAGCTACAAGGCCAAGGAAGGCTCTTCCATTTCTCTCTAGAAGACACAGGATACAATGAAGCAGGTGGAGTCTCTAAGGGTCTCAAAGACGCACTGCAACAGGGAGAAGCATTATCAGTTCAAAACAAAACAAGATAGATATATGGACACACACCTGTTTACAACTCCTGAGTGATGAGTGTAGATTCTAACTTTACCAGTCATGGAGAGGATCACTGGGGGTGAAGAGGGGTGCTCCACCCCCAGCTCCAGATTAGAGACAAGCAGGAAATAATTGCCTCCTTACCTTTGGTTCCCTTGAGGAAAGAGCTGTTTGTTGATAGCAGGCAACAGGAGAGTTCACGCCTGGAGGAATAATGATAATAACCACAAGGCAGCTACTAGGAACTTGGTGATTCACAAAGGTTTTTGCCTTCTCGGTCGACATTGGAGAAAATGTGATTCAGAGTCTCTAATAAACCAAGCTAAAGATCGAGTGTATTAACCAAAGTCTCTTGTTTCTGAACCCCATGCTATTGCAAGAACACCAGAAACACTCTGATACTTTCACTCTCTGAGCAAAAGACTGAGAGACTTTATACCCCGTCACCACAACTGGACCCTGGGGAATGGGCCACAGTTTCTATAAATATGTGTCTCCTTCCCAAAAGCTATGGAGTCAGGATTCTCTTGGTGCAAGTTTATCACAATACTATTGAATAACCATTCAAGAAATGTCTTCCAATAAACTCCTTACAAAATGGATTCCAAATATATTGCATACATCTCCAACTCCATTTCTTCAAAGCCAGGTAGGAGATGAATACCATGTGCTTTTTATTCGAAGTGAAGATGTGTGAATATTCATGTGTTGTTAATTTGTTCTGTTTTGTATTAAAATCAATCTGTACTTGGAACTGCCATTTGAATGAAGAGTCTTGTAAGGTGTTTAGACTTCAGAAATTGTCTCTAGGTCCTGTGGATCATGGTTGATAATCTGTTACTCTGATTATAACTCTACAATTGACATGCCTGTGTTCCTAAAAGTCAAGAGTCTACAAGACTTCCTTCTCAAACCAGAAGAACATCATTGGCACCTCCCTCTTTCCCTACATGCATGGAGATAAAAATAAAATCAAAGACTCTTTAGAGTTTCTATTTGATTAAATAGTATGAGAAGAAAAGTGTCTCTTTGAATTAAGAAATTACATTACCACTTCCCCACGTACCAGATAACATTTCCTAGAACATCTTCATCTCTATCCTCTGTTATTCCTGTCCCAATCATCTTTCTGAACCCTATTCAAAACATATCCCTTGGAATAGCTTACAATTTAATAATCAAAATACATTTACATATGCATATACAGCAAAATTGAAAAATAGCCAAAATGAGATTAATAGGTATTTCAGAGAAAAGAAACTCAAATGGGCTAATAAACATATGAAAAGATAGTCGACCTCAATAATAATCAGGGAAAAACAAATAAAACCTCAAAAAGATTCCATTTTATATCAATAGATTGGGAAGTTTAAGTTAGAAGCTGCTCTTTGTTGACAACAGTGTCTATTTATCGGAAGCCTATTCACCTTTGTTAGAGAAACAACACAGTGTTATGTTTTACATTGGAAAGTGTGCATTGCCTTGAACCGTGCAATTCCACTCTCATGTTTATATATTAAAGAAGTTTTGCACATGTACAACTGGAGACATAAATAAGCAAGTTCATAGCAACATTGTTCATAATAGCAGGAAAAAAAGTTCAACAACAAATAAATTATGGTATTTTTACATAAGGAATATTGTAGAGCAATTATTTGCCATATCAGTGGATTATAGAAATGAAATGTTGAGAGAAAAAAGCCAGACTCCAACAATATGACAAAATGCAGAAACAAACAGAGATTTTACATGTATATGTATTGTTATGGGCTGATGTTTGTGTCCCTCCAAAATTCATATATTGAAGCCTTAACCCCCAGTGTGGCTGTGTCTGGAAATGGGGGAGAGCATCTAAGAACATAATTAAGGTTAAACGAGATCATAAGGATGGGTACTGATTCAATAGGATTAGTGTCCTCCTAAGAAGGGACACAAGAGAGCTCGCTCTCTCTTTGCATGCACAGACACCAAGAAAAGGCAGCCATCTGAAAGCCAGGAAGAGAGCTCTCACCAAAACCCAAATCTGCCAGAATCTTCTAGCCTCCGCAACTGTGAGAAAATAAATTTGTTTTCTAAGCCACCCAGTCTATGGTATTTTGTTTTAGCAGCACAAGCAGACTTAAGACATAGATATGTATGTATATGTGTATATGTATATGTATGTGTATATGTAAGCATGTGTCTATATGTATATATGTGTCTATACACACATTCATACATACGTAAATATGTCTACACACACACATAGAGTAAAAGGGAGAGACAGAGTAAGAGAGATGCATACACATAGAAATGAAACTATAGAAATTTAATGGAATCATAAAATTCAGGCTATTCTTTTCCTCTTGAGAGGAGAGAGGAACTTAGAGTTTGGAGGAGACCATGGGTAGATTCAAATGATGCTTTTTAAAAAATAAGTATTTGTTAATGGATGTGTAACATACATAGCGAAAAATTAGCATACATTAAGTGCACAGTTTGATGAATTATCACAAAAGAAACACACAAGAAATTATCAGCCAGATAAAGAAATAATCCTCCATCATGCCCCTCCAGGTTATTCCCTCCAAAGGTAAATCTTATTCTTATTTTTATCACCATATACTACTCTTGGCTGTTTTTTACTTCATAAAGATGAAAGGAAAGAGAACAGTTTGTATTATTTTTATATTTTACTATAATATATACTTTGATGCAATGATGCTCAGATATTATTGAACTGGTCAATTCATTTTGACAAATTCGTATCAATACGCAAAGCATTGACGTCACTCCAGAGGGTTCCTTTGAGCTCCTTCCGAGTCAATACCCTCCAGAAGCAACTATTAATCTCTTTGCTTTCACAATAGGTTAAAACAGGTCTGAATTGGCTCCAGCTCTGGCACTGAAGACAGAATTGAGACTGGAGCTGGCTCTAGCTGTAGAGATGGTGCTAGAGACAGTGATGGAGCTGGCTCTGGCTCTAGAGATGGTGATGGAGCTGGCTCTGGCTCTGAGACTGGCTCTAGCTTAAAACTGGTGCTGGCTCCAACTCAAGCTGTCAGCAGAGCTGGTACTGAATCTGACTCTAGGTCTGGAGCTGGTTCTAGCTCTGGACTGATTCTAGTTCTGGTGCTGATGCTGGAACTGGCACTGTAGCTGGCTCTAGCTCTGTAGCTGGTAATAGACCAAGCCCTGGAGCTGGAAGTAGAAGTGAAAGAAGAGAAATGTTCACCAACATGAATGGCTTTTCATTGCCTTTCCAAAGACGGAAAACATCACACTGCCTTTAAGAGAAGTCTCAGCCCGGACTCCACCCTAGGAAGTCTTCTCAGATTGCAGTCTACCGGATGAGGGTCTGAGGCTATGTTTTGTTCCTAGCCCAAAAATCCTCTGGAGGCTTCCCCTAGGGTGGCCCAACCCCACACCCCTCCTTGAATGTGCACATGTACCCTATTACTCCTCTCCATCAGGCTCTGCCCCAGTAGGCTCTGGATGCTCCATCTGGGCTGAGAGAAGGTGGGCCTGGTGCTCTGGGTCCAATCTTGGAATGATGAGCTGCACAGAGGCCATCAACTGCTTTAGGTCAATGAAGTCCAGGGACTGACAGAAATCCTCCTAGTACTGGTCCAGCCAGGTGCCTAGGATGGAGGAGATGGTAGTGGGGGTAGGTGGATGGGCAACAGAGTCAAAGGCCTGCCTTTTCCTTCCACATCACTCTCCCACTGCACCTCTGTGGGGGTCTGGGTTCCTATGCTGTCCCCTGCCTGTCCAGAGGCCAGCCCCATTCCCCCATCCTGAGTCTGGGTGTCCTGGCAGTAGCAGGCCTGGTCACTTGGCAGAGGCTGACAAAGAGCCTCCATCAGAAGGAGCCCTTGGTAAATGGTCTGATCACCCCTCCCCTTCTTCTGTAAGGCTGACATAATTCTCCGTAGGTCTTCCCTGCCCCTGCTCAACACTAGAACATAAATTCCATGAGAACAGGGAGAGCGGTGTCTGCTCTGTTCACTGCACTGTGCTGGCAGACAGTAGGTGCTCCAAGAATATCTGACAGATGAGGGAACAGAGTCTATGTCTCTGCCAAAGCTTCACAAGGTCTTTGAGGCACCTCAACCTGTAGCTTATGAGACTGGAATACTTCGGGTGTGTCCTAGCTCCAAGGCCCCCAGCCAGATGCTCTGACCTTCCTGTAGCTTCCTTGAGCCAACCACTGTGCTTTGTAAAGGTCTCTCTTTTCTTAGTTAGCCTGGCTAGAGGTTTATCAATTTTATCGGTCTTGTCAAATAACCAACTTTTGGTTTCATTGATCTTCTCTATTGATTTCCTGTTTTCAGTTTCACTGATTTCTGCTCCAAATTTTATTATTTCTTTTCTTCTGTTGCTTTCATCTTATATTGTCTTCTTTCTAGTCGCCTAAGATGGAAAATTAGATGACAAGATTTAGATATTTCTTATTTCTAATATATGCATTTGATGCTATAAATTTCCCTCTAAGCACTGCTTCTGCTGTATCCCATAACTTTTTATGAGTTCTGTTTTAATTTTCATTTCGTTTAAAATTTGTCTTGTGACTTCTTGTTGACCCATGTGGTATTTATATATATGTTTTTTCGTTTCTAAATATTTTGAGATTTTCCAGCTATGTGTCTGCTATCGATAGCTAGTTTAATTCCATTGTGGACCAAGAGCATAATTTGTATGATTTCTGTTATTTTAAATTTGTTAAGGTGTGTTTATAACCTAGAATGTGGGCTATATTTGTGAATATTCCATGTGGGCCTGAGAAAAATGTGTTACTACTACTGCTGGATGAAGTGTTGTAGAAATGTCAATTAGATCCACTTGACTGTTGGTGCCATTCAGTTCAATTATACCCTTACTGATTTTCTGCCTGCTGGATCTGTTGCTCCATGATAGAGAGGTGTTGAAATCTCCAAATATAATAGTGGATTTGTCTATTTCTCCTTAGCCATTCTATAAGTTTTTTACACTCTGTTGTGAAGTGTCTATACATTAATGATTGTTATGTCTTTTTGCTGAATTGACTCTTTTATCATTATGCAATATCCTCTTTATCACTGATAATCTTTCAATTCTGAAGTCAGCTTTGTGTGACATTAATATAGCTACTCCAGCTTTCTTTTGATTAGTATTTGCATGGTATATTTTTCTCCATCCCTTTACTACTCTATGTGGTAAAGTATACATAATGTAAAATTTACCATTTGAACCATTTTTAAGTATATGGTTCAATGGTTTTAATACTCACATTGTTTGGCAACTATCACCACTATACATCTCCAGAACTTTTTTACCATCCCATACTGAAACTTTGTACCTATTCAATAATAACTACCAATTTCTCACTCCCCCAGTTCCTGGTAACCACTATTCTACTTTCTACCTCTCTGCACTTGACTATTCTAGGTGGCTGTGTAAGTGACATCATACAATATTTGTCCTTTTGGCTTATTTCACTTAGCATACTATCTTTAATGTTCATTCATGTTTTAGCGTGTATCAGAATTTCATCCCTTTTTTAGGCTGAATAATGTTCCATTATATATACATGTATAAATATATATATGCATATATACATTTTCTTTATCCAATCATCTGTTGATGGACACTTGGTTTGCTTCTACATTTGGGCTATTGTGAACAATGCTGCTATGAACATGAGTGTACAAATCTTGCTCTGATTCCCTGCATTCAATTTTTTTGTATATACATCCAGAAGTGGAATTGCTGGTGAATATGGTAATTCTATTTATAATATTTTGGGGGGAACAAAATAATGTTTCCATAGTGGCTATACCATTTTACATTCCCACTAGCAGAGTACAAAAGTTCCAAATTCTCCAGAACCTTGCCATCTGTTGTTTCCTGTTTTTTTGATACTAATCATTCTAATGGGTATGCAGTTGTATCTCATCATGGTTTTGGTTTGCATTTCCCTAATGAATAGTGATGTTGAGTATCTTCTTATATGTTTATTGGCCATTTGTATATCTTCTTTGGAGAAATGTCATTGAAGAACTTTGCCCATTTTTTAATTGGGTGGTTGCTTTTGCTGTTGTTGTTGAGTTTTAGGCATTCTTTTTATATTCTGGGTGTCAATCTCTTGTCAGATATGTGATTTGTATATATTTTCTATAATTCTCTGTGTCCATCCTTGTACTTTTAATTTAGCAGCGTCTTTATATTTAAAGTGGCTTTTTTTTAGGCACATATAGTTGGATCTTGACTTTTTATCCACTCTGATGGTCTCTGTACTTTAATTGGTGTATTTAGTGCATTGACCTTTAAAAACATTATTGATATAGTTGGATTAGTATCTAGCATATTGTACCTGTTTTCTATTGGTTGCATTTGTTTTCTATCTTCTCCTATTTTTATGTCTTCTCTGTTTTTAATTGAGCATTTTATATGATTCTACACCATTTCTTCTCTTAGCATATCCATTTGCTTCTTTAAAATATATTTTTGACTTTTACCCTAGAGTTTTCAATATTTTTTTACAACTAATTTAGGTCCACTTTCAAATAACGATATACAGAGCATAGGTACCTTGTAAACAAGTATTCCCAATTTTTCCTTCCCATCACTTAGAACATTGCTATCATTCATTTCACTTACCTATAAGTTATTTATCTCTCTTTACATTGTTGCTGTTATTACTTTGAACAGTTAATAGATAAATTAAAAACAAATACAAGATTTTTTCTTTATTTATTTCTTGTCTAACACTCTTCCTTTCTTTACGTAGATTCTAGTTTCTGACCTATATCATTCTCTCTGAAGAACTTCTTTTAACATTTCTTACAAGGTAGGTCTACTGGTGACAAATGCTCTCTGTGTTTATTTGTCTGAGAGAGTTTTATTTCTCTTTCACTTTTAAAGGATAGTTTTGCTTCATACAGAATTCTAGAATCCGAACTTGTTAACTTGAGTCCAGGTAATGATATTTAAATTAACATCTTGGCTTTGGAAAGATAAATGCTTCTCTTGTCTTCCACAGGCACAGAAGCAAAACAAAACCTAGGACTCTACTGGATTGTTTTATTTAAATGGAATTAAATGGAAAATCTTCCTTATTTAAATGTAGAAATGATACCATGACTGGGTGGGTAGCAGCAGAGGTTTGCTCTCCCTTGTGCTTGTCTCACCTATGGAAAAGAACAAGGGAATAAAGAGGGGATTACAGGAGTCACTATGCATGATTATTCTGCTCCACATCTTTCCAGAGTCACTGAAATCACTGTAAGAGCTGCCCTGCTGGTCACACCCTCAGGAGGAAAACACTGACTTGGAACTCCTCCTCCCTAGAGGTTTTTCTGTAAATTTCAGGCTGATTTTGTGCGTTTGTTGGTCACAAGACCATCCCGGATGCAGGGGTGCAAGCCCATGCAACAGAATGACCCAGGGCCACCAGTCAAAGGTAGCCAAGGCAGAAAGGGCCTCCAATCCACAGTTCTGTTCACGGATATCTGCAGGTACAATTCATAAGCAAATGGGAGAGGATGGATGTTGGTAAAGCCTTTTGGATTCACCCTTGCCTTCATGTCCCACTTTGTGCAGAACCATTTGGGATGTGGGTACCCAGAATGGAATTCTAAAGAAATCAGAATAAACAGACACTATTGTGCAGAAATCAGACTGAATTGTACACACTTCCCACAGCTAGAGACTTAAGATTCACCTCAAATGGAGGGCTGACATTTCCTGAGGATGGGCCTCCATAGGAGACATCTGGATACTACCACCCCTTTCTCCCTCCAGCCCAATAGTCATTGTGTGGACACCCATATTTTTACCAGACCCGATGGAACACCTTCCCATTGAGAATCAAGGACAGAAGGAGTCTTTCTGCCCCCTGCAACAGAGCTGAGCAGGAGAAAGCATCTCACCACAGAAGCAGATGACACCCTGGGCCAGTTTGGGACTACCTTGGCTGCCCCTGGCCTTCTGGTTTGATCAAGGGGTTCAGGCATAAAGAAAATATTCCCTGTCAAAGACGGAGTGAGATGGACCCTCACTGCAATGCAGGCCTCTTCTGGGTTACTGTCCTTGCTTTCTTGGGCAATGGAAACTCAAAGATGCAACGATTTATCTCTTCCTCTGCCATATTGGTGTAATGTGCCTGCCTGTCATTCAGGAAATCACATCCTTGTACACCTATGCCATGTCAGCAAAGACCAGTGCTGTTTGGATCCAGGTGTATGCTCAGCCCCTGCACTGCACTGAAAAGGCCTCCCTGGCAGAGGTGAGCTCTGCTGTGTGTCTGTGTGACACCTGCAGCCATCGGGAAGGAGGGGAGATAGCTTGTGTCATTGGCAATTCATCTGGCTCTTGCCTTTATGTGTTCTATCCAGGGGATGAAGTTGAAATAACTTAACAAGGTGCAGGCTGGAGGCTGTTCCGGGTCCTAGCGGCTCCCTCCTGGGCCAAGCATTAATACTTTAGTCCCTGATCGTGGGAAACTCAGGAAGGGCAGTTGGGTGAGCTCAATGACTGTTTGCCACCTGGATGTGACGTGCTTCAATATGTAAATTATAAGGCTGTGTCCATGATTATCAGTCTTGATGGCACCCCTCCTCCTTCATATTCCTCATCCTTCAGCCTCCCCATGGGCAAGGCTCATGCACCAATGATGAAATCAAAGCACAGACTTGGACAAATGGCACTTGCAGCTGCATGACATTTGACATTAATGGTTCTCAACTGGGCTCCTCCTCCACACTGGAGCTGGAGAACTTGCCAAGCACACACTGGGTGTGTTGGCCAAGTCCTTGCTGCTGAGCTAGGGACTGCATCTGAGCTGGTCACAGGACTTAAGTGAGAGCTGCTACAGACACTGGGCTCCTTGTTGGGGGCCTGGCTGCTCCATGAAAGGGCCAGCTTAACTTGGGCTGTCTCTCCCAATGACACAGCCTACCCCTGCCTCTCACTGTGCTCTGTTCCAGCTGGTGATAAGTACTCAGTCACCAGTGCCTCTTTCTCTCCAGTCTTCTGATAGATCATTTAGCATTACTCCATTTCAAATAGAATGAAAATGAGGCCTAGAGAGGTGAGGTAACTCACCACATTACAGGGCTGGCCAGCAGTGGAGCTGGGATCCCAGCTCCAGGCTGTCTGACACCCCACTTAGACGCACAGTGTCTCTGAATACCAAGGAGCCCATCCTGCCAGCCCTGGTCTGGATACTCACTTGCTCCAGAGCTTCAGGATGGCATGTTTTTCTTGGCCTTAAAGATGTTGCTTGCCAGCTCAGATGGGGGCTTCAGCTTGCATGACAGGTTGTGGCTACAGGACAGAGGGTCAGGTATGAGTCTACCAGTAGCCACACTCAAGTCTCTCTCTCACTGCTTATCCAGAACCTGGTGTCCAGGTGACCAGCTGTCACCAGGCAACAGGATTGGACACCGACCTAGGGGCCATAGACACAGATCTCTGAAGCTGGCCCCCAGGGAGAGCCCACCCCTGCCAGCCCCAATTTTTTCCCTGGCTTCACCTCTCTGTCTCCCTGAGCAGCTCCAGTGCCTGGAACCACACCCTAAAGCACTCCTCTGGCATGATGCTGTAATTGTTGCATGCTGACTGGAGCAACTTGATCTTGGTGATCACTTTGAATTCCAGAGGGAAGCCGGGGGAAGGACAGGATGGTGGCAAGAATATGAAAATTCTTGAACGTATCTTTTAGCACACATATTATACATTCCTGTTTTGATATATGAGTGATATATACAAAGTTGTATATACCAATTATTTTATTGACTCCAGCACAATTTTGTTTTCTTTAAACCACTTCATTGAGGTATGATTGACATGCAAAAGGCTGTATATAATTAATGTACTATAAGCTATATGCCAACAAATTGGATAATCTAGAAGAAATGGATAAATTCTTAGAGTTATCCAACCTTCCAAAACTGAATCAAGAAGAAATAGACAATTTGAATAGACCAATCACCAGCAAGGAGATCAAAATAGTAATCAAAAAACTCCCCCAAAATAAAAGTCCAGGACCAGATGGCTTCCTTGGTGAATTCTACCAAACATTCAAAGAAGACTTAATACATATCCTTCTCCAACTCTTCCAAAAAGTTGAAGAGAAGAGAAAGCTTCCTAATTCATTCTACGAAGGCAACATTACTCTTATACCAAAACCAGAAAAGAACAACACAAAAAAAGAAAATTACAGGCCAATATCACTGGTTAACGTCGATGCAAAAATCCTCAACCAAATGCTAGCAAATCAAACACAATACATTTAAAAGATCATACACCATGACCAAGTGGGATGTATTTCAGGGATGCAAGGATGGTTCAACACCTGCAAATCAATCAACACGATACACCACATTAACAAAGTGAAGAATAAAAATCACGTGATCATCTCAATAGATGCAGAGAAAGCATTTGACAGGATATAGCATCCATTTATAATAAACCCTGAATAAAATGGGTATAGAAGGAAATAATCTCAACATAATAAAGCCATATATGACAATCCCACAATTAATATCATTCTCATTGAAGAAAATCTGAAAGCTATTCCTCTAAGAACAGGAACCAGACAAGGATACCCACTTTCACAAGTCTTATTTATGATAGTATTGAAAGTCGTAGCCAGAGCAATCAGGCAAGGAAAAGAAAGAAAAGGGATCCAAATTGGAAAGGAATACGTGAAACTGTCACTATTTGCAGATGACATGATTTTATATATAGAAAACCCTAAAGAATCCACCAAAAAACTTTTAGAAATAATAAATGAATATGGTAAAGTTGCAGGATAAAAAATTGACATATAAAAAAAGTTGTGTTTCCATACACTAAAAACGAAGTAGCAGAAAGAGAAAGTAAGAATACAATCCCATTTACAATTGCAACAAAAAGAATAAAATACCTAGGAATAAACTTAACCAAAGGGGTGAAAGACCTATACACTGAAAACTATAAAGCATTGGTGAAGGAAGTAGAAGGCACAGAGAAATTGAAAGATATTCTCTGCTCAAGGATTGCAAGAATTAACATAGTGAAAGTGCCCATACTTTCTAAAGCAATCTACAGATTCAATGTGATCCATTTCAAAGTTCCAATGACACTTTTCACAGAAATAGAACAAAGAACCCTAAAATTTATAGGGAACAACAAAATAAACCCAAAAGCCAAAGAAATCTTGAGAAAGAAGAACAAAGCTGGAGGCCTCATGCTCCCTGACTTCAAAATATACTACAAAGATATAGTAATCAAAACAGCATGGTAGTGGAACAAAAATAGACATACAGATCAATGGAGCAGAATCCAGATTCCAGAAATAAACCCACACATCTATGGACATCTAATTCTCAACAAGGGAGCCAAAAACATACAATGGAGGAAGGAAAATCTCTTCAATAAGTGGTGTTGGGGAAACTCGACAGCCACATGCAAAAGAATGAAAGTAGACCATATCTCACACCATATACAAAAATTAACTAAAAATGGATTAAAAAACTTGAATAAGGCCTGAAACCATGAAAATTCTAGAAGAAAACATAGGTAATATGCTCTTCAACATGAGTCTTAGCAGCATATTTTCAAGTACCACGTCTGATGGGGCAAGGGAAACAATAGAAAAGAATAAACAAATGGGACTACATCAAACTAAAAAGCTTCTGCACAGCAAAGGAAACCATAAACAAAACGGAAAGACATCCTAACAATTGCGAGAATATATTTGCAAACCATATATCTGATAAGGCGTTAATATCGAACATATAAAAGAACTCATACATCTCAACAACAACAAAAATAGCAACCCAATTAAAAAATGGGAAAAATATCTAAATAGACATTTCTCCAAAGAAGATATACAAATGGCCAACAGGCACATGAAAAGATGTTCAACATCACTAATTATCAGGGAAATGCAAATCAAAACTACAATGAAATATCACTTCATGCCTGTCAGAACGGCTATAATTAACCAGACAGGAAATAATCAGTTTTGCAGAGGTTGGGGAGAAAAGGGAACACTCATACACTGGTGGTGGGAGTACAAACTGGTGCAGCCACTACGGAAAACAGTACAGAGATTCCTCAAAAATTTAAGAATAGAACTACCATATGATCCAGCGATTCCACTGCTGGTTGTTTATCCAAAGAACATGAAAACACAAATTCTTAAAGATACGCATCCCTATGTTCATTGAAGCATTATTCACAATACCTAAGACTTGGAAACCACCTAGGTGTCCATCACGGGAGGAATGGATAAAGAAAATGTGGTATATATATGCAATGGAAAACTACTCAGCCATAAAAATGTATGAAACCTGGCCATTTGTGACAACACGGATGGACCTTGAGGGTATTATGCTAAGTGAGATAAGTAAGAGGGTGAAAGTCAAATACCATATGATGTCACTCATAAACAGAAGATAAAAATAATAACAAACACATAGAGACAGAGATTGCATCAGTGGTTACCAGAGGGGAAGGGGCGAGGGAGGTGGGTGAAGTGGGTGATTAGAGACATGTGTATGGTGATGGATTGCATTTATTCTTCGTGTGGTGAACATGATGTAAACTACACAGAAATCAAAATATAATGATGTATACCCCAAATTTATATAATGTTATAAACCAATGCTACCATAATAAAAGAAAAATTTATCAGAACCCAGCACACTCATTTGCTTATGCAATGTCTATGACTACTCTTGCACCACAATGGCAGAGTTGAGTAGTTGTGACAGATGCTGTATGGCCCACAAAGCATTTACTATCTGGCCCTTTACAGAAAAAGTTTGCTGACCCCTGATAAATATCATAGCATTGCTTAACATATCATTACAAGCTGAAAGGCAAGTACTTTGTCAAATTATTTTAATAATTTCCAAATAATTTGTTGATTTAAAAAAGATTTTATCGAAGTTTGATACACATACAGAAAATTATGCGAGTTAAGAGATTTGAGTTGTCAAAAAATGAAAACATCCATTTAACCATGACTGAATTCTTACCAGCCCCTCAGAAGCCCCTCCTTCCCATGCCCCCTTCTCATCACTATTCCTCCCCCCTCCCTCTCTCCTGACTTCTAACACTGTAGATTAGCTTTTTCTATTTTTAACCTTCATACAAAAGAAATCATATCATGTGCATTCTTTTCTGCCTGGCCTCTTTTTTTCAAGATTATGCTTGAGAGATTTTAGTAAAAATTACTTTTTCAGAGATTTGTTTTTTTGCTTTGTGTAGCTGTAGCTAGTTCATTTTCATTGTTTTATAGTATTCTCCTGTATTGCTCTATTTCAATATAATTAATGATTTTATTGTAAATAGACATTTGGATTGTTTTCAGTTGTTGATTCTTACTAATGCTGCTATAAACATTCTTGTAACTGTTTGGAATGCATTTGTGGCTTTGTGTTGAGTATCTACCAGGGTGATAGGATAGGTATGTATGCAATTAGAGGAGACAGTGCCAAATCGTTTTTCCTTTGTGCTTGGTGCAATTTGCCTCCAGTCAGTAGCATATGAGTTCTAGTGCTCTCTCGTCACCAACACATGTGGCTTTATTTTCAGGTTCTCTGGGGACTAATGATATTGAGCCCCTTTTCATTTGTTTCTTGGTCATTTGCAAATCCTCTTTTGTGAAGTGCCTGTTCAAGTTCCTTGCCCACTTTTGTACTGAGTGGGCTATCTTTTTCTTACTGATTTAAGTTTTGTTTTCCTTTTTTAGCATATTATGGATAAAATATATCTGTATCCCTATTATAGTTGTATGTAACACAAATAATTTATTCCACTCTGTGGCTCGATTTTTCATTTTCTCAGTGATATCTTTTGATGAATAGAAGTTCTCAATTTTAATGTAATTTATCCTTTTTTCCCCCTTTGTGGTCACTCCATTTTGTACCTTATTTAAGAATTTTTTTTCCTATTCCCAGGGCATAAAGATATTTGTTTATTATATTTTGTAGACAATTTGTTGTTTTACCTTTTACACTTAGGTTTACAAGTGTGAATTAATTATTTTATATAGTGTGAGATAGGGGCTTCACCCCTACATGGATATCCAAATAACCCAAAACCACTTCTTGGAAAGACATCCTCCTACCATTGCTTTGCAGGGCCTTCTTTGTCATGATCAAGCATCTATATATGTGAGGGTCTGTTTTGGGGTGTCTCTATTTTATTCCTTTGGTCTATTTGACTACCTTTGAGCCAATATCACTCTAACTTACTGATTGTCATTTTATAATAAGCCTTGATATCTTGTGGAATAAGTTTTCCAACTTGTTGTTCTTTTTCAAGTCAGTTTTAGCTAATCTTGGTCATTTTCCTTTCCATATGAGTTTATGAATTAGCCTACCAACTCCTTCAAAAACACCGGCTTGTGTTTTGAATGGGATTTTAACGAATCTATAGTTTAATTTGGAGAGAATAGCATCATTAAAATAGTCCATGTTCTAATCTTTGAACTTGTGTATATCCTTCCACCCATTTATGCCTTACCACATTTCACTTAATCATGTTTTATAATTTTCTGTATAGAGGTCTTCCAACCTTCATTTGATTTATCTTTAGGTATTTGATTTTTAATGCTAATTTAAATGAGACCTTTTTAAAAATTCATTTTTGTAGCTTTAACAGAAATAGAATAGATTTTTGTACATTGACCTTGTATCCAGCAACTCTGCTAAACTCACATTAATTATAATGATTTATCTGCAAAATTTTGGGATTTAATAAATTTATAACAATATTATCTGTGAATAAAGGCAGTTATTTCTTCCTTTGAAATCTTTATGCCTTTTGTTTTTTTTGCCCTTGCCTTATTGTACTAACTATGAATTCCAATATAGAAGTTGTAATGGTGGGCATTCTTGTCTCATTCCAAATCTCAGAGAGAAAGCATTAGATATTTCATCTGTAAGTGTGATGTTTGCTATAGTTTTTGTAGGTACTTTTTACCAAATAAGGGAAGTTCCCTTTTTTCCTATTTTGCTAAGAGTTTTTATTTTTGTTTTTTATTAATTATAAATTAATGTTAACTTTCATCAAATGTTATTTCTACATTTGTTAGATAATATTATGATTTTATTCTTCCTTCTATTAATGCAGTAAATTATATTGATCAATTTAGACTGTTTAAACAACAAATATCTTATTGAAAAAATTCTACATGCCATGAAATACTTTCATTTTTACATCTTGCTGTATTTTCTTTGCTAAGATTTTGTTTAGGATGTTTATGAGTGAGAATGGGCTCTAACTTTCCTTTCTTGTAACAAATTTTTTCCGATTTTAGTATTGGAATGCCTATTCTGCATGACCATTGAAGAGGGGTCTTAGATAGGGACCAACAATCAATTTTGTGAGCCCCAGAGGCTTCACTCAGCACCAAGTTGACATAGCTTTACAATAAGATAAACAATGGGCAATATGTCATGTACTGCAAGAGAACTATAGAAGTCTTATTTATCCTTTGTGCATCTTCCAATGTCCACAATAATTTCACACTAGAATGTGAATGGTTATGAGAGATGACGTCAAGAATTGCACCAGATCTGGGGTCCCTTTGGCTTTTATATCTTGATGATCATGCAGTCCCCTCTGGGATGTATTTCTAGCCCCTATTTTTCTGTGTAGCTGCTTCTTGTCAATTACTGGTTATTCAATAGACAATCTTAACAAACAGGCATGTGTGAACAGCACGCTGGTTCACTACATAGCAGGATCCTAAATTATCTTAGATCCAGTATACTCCTGTACATTTTTACTGAATAACTGTTGCGAGATTTGGAACCAGGAGTCAAATCCTCAGATTTTTCTGGAGGATGAAGAAATGATTATAGTCCACCTGTTAATTTTTGCTTTCAGTTTACCTTTGACAATTGTTAATACTTCCTTGCCATATATTTCTTAGGCTTTTAAAAATAATTCTTAATAAGGTAACTTCTATAATATTCGATGTACAAAAAAAAATATTTCAATAGTCTGCAACACCAGGAACTCTGTCATCAAATTAAGAATTGGAATTCTTTCCCAATAATCACATCAAACTATCACTATATTCCCTCACAAGTTTTCTGATATACCTTTTTCATCTGGACTATTTCTCTCTCCTTTTCTTCCACGATCACTTGCATTTTTTATAGGCTTCAACAGAGATATTCAGTTGCATATATCACTTTTCTAAGGCTGAATTTGCTTCTTTTTCTGGCCACTTAGTCTCCACGGGTATTACATCAACTGGAAATTTTAGTTTGACTTGCCAAAAGATCTTTTAATTCTGGCAACCATTTTATACTTATTTTCCATTTTCATTTATTTTAAAAACCCAGTCTAAAAATTCTTTACTATGTCATATAGCTGTGGCAGTGAGAGTAAATGATGTTTAATACATCCACATTAGTTATTATAACAATGTCAACTTCCTAACCTTCCCAGCAAAAATACCATTTTCTCATATACCATACGTTTCCCATAACTGGTGTAATTACTAGAGGTCATTGCTCAGGAAACTCTAGGTTCAATTTGATCTGGGGGCATAATTATACTTCATCCAACAAAGAACCAGTTGTATATTAACTTGATAATTAGGTATCATTGTGGAGCACTGCTCATCTGGCTCTCATGGGGATGATCTAAGCTTGATCCTTAACCTATTCAAACTCTACCAATTGTATGGTGGAGAGCCAAAGTTCCTTTTGACTCTTTGACTGTGGCTCTGGAGGAGTATCAGTAAATACCATGCTTACTTGTAAAGTCTTGCCATATTTTAGGCTGGCCATAGTGTTCCCACAAATGAACATCCTCTTGCTTGAGCCTGTAGTAAAACTGGCCACTGCTGTTTAAATACGTGAGATGCCGTGGCTATCAACAAGGAAATTGTTCCTTCCTGGGTGAGGGTATGTGTTCTCTCCCATAGCTATTGACAAGCAAGTTGCTGAGTCAATTTAGTAAATGCATACTCCATTCAAATATTCCTTCATCATATTTCTGGGCCAAATGCCAAGTTCAGTCAGTTTCCTGGAAGAGGGATCCCCCTAGTGTGACCATTCAGACCATAATAGTGAGTCTCCAGGAAAGTAATTTCTACTTGACTCAGCACACTTAATGAAGTTCCCAACTCCCTAAGTCCTTGTTAGTCCTCTGGGCCAATGTCACATGATGAAATTTTTGTTGCTATGAGTATTCGTGGCATAGGGTGAATTCAAGTACACTATGTACACCAAAAAAGTGTTATGTTCCTCAAGAGATTGCCAGGTTAGCGTATTCACTTAGCAGGTTTAGTTCAGTTCAAGTATCCCAAAGCCTTTCCACAATCATCTTTTTTCGAAGTTCCAGAGCAAAATTATCATTGATATGTGAAAACTCTGTATAGCTTTCCATCCACATTCATATCTGGTATAGTTAAAAGAGAAAATTTGATCCCAACATACTAGGCAGATGACAGCAATGTGTCTCCCTCATACTCAGGTACTTGCTTTAACTAGGTGTCATCCTGCTTTACAGAAACATAACATAGCAGTGAAGCTATGTATATCCAGTGAAGCTCAAAGGCAGGAATCCTCTTAGGGCTACAGAGAATCAGCATGATAACCATAACAACAAAATGTGACTAAAATGATAATGCCAATCTACTATTATCTAGGCAGGTCATCAAGGAACTCTAATTGATGTCTTCTCTACAAATTCTATATATAAGGTCTCAGGAAACTGTTGTAGTGTAGCTTTGGTACAATTCTCCTTCTTAGGGGAAAATAAATCCTTGGGCATCTTGTATTATCCATGACTCAGCACCCAATGTGAGAGAAACAGTTAAGAATATTACTCTCATGTTCTGAGTTAGTTTCTTAAGAAAAGAATGTTGACTCCCTTTTCTGCTATTATCTCCCATTATGTGATCTCTTTTCAACTGCCACAGTTCTCCTACTTTTTCCAATTACTTCCTGTCTTAACCCAGACTAAGCTTCTCTGGATAGACATCTCTGGGTGGGCTATAACGCCCTCTACACGCATGTAGAAGGATTAGAGTCTTCAGAGCTGTGACTTTGTCCATTTCTAGGAAGGAGTAGAAAGCAAAGGATGATGGGACCACCTCTACCAGGAAGGCATGAAGCATTACCTATGGTCAGTCTTAAGTTAGCCCCACTAGGTGAAGTCACTGTCTGGTCCATCTTTCCTTTAGGAGTATGCACAGTCAAATTTAGAGGAATTTAAGTAGAATTCTGAGCAACAATGTCTCCTTGAGCCTGGACATGCAAATGTTATTCTGGACTCAAGTCATTTGGATTCCCAAGACAAAAAGAAATTTTGTGAGATGAAGATAATTTTTGTGAGATGATAGGTAGCATCCCTGATCCTCTCATTACCACCTCCGCACCTCTGAACATTTCCAAAGATATTCGCCTTATATTCAAATGAAGCACACATTTGCCTGTTAATCTATACTATGCATCAGTGCTGAATAGTCCCAAAAGCCTTCCCTCATTATCTCCAGGTCATCCAACTTCTTTTAAAACTGAAGTATAATTTGCACTTGGTAAAATGACTAAAATTTTAAGTGTATAGCTTTTTACTGATGATTTCTTTATTTATTTCCTGTTGATGAACATTTGAGTTGTTTTCAATTTGTCCTATTATGAATAAAGCTGCTATGAATTTTTTGTACAAGTTTTTTAAATAGACATAGAGTAGTTGTATGTTTAATTTTATTAGGAATTGCCAAACTGTTTTCCAAAGTGATTGCATAATTTTACATTCTTACTATCAGTATATGAGAGTTTCAGTTCTCCAAATCCTATGAAAATTTTGTATTTTTTTAATTGTAGCCATTCTATTGAGCGTTCAGTGGTATCATGTTATAACTGTAATTTATATTTATGTGATAAGAATTTACATTGAGTGTCTTTTCACATGTGATATTGGTGATTTGAATATCTTCTTTTGTAAAATGTCTGTACAAGCTTTTTTTCACTTTGAAAATCAAGTTGTATGCTTCTGCTTATTGATTTGTCTGAGTTCTTTATGTATTCTGGATATGTCTTTTGTCCAATATATGTATTGTGAATAGTTTTTACCTTTTAACTTTCTTAAGATATCTTTTGATGAACAGAAGTTTTATTTTGATGAGATCCAATTTAATAATTTTTCGTTTGTTTCCTGACCAAGAAATCTTCACTCATCCCATGGTCACAGGCACATTTTTATGTATTTCTTTTCTGTTTTCTTCAAGAAATTTTTATAGTTTTAGCCCTCACATTTAGGTCTATGAGCCACTTTGAATTAATTTTTGAGTGTGGTATGGAGTAAGGGGTCAAAGTTTAATTGTTTTCTATAGGCATATCCAGTTGTTTCAGCTGAATGTATGGAATGAGTCCTCGTTTCCCCATTAAATTGCATTGATTCTTTGCCAAAATCAAGTGATTATGTAAATAGGGATATTTTTCTTGGTTCTCTATTCTTTTATATTGATCTATTTATGCACTCTTACAGAAATACAACACTATACTAATTATTTTGGCTTTGTATTGTCTTGAAATTTGATATTGTGTGTCCCACAACTTTGTGATTTTTCTTCAAGATTGTCTTGGCTGTTCTAGCTCATTTTCATTTCCATTGAAATTTTAGAAATGGCTTTCCAATTTCCAAGGACAATGACCAGGATCCTGTGCCAAGGCTTAGCGTTAAGTGGTTGAGGTCAGGGTCTACTGTCCCAAAGCCTAAGCAGTGGAGGCATGACCACATTTGGTGTAGGATTTCTATGGACTGTGGTTAGGGTTGAATATCACAAAGGAACACATTAGAATGACCTCTACTTTCTCACTGAAAACACTTGATGCACTTGGACAATGCAGCTATATCTTCAAAGTTCCAAAAGTTTTCATACCTAGAATGCTATATCCTATCAAATTATCATTCAAATGAAAGAGCCAAATAATGATATTTTTCGGACACGCAGGCATATAGAAATTTTCTCTTCAGCTGGTACCTTACAAAGAAAGTCTTTCATTGTTGCGTTGGTCATCTGATTTGTTAGTTGTTTTAAATCCCATGACCTATAAATATTTATTTGAACAAATTCAGATAATACAGATGTGTATAAAGTGGAAATTTTCTCCCTCTCTGTCCCCTCCTGCAATTCCATACTTACTCCAGTGACTAGACACACATATATAATTTTTTAAACATAATGAATTCACACTTCTATACTTTGTTCCACATATTGATTTTTCTACATAATGGCTTTTTAAGGAAGTAATAGACATCCATTAGATTCTTTGAACTTGCTGCATGCATATTGTTACATTCTATATAATTAATCATAATTAATTTCTCCATTTCCTATTGATAGGCTTTTAGGTTGTTGCCCACTTTTTTCTTTTATAAACTGGTAATCACCAAAAAAATATGTGTCAAGATTCAATATACATTTATGATAATATTTCTATAGGTTAGACTCCTAAGAGTGAAAGTATCTACAATAAAGTATTAAATCACATGTTTTTAAACATATAAATTTAGGGATAGATGGAGGGATAAAAAGTTCCAACCTCCCCACTGTGGAATGGATAATTTTCATGTTGTCACTCTTGGTTCTTTTCCTTTCCGGCCATTAGCATTTTTTAATTGTATGGTAAAAAAAAAAAATAAGAGGAAATTAGAAAGAAATAAAGCCAAATAAATACAATAAAGGAAGGATAGAAAGATAAAAATAAAGGTAAAAACTAAATTTGTAAATAAGAAAATGCTTTTTGAAAAAAATAAGAAATTATAAAAATCCTCAAAATGAGAAAACTAGCTAAAGTGTAATCCTCCTCTTCCCTCTCTCTCTTTGTTCTCTCCCCCTTCATATACTTGTAAAGACAGTCAACAGGTATAAATTAAGTAAATTTTTTCAGCAATCATATAAATGTGAAAGATTTGGGAGGATAAGTCAATAAAAAGAGAAATTTGTTCAGGAAATATTTGTGGGAAAGTTCTAGTTTAAAGCAGTGTTTGAAAGATGAGAAAGTGATGAATCTTCATAGGAAAGAGGAGGAATAGTGAGGAAGAGTGTCATGATTTAAGCAGAGGCAGGGCCAATTGGTGGGCTGTCAATGTATGTAAGTGCCCACAACAGCCTCGTCTCACATGAGTTAAACATGCTAACCTTCAACAGCTTGATTGTTCACCAAGAACCAGTAGAAACCAGAGTCAAGTGGAGCAGACTCCACTTGTGGGTTTGTCAAGAGGGTGATGCCTGGGATTTCCTCTTGCCCATCAGCTTCCTCAGGCCCCCTTTCAGGTCTTTGTTTCTCAGGCTGTAGATAAAAGGGTTCAGCATGGAGGACAAAACTGTGTAAACAATTGTTGCTATGTGGTCCCTGACAGTGTAGGTGCACAAGGGCTGTAAATAGACGTAGAAGATGCTTCCATAGAAGAGTGTTACCACAGTGAGGTGAGAACCACAGGTGGAGAAGGCTTTGCGTTGCCCAGCAGCTGAGGGAATTTTGAGAACGGCGATGAGGATTCGTATATAAGAGAAAGCAATGAATAGAAAGGGGGTCACTAAAACAACAGATCCTTCTATAATTATCACAATTTCATTGACAAATGTGGAGGAGCAGGACAATTTCATCAGAGGACCGAGGTCACAGAGAAAGTGATGGATAACATTGGAGTCACAGAAGGTGAGATGATTCAGTAGAAGTGTGTGTAGGAGTGAGTGGAGGTGAGGAAATGAGCAGCAGAAGGCCACCAGCAGAACACAGCGGTGGTGGCTCATGGTGGTGACATAGTGGAAGGGGTCACAGATGGCCACATAGCGATCAAAGGCCATGACTGCCAGAAGGAAGCTGTCTGAGTTGCCCAAAGCATAAATAAAATACATCTGTGTCAGACACCCAGCATAGGAGATGGTCTTCTTTGACAGAAAGTTCACTAGCATCCTGGGGACAATGGTTGTTGTGAAGCAAATGTCAGTGAAAGACAGGAAACTCAAGAAGAAATACATGGGGGTCTGGAGCTGGGGGTCAGAGCAAATGGCCAGGATGATAAGCAGGTTCCCTGTTATGGTGACGAGGTATATGGTGAGGAAGAGGAAAAAGAGTGGCTTCTGGTCCTTGGGCTGGGAAGAGAGTCCCAGGAGGATGAACTCAGATACACTGCTGGTTTGGTTGACTCTTTCCATTGACTTGGGTCTAGTTATATACAAGAAGTTTTGTCATTTAACATACTCCAATTCCATAAGCCAAATCATGAGAAGCCGGCAAGTCTCTGTTTTCTCTGTTTGGTCACATCTATCTGTTGTGTAGGGACAGCTTGTCAACCTCGTGATCTTTGATGTGGTCCTCCCTTCCCAAATCCATGGACATCACGAGGGCCTTATATTGAAAGCTGGAGGTACAGAATGAGAGTTTTCCTTTAGAAATCATCAGAGGTAGACCTCTAGGATTCAAGTTCATTAGTTCCTATTCTATGAAAAGCACTCTTCCCCTGCTGGGGACACAGCAATAAAGAGAGCTAGATCTTTGCCTTTGGGAAGCTCATGCTCTAGCTGGGAAGATACATCACCAACAAACAAAATATGTAGTATAATATCAGGTAGGGATAAATTTTGTGAACAAAATAAATCAATATGTAAGGGGATAGAAATGAATAGGGAGTGGGTGTGGAGGTATTTTATATAAGGAGGTCACAGGACACACCATTCCCTACCAAACAAATTCACTTTGTCATTCTAAAGTACAGCTTTTCATTGTCTTAGAAAAAAAAAAATAAGGGTTTGCCAAAATAATTAACAGGGAAAAGCGAAGAGGAATGTTGAACCCAGTTCTACAAAAAGATTTTTTTTTTCTCTTCTGGGCACAGGATGAGAGATTTATTCTCCTTAGCTCATGGCATGCTATCAGCATCGGTCAGTGGAAGTCTCCCCTTTTTTGTAGATTGATTTTCTTTTCTTTAATCCCCTGTCCTAAATCATATTTGTACACGATGGGCATCCTTTGTTGAGTATTCAATTCATGCTTTTAAAATTCATCCTTCATATATGCATTCAAAAATATTTATGAGAAGCATGTTAATTTTTTTTATTAAACATGTTTTTTTAAATCATATCCAGTTACTTAGCGATGGACATCAAAAGTGGCCTCCGTTTCTTGCTTCTACAAAAAATTCTGCAGTGAGAGATCTTGCATCAGCAAAGTGTTTAAATCAATTTTTTAGGGTCAGCATGTTTATCCATACCTTATGAATGGACATATTAGATAAAGATTTTCAAACATTTTGAGACATTGGTTATTTATATATTCTCGGTCACCATAAAAAAGTCTACAATGAACATACTTGTATCATCAAAGTGTTTAAAATAATTTCTTTTGAGGCAGCACATTTTTTTCACACAATTTGAGTGGGCCTATTACATTGGAATTTTCATGAATTTAAAAACATCTTATATTTACATTAATGTATATATTAATATATTGATTCATTTTGCAATTAAATGCTTATATTTTAGTTGTAAACTACTAAACATCTTTAAGCTTCAGTTTCCTCACATGTAATATTGGACACAAATAACCACATTCTCATGAGGATTTAGTGAGATGATGCATTTAAAGCACTTAGAAGAGAGAAAAGCATATTGTAAACACTCAGGAGAAGCTTTTGATCCTCATCAATCCCAGTGTCATCTTCCCTTATCTGCTATTCATGTTCAGAACACTGATGTTCTGAAAATCAATTAATTCACAAGCTTCAAATACATCCCTCACTGCCAAATTGTCCGACTAATTTCATTATTTTGCAAGGTTTTGTAGAAGGAATATTTGTTGCTGCATTGAATTATTTGAGTGAATCAATAATTGAAGTTAACAATCATCACCAACATTTATTGAAAATTTGTTACATGTCAGCCTATGTTAAGTATCTCATTAAATCCCATGATAAGGGATTAGGAGGCATGTGTTGTTATCAGAAGCCTGAGGCTTAGAGGCATGAAGTGGTTTGCTCAAGGTCATTGAGGAAGGGAATAACGATCAGGATTTGCACCCCAAGCTGACTCACTCTGAGGATCATGTTCTTAACCCTTATGCTTCACCTCCTCATGTTTTGGTATATGTATTGTCTATCATAATCATGCACAGGGATTGCTTTCTCACTGTGATAATTTCCCACATGAACTACCCTTCTATCTGCCTTAATGACAAGCTTTCTTCTCCCATGTTCAAAATCAATCCATGTAGTTGCAAGAGAGATGGCTCATCTTTTTGTGTTATACAGATGGTAGAATTTGAAAATTTGAATATCCATAATTAACTGGCCATAATCAAGTGGAAAATAAAATTGCCATCCGTGGTTGGGGCGTGGCTGGTGTGTAAAACTGTGGTCATGCAACAGACAGCGCCCTGGACTTAAGACAAAGATGGGATTTTGATTTGTCCTCCATCAACTGCTTACAGGCTGATTCCTGATATTTTATGAATAGCAAGTGTGATACCATGTTTGGAAAGCAGTTTGTTAATCACAGATCAATGTTCAAAAATGAGTCATTCATGAAAGGCCTGCCTGGGGAATGCAGAATACAAAAAATTAGTGATTTGAGTTAATTAATGAGATTGGGTGTTTTAGGTTGTAGATAAGAGGATCACTCATGCTCATGACTAGAAAAAACGAAGAAGGTTTTAGATCTGAGAATCAGGAAAAACAGTTCTAAAAGCACCAGATGAGTGGATGAGGCTGGGAATACAATAGTTTTTTTGTTTTCCTTTTCTACTGATGGAGTTTTGCTTCCACCAAAACATAGTGTGTAGGTGGCCTAGAGGTCAAACTCTAAAAAGTCAGATGAAAATTTTAGTTGTACCTTATGCCGTATTAATTCATGAAATATGTGAAACTATTATGGAGGAAAGAGTAATTACCAAATTGGGTTGGAGAAGCCAAGTGTGTTGCCAGCTTCCGAAGCTCATCTTAATATCCAGATGCCTTTCTTTCCTTTCCAGTTTCTCTAGAAGCTGATCTGCACCACATCTGCTAATCAGCTCCAAGTCTCCTTCTCAGCCAAAGCTCAGCTCCCTCATGTTTCTGCCATGAAATTCTGGGCTGATTAACAAGGAGAGGAACAGAAAAGAAGGAAGGAACTGATACACTTCTCTAAAGGGATAACATGTTTCCCTTAACTGGCCTCAATCCCCTTTTCTTTCCTAACATCTGGCCCCCACAGTGTGATGCTGTCCTACCTCCACGTTTCAGAAGGCAGAGGTGCCCTGACTCAGGTGACAAGGACTCTCTTGACTGTGGAAGCCCAGTCGGCTTCTCATGAGTCTGAGCTCTGCTCTGCTGGCCTCTGGGGCCCTTGTTAGGTAGAGGGAGTTGTGGTGTGATGACCTCTCAGGGGAGTTTGTCCTGTGATCTCTCTAAGCAGAGAAAGTGGAATGGGGAATCACAGTTAGCAAAGCTGATCCCAAGAAGATAAAGGGACCCCTGAGCCTTCCTGTTCAGAAGTTGGGGCTGAGCTCAGAGTTTCTTAACCTCACTGCAACATCTCAAGTGCATGCTCCAATTTTCCCAATTATGGGTTATCAAGGGTGGACAAATACATATGTGGGTGAATATTTTTATGGTTGGGGTTTCAGATGTATTCTAGAATTGGGCAGGTCATAAGTCAATATGGGAGGTTGCAGTATTCAGGGGATTCAGTGGGGGTAGATCAAAGGTGTGTATGTGCCTTCCAGTGTCTAGGGAGGCATATGGATTACATTTTTTTCTATGCAGAATTAGGTTAATGTTATTTTATGTATTTTTAAAGCATAGGGTCAGGTAAGGTTATTGTCATATTTAGCAAAGGGGCTTTGGAAAAAGAATGTATGTGTTTTCAGAGTTTAGCCTCAGAGCAGTGTGCTGATGGTTGGTGTTGGGGAAAGGAGATATTTATTAGAATGCTGGTCTTGCCACTTAGTTGCTTTTGTGTTGCTTAGCTTCCATAAGCTTCAGTTTCTTCATTTGAAAAATGAGGATAACAACTCTTCCTGGCACTTCTATCGGAGAGAAAATTTCCTTTTGAATTTTGTATAGAGAATATTGCGTATTATGGTGAACATCATCCATGACAACATTATAGGAAATACAAACACATCCTGCTATTGCCCTCAGTGTAAACCATTGTCTCACATAATCCATGTGTTTTTTCCTTAGCCTTGAGTTTAATTTTTAATCTACATATTAAGTGTAAGTACTGCAGAGACAGAAAGGCCTGGGTTTGAGTCCTGCCTCCTCCACTTACTATTCTGTGTCCTGGTTATTATAAATAACACTGAAATGAATATGGGGGTGTAGATATCTCTTTGAGATAGTGATTTATGTTCCTTTGGAAATATACCCAGAAATGGGATTGCTGGATCCCATTGTAGTTCTATTTTTAATTTTTTTAGGACCCTCCATATTGTTTTCCATAGTGGCTGCATCAATTACCGTTCTGATCGATAGTGCACAAAGATTCCCTTTTCTCCATATCCTGGCCAGCACTTGTCTATCTGGTGGCTGTGCGGTGGGTTTCCATTGTGAGTTAGTTTGAATCTTTCTGGTTATTAATGAAACTCAGCATCTTTTCATATGGTTATTGGTCACTTGGATTTCCTTCTTTTTGGTGAAATGTTTGTTTAATTCTTTTTCATAGTTTTTCCCCCTACTTTGTCTTTTCCTTACTGATTTCTAAGATCCTTATATAAGCTTAATTTGAGAATTTTGCTGGTTTTATGAATTTCAAACACCTTTTACCATTCTGTTATTTGTGCTTTTTCTCTTTGATGTCTTTTGATAAACAGAACAGAGTATTTCATTTTAACATAGTTCAATTAATATTCGTTTCTTTTATAGTTAGTGATTTCTGTCTGTGTTTTGTTTGCAAAATATTTTCCTACCTCAAGAAGACAAAGATATTCTATATTATTTTCTAAAAACTTCATAGTTTTTTGTTTTCATATGTAAGTTGATAATTCATCAAGAGTTTATTTGTGCATATGGTGTGTGGTAGGGGTCCAATTTCATTTTCCAATGTGGATTCCTAACTGTCTTATTTCCACTTATGAAAAGAGGCTCTCTAGTGCCTCATTCATAAATCAAGTGTATACCAATGTGTGGGTATGTTTCTGGGCTCTCAGTCTTATGGCATTTGTCTTTTTTGTCCAGTCCTTCACCAATATCTATATAATCTTAATTACCATAGGTCTGTAGTAGGTCTTGATATCTGGTAGACTAGTGATTCTCAAAGTCTTGTTTCTAAATCAGTATATCAGCATCACCTAGGGACTTGTTAGAAATGCAAATTCTTGGACATCACTCAGATTTTCTCAAGGGTCATAGTCATAGGTCTATGGCCATGCCCAGTCTTGGAGAAAAATGTTAAGATCAGGATTTTCTCTTCCAAGGCCAAAGTGTTGATAGTGATAAAGGACAACTATAGCTTGTGTGGAAGTAAGATTGTTTCCTGCATGGAATGTTTCCTCTTTATCTGGTTCTTCTCCAAAATAAGAATTAGGACATTGAATGGAGTGTCCCTTTGATCACCTGATCTCCTTTATGTCACCCCTCTCCTACCATGACATGATGTTATTGCTGTCTAAACGAAACAAAACTCAATGATATGAACAACAGAGAAATAGATTATATCACATTTTTCTTAGTGATTAGTAGTTTTAATTTTACAAAAAATACATGTTATCTTTTAACAAATTCAAATATTACAGATATATACAAACTAAAAAGCAAATCTTATCTCTTTCCCTAGAAGAATCTCTTTGAATTAATCATTTTTTAATGGGAGATTTTATTACTGGTTATATAATCTTACCTATTCACCACATGCACATAGACATTCACTTATACATATTTTTTACCCTAATAGGTTTATTCTCATGTATTTTATGTTGCAACTTTCTCTTTATTCCTAGTGGCTTTTAAGGGCAGTGATAGAGATATACCTTATTATTTGTAACCATGACATACTATTTCTTTCTATGGAAAAAAAAACCTCATTTATCTATGTCCCTGTTGATGGGCATTTAGGTTGTTTCTTTCACTATTACAAACAATGCTGCAATCGATGAATATCTGTGTACATGTAGCTTTATACATTTTATATAGCATTACTACAGGCATGAGTCCAAGAAATGCAAACATTGAGACATAGGGAATGATCAGAAATTTTCGAGCATGTGGCTTTCACATAACGGCCAAGTTAGTTTTCTCTAGAGGATGCTTATTAAAATGCAGATTCACAGGTGCCACATGAGACCTGTGGACTAATATCTCTAGGAATAATATAGGAGAATAGTAAATGATAAAAATGTTAAGATATAAAAAATAGTAAAGTCTAAAACCACTGATAAAAGAATAGAGAATAAAGGATTAAAACCAAAGTGAACAGATTAAAGTCCTTGTCTGCAGCACTGGATGACTCTTTACTTCCCAGAGCAGCCCAATACGCCTATGTCTGTTTCTGGACACTCCTAGTTATATCTGCCTTCAATGTTCACATATGGCTTTTAATTCTATCTTTAAAAGATACTGAGGATAATTCTAAGTACATGCAATAAATCTTTCCCTGGAAAGTAGTTAGATTTCTGAACGGTAGTCATAGTTGAACTAGGGGTACCTCTAAGGGGAATTTGAAGCTAAGAGAGGCCTCAAGAGGAGTGAGAGCCTGTGAAGGACAAATACCAGACAACAAGGGTAGAGACCCGGAGAAACTCAGCCCCACCCTGCACACTGGCCAGATCACTGTGGCAGTTGTGTGCTGAACTCCTAGGTCACTTAGCTAATCAAGGCTAAGAGTTTGGCTTTTGTTCAATACAGAGCCCAGAACATTGTGCTGTTGAAGATATGGGAGAAGGAAGAGGCATGATCCTTTTATAAACAGATGGGCCAGACACATTGCTTGCTTTGGTGGAAGTTTCAAATTTATGGGAGTGTGAACCTCTCTGTCTCTGTCTCTTTTCTGAAGTTACTGTAATGACTTTCAAAAAGCTAGGAAAGCTGATTACAGAAGTTCATTAAAATAAGGAGGATACTAAGGGAATCAGAAGTCACTGAACAGATATAAATTAGCTCCAGGAAATTTTGTGGAAAACAAAGCTGTCAATAGCACTTAGAGGGAATGAAAAAGATGTGGTTTTCTAGAGAAGAGAAAGATGGGAAGAGAGAGGCAGATACATGAAAATTGGATGCCAAGCTTTCAGTAGACCTTGAGCCAGTTACTGACTCATAATAAAATCTCAATGAGATAGTTTCATGTGTAAAGAGACAGATGGATACAACCCGACGTCCATGACACATATGAGTTATACCTGCTGACTTACAGAGTTTACTGTCTGTATCACAAACCAGCAACAACAGAGTCCAGAGGAGCAGAGATGTTCATGAACAGGTTTGCATTCTTTCTGGCTAGGATTTCCTCCTGCCAATTAGCTTCTCCAAGACCCTCTTCATATCTTTGTTTCTCAGACTATAGATAAAAGGATTTAGCATGGAGGACAGAACTGTGTAGACAATTGTTGCCGTGCGGTCCCTCACAGTGTAGCTGGACAAAGGCTGTAAATAGACATAGAATATGCTTCCATAAAACAACATCACCACAGCAAAGTGGGAACCACAGGTGGAGAAGGCTTTGTGTTTCCCAGCAGCTGAGGGGATCTTGAGGACTGCAATGAGGATTCGTACATAAGAGAAAGCAATGCATAGAAAGGGGGCCACCAAAATAACCAGTCCTTCTGTCTTGATTGTGATATCATTGACAAATGTGGAGGAGCAGGACAATTTCAGCAGAGGGTTGATGTCACAAAGGAAGTGATGGATAACATTAGAGTCACAGAAGGTGAGAACGTTCAGCAGAAGTGTGTGTAGGAGTGAGTGGAGGTGAGGAAATGAGCAGGAGAAGACCAGTAACAGGACACAGTGGCGGTGGCTCATGGTGGTAACATAATGGAACTGGTCACAGATGGCAACATAGCGAGCGGTCAATGGCCGTGATTGCCAAGAGGCAGCTGTCAGTATTGCCAAAAGCATACATAAAATACATCTGTGTCAGACACCCAGCATAAGAGATATTCTTCTTCTCTGACAAGAAGTTCACTAGCATCTTGGGGACAATGGTTGTTGTGAAGCAATTGTCAGTGAAAGATAGGAAACTCAAGAAGAAATACATGGGGGTCTGGAGCTGGGGGTCAGAGCGAATGGCCAGGATGATGAGCAGGTTCCCTGTTATGGTGACCAGGTACATGGTGAGGAAGAGGATAATGAGTGGTTTCTGGTCCTCCGGCCGGGAGGAGAGTCCCAGGAGGATGAACTCAGAGACACTGCTGGTTTGGTTGACTTTTTCCATGATCATGGAACCAGCTAAAATAGAGAATATCTAACACATCTCTTTTGTAGCTTTAATCACAACAAGTGTATGCTTCTTTCTACATTGACTTTCCACCCATAGGGTGGTGCTTAGCTACCATGTGAGCAACATGTTAGCTTTGTGGTCCTTGATGCTGCCCTCCTTTCCCAACTTTAAGATTTCATAAGCTTCCTGAGTTGATAGCATGGGGTTGGGAGGAAGAATTTTCTTTCAGGTGCAGAGTTGAACCTTCCTGATTCAGTTTAATATTAAATACTAAAAAATATTTTATATTGAGCACCTACTTTGTGAAAAATACTCTTCTGGGAGTGAGAACACAACTGTGAGTAAGGCAGAGAAAGGTTTGGCTTTGTGGATCTTGCATTCTAATGGAATATCTATCTATCTATCTATCTATCTATCTATCATCGATCAATCATCTATCAATTATCTATCTATCTACCTACCATCTATCAATTATCTATCTATCACCGAGATATTTATCTACCATCTATTAGTTATCTATCTATCCATCATCCAGATACCTATCTATCTATACCCATTATCTATCAATCTATCTATCGTTTATTAATTATCTATCTATCTATCTTCATTTTATACATCTACATTTTATAAAGAAAAATAAAACCTCATAAAGCGATAGATATTGACATGGTTAGGGTGGGGAATTTATTTATTTCAGATAAGGTCGTTTATTTTTCTCTGTCTATACGAAAATAATTTTCAGTTATGTCATGCAAAGCTTTGTCTCTGCACTTCTTTGCCATAAAAGGGGCTTGATAAAATAATCAACGGGAATCCAAGGAATAATAAACCCAGGCCAAAAATGTTTTACTGATATGCTTCTTTTGTTTTCAGAGTCACTTATTTAGAAGTTCCTACTCGTTAGTAAACAACAGACTATCACTATCGGTCCATACGAATCCTTATTTTTAAGTTTAATTTTTACTTATTTTTCCTCTAATTTTCTAAGCCTGTGATATTCCCACATCTTGGACACCCAACCATTAAACAAGCATATGTCTTTCTATGCCATCGTCCATTTGTTTATTTGTATATATATATATATATATATA
>JABWHU010000004.1:14254034-14307704 GCA_014189135.1 Dicerorhinus sumatrensis harrissoni | reverse complement strand
GTTATGTCATGCAAAGCTTTGTCTCTGCACTTCTTTGCCATAAAAGGGGCTTGATAAAATAATCAACGGGAATCCAAGGAATAATAAACCCAGGCCAAAAATGTTTTATATATATATATATATATATATATATATATATATATATATATATATATATATATATATATATCCTTGAAAAATATATATTGTTGCTTTGTGCATGTGTGTTTTTTTCCATTTACTTCAATAATGCTGTGGCATATATCTCACTCTGTTTTTCTCTCTACATATACAATTTTTTTAGGTGTATCTGTATTTTGGTTCTTTTCTTTTCACTCCTTCATTGTATGCATGCAGCACACTTGACTTAATATTTTTCCATAGACGTCCTCTTAAGTTTTTGCTATCATGAACAACATTGATTCAAGTATCCTCATGCCCACGAAGTGTTTTAAATTCTTCATCCAGACATTGAGAATGAGCACATTGGATAGGCGTTTTTTATAGCAGTTCAAGGAATGAACATTTATTTGTTCATTTATTTATGCAACAACTAAATGCCTACTTTCCAGGTGATTAACATCAGGCAAGTTATTAAATATCTTTAAACTTCAGTTTTCTCATCTGTTAATACAGTATACTAATATTTACCCCATAAGGTTTTTATGAGGATTTCATCATACTTAAAGTACTTAGAATGGCTCCAGGGGCAGAGCAAATGTTTGATACTACTATCTTCTCCTCCCTGCCATCATCATTGCCAATGACTTTTTCCATAAACAGATATTTGTATATCTTCTCAAGAGTAATGAACCTTAATATTAACATGAACTTAGCCGTCACACTCTAATGCTGTAATGGTCAAATTCATCTTATTCTGAATTTACAAAGCTTTTTTAGAAGGAATGTGTGTGCATGCTTTCAATAATCTGAGAGAGAATAAGCAATTAAACACTTTCCTTGTATGGGCAGTACTTTGTTTAATCCTCACGACAACCATACGAAGCATAAGCTATTTTTATTCTCATTTTTTTCTGATGAGAAAACAGATATAGAGACTTAAAATAATTTGCTAAAGTCACATGTCAAGTAAATAGCAGAAACAAGATTCAAGTTCAGGACTAATTCTGAATCTCAAGATTTAACCACTATGCAACTTCTCATATTTTTGTAAAGCTATGAAAGTATATCTGAAGCAATCATGCATGGGACCTATTGTGTTTTTTTTTTCTTTTTCAATTTGATCATTTTCTTTCTTTCTTTATTTTTTATTTATTTTTTTTGTGAGGAAGACCAGCCCTGGGCTAACATCCATGCCAATCCTCCTCTTTTTTGCTGAGGAAGACTGGCCCTGAGCTAACATCCGTGCCCATCTTCCTCTACTTTATATGGGACGCCGCCACAGCATGGCTTAACAAGCGTGCGTCAGTGTGCACATGGGATCCAAACCGGTGAACCCCAGGCTGCCACAGTGGAGTGCACACACTTAACTGCTTGCTCCACCAGGCTGGCCCCTCAATTTGATCATTTTCTACGTTGACACATACGTATACACACACCACACATTGTTTTACTTAAATGTTTTTCACCCCACATTAAGAACAGACCTTTGTTGTTACAATGGGAAATCTATTTTTTCTGTGTTGAACAGATTGTAGAATTTGAAAATTCTAATATACGTGACTCACTGGCAACGATGGGGTGATTTGTCTTGGATGGCTGGGCATTATGTGTGTACGGAATGAGGGTGTGGCAGAAAGTGCACAGGACTTGGAAGCAGGATGTGGGGTTTAGACCTGACCTCCATTACCTGTTCACTGAGTGATCTTATATATTCCCAAGAGCTAATGAAATATCATGTATTACTGCAGTTTGTGAAACATACATCAGCAAAAGTAAGCTCTTTGTGAAAGGAATGCCTGGGGAGTGTAAGATGAAGAAGATCTGAAGTGATTAAGTAAGGTTGCATCCTCCTATGTCTCATCTATGCTGAGTATTTGGGAAAATGGAATGAATTTTTGGAATGAGATTCTGAGTGAATAATTCTAAAAGACTGGAATGTGTCTCATAGGGGGGACTTTTTTTTGTTGCTTTTCTACGAAGCTCCCCATAACCACTTATTGGAAATTTTCTTCCTCAAAAAACGTGGGATAATCACAGACCTTAGCCCAGTGATGAAATGGGGTTGTCAAAAAATACAAAGCTAGACTTAAATTTTAGGCTTAACTCTGTGTCCATGTGATTTTTTGGAACTGCCAAGGAGGCTGAAATAAATACCTGATTGAGGTGGATGTTCAGGTGGGCAGCCAGTACTGATGTTCACTTTCCTTATCCAGGTATCTTCTCACCTTTCCCATTTTTGAATAATCTGTTCTCCCTCTTGAACCACTTCTACAAATTGGTTAAGTTCAAATATCAGTCAAAGCTCACCTTTTTGATCTTCTAATGATTAGCAAGAAGAGCTGAGAGGAAGGAGGAAAGAGAAGATAGATAGATTGCGCTAGATTCTAGAGGGACAATGCATTTTCCTGACACTGCCTCACACCTCTGTCTCATTCTCAACCTCTGTTCCTCAGAATTATTCTGTTTTAATCTGCTTCTCATTGTAGAAGGCAGAGATGCCAAGACTCACTGTGGCAGGAACTCTCTTGATTTGGAAGATCCTTTCAGCTTCTCACGGGTTTGAGCTCTGCTCTCCTGCCTCCTTTGGGTCCTCACTGGGCTGAAGGAGCTATGGTGTGATCATTCCAACCTGACCTCTCAAGAGAGCTTGCTCTGTGGCATCTCTAGGTACAGACATCACAATGGGCAGCAAAATTATGTGGAGCTGCTCCAAGGGGACAGAGGACTCCCGAGGCCTCCTTATGATGATTGACGCTATTTTCAGAGCCTGTCAAACTTACCATAACATTGTTGGGGCATGCTTTAGTTTCCTCCACTGTGGGTAATCAAAGTTGATGGGATATTATGTATGTGTGTGTGTGTGGTGAATAGGGAGTATTGTAGTTTGGATTCTCTAGGAAATAGACTTTGAGATGGAGATTAGTCTGAAAGATGTTTATTAGGGAGTGTTCTTGGGATCAACATCTAAGGAGGGAGAGGAAGGAAGAAGAGTAGGACAGAGAGAGAAGTTGGGTTGTGATACAGTCCCAATGAAGATCTCTGCTGACTCTACCTGGAGCTCCGGAGCTAGGATGTCAAGGGAGGTGGTTCTTTATACCCCGCTGTTGATCGTTGGATGCAGGCTGCCCCTGGAAGAAAGGATGCTCTTTGGTGAAGCAGTATCTTTCAGCCAAGGCCATCTCCAAAGGAAGCTTATAGCTGAGAAATATCTTACAAGGCAACACTTGATGAGCTATGGTGCAGTCGTTATCCATTTTTGACCTGCTCTTACACAGTGAGCTGACCCAGCTATAAACCATCCTCAGGCTTTGGCCTTCGCTTTCAGCTGTTTACATGGAAAATTCTATGCAACTGTAGCTTTCTGTTCCCTTTCCTAGATCACTGGATTCCTAAAAATGATATTGATATGGAGAGTCCCCTGCATCTTTGTAGTGTTTGCCTTCCACCCTCAGGATTGTCTGTGTCTTGTTACGGCTCCAACTTGCTAGCAACTTCTTGGTTATCTGGTCCAATCACCATGGTGTCATTGATATAGTGGACCAGTGTGATGTTCTGTGGGATATTCAGATTGTATGCATCTTTGAATCTATATTATGACAGAATTCAAGCAAGTTAAAAGATCCCTGGGATAAAATGTACTATTTTCTATTCAAAGTGCATGCAAATTTTTTCTGATCCTTTTACGTGATAGGAGTGCAAAAGAATGCATTCACCAGATCAATGGCTGAAAACCATGCACCCATAGCCACATCCTAGTAATCTGCATCAAATATACCACATCAGGCAAGATGGCTGAGATTGAGGCTACTCCTTGGTTGAGTTTGCAGCAGTCTACTGTCATCTTCCAGAATCTGCCTGGCTTGTTTAGGGACTTAACTTGTGAGTTAAGGAGAGATATGATGGAGACATTCACCCTGGCATACTTTCTCTGCCTTTCTCCTGGGATATGACATTATTTTTGATTTAGCATCCTGTCAGGGGGATGGGCAGTTTCAGGGGATTCCAAGAGGCCATGGATCCCATGTTTTGGTTATGCCAACTGCCAAATATATCTTTGTAATGATATATTTGGAGACTAGTGAAATTATCACACAGTGGGTCTTCAGATTAACTGGACCCACTGTGGAACAGATTTGTGCCAGTACTTCATTTAATAACTTGTCCCCATATGCATCCTCTGTAACAACGGGACCATAAAGATATTTTCTCGTGTAAAGTTACCCAAGTAAATGGCCATAGGTACCTCTGGGGAAGGCCAGAAGGAATCATTAGAGGTATACTTTCTGTGGTGTTGCATGGCCCTTACTCCTTGGGACCTGGCCTCTCCATTAGTCAATGGGTTCTGGGTCTGAAAACTGGCCCATGTCTAAAAACTCTAAAAGAGATTAGAATGTTTGTTGGAGTGACTACACTCAGTGTCTTCATCATTCATCCTTGATTTCCTTTGTGCATAGAGGTAGAGCACTACCACTGATTGGGTGCTGATCTATAGGAATGCTATTTCCATAATTTGCCACAAGTGATGATTTCTTGACTACCACTCTGACCTCAACACTTGTGATGGTTAATTTAATGTGTCAACTTGGCTGGGCTACAGAACCCAGTTATAAAATAAAATAATGTAAGCAAAATAAAATAATGTTAAGTAAAGGAGCTCATCCTCATCTAATCAGTTGAAGGCTTTAAGAGCACAAGCAAAAACTGAGGTTTCCTGGAGAAGAAGAGATTCTGTCTCAAATTGCCTCAGTTTCCAGCCTGCTAGCCTGCCCTGTGGATTTTGAACCCCAGATTGCAGCATCAACTCCTCACTTAGTTTCCAGTCTACGGGTCAGTGAATTGTGGACTTGCCAGCTTCCACAATTGCATGAGCCAATTCTTAAAATCTCTCTCTCTGATATATATACATACACACACACACACACACGCACATATGTAACATAAAAATATACAAATTCACACATACATATATGTATGTATATAATAGGAGACATCTATCTATCTATCTATCTATCTATCTATCTATCTATCTATCTATCTATCTATCTACCTATCTATCTATCTCTGTCTCTCTGTCTACCTCCTACTGGTTCTGTTCTCTAGAGAACCCTGACTGATACAACTCGTTACAAAAATTGGATCCATTTGGCTTCGTGATTTAGGTCTGTCCCTTGCACTCCATCATTCTCACTGCTATTAGTGAGCTGAGTTCTGTGATCCTATCCTATCCTCAGTCTGACTTACAGAAGAAAGAAGGGCCTATAAAAAGTGTGAAATGAAAAGTGAAAGTATTGTGTTCCTGTTTCCCATCCACAATCTGCTTTTAGTTGGTTACAATCATAGTTTAATTAAAAGAAGACTTGAGTTGCTATGTTTCACAGTAATAGTAACTGGAACAATTATTAAAGTGAATGTTTCATTTGGCAAATCGATTAGGATATTAGTTCCTTATGCTAACTTGTTTTCAGGAAACTGGCTGGGTTTAGAGCTTTAACACATGGCATCTTATTTAAGCCTCACAATATCCTCATGAGCAAGATACTCTTAGCACCCACCATAGATCTGAGGGAACAGAACTTCAGCCCCTTACTTACGGCACCCACTGGCAGAGCTAGTTCTGATCTCATGTCAGTCTGTGTCTAATGCTTCTGGAATCAATTTCACCACTTGATACTTCCTGAACAAGCCTCAGCCCCTGCTCTGCAGAGTATCTCAGGAGGGTGGGGCGACCTGCAAGCTCTCAGGTGGCAGTGTAACATGTGCTCTAATGGAGGGCAGAGTCAGGGGTGTGGGAGTCCATGAAGGCCAGGCCTTATCCTGTCTGAGCTATTCTATGATGTATGGAGAGGCCAACTCCACGCTGTGGTTACTGCAGAAGCCAGGGTGATGATAGTAACTTCTGCTTTCCATGCCATCAACATCGACATCAAGGACACCTTCTCCTGGGACTCGTGGCTCAGCCACTTTAGTCACTTCACAGGTTACCTCCCAAGGGGAAGGTGGGAAATTGGGCAATTAGACCATGTAGACTCCTTCTCTAATCAGAAGTTCCAGGATGCTTTTCCCTAGGTATTAACTTTGTTGGTGAATGAGGATCTTCTTGCCCATTTTTCTGCTGCTCAAAAACAGGTATGAAACATTCAAAATACCCTTAGGTCATGAGGACTTCTTTTCCTTGGATACAAGTTCTCATTGTAAAATAGGATGAGAGTATTAAACCCAGTATGTAGCATGCTATAAGCGTGCATTAAATTGGTGCGAGCATCATGATTATTCCTTAAATACATGAGATTCTCAACTCACTAGTCATTTCTTGACTGTTCAAGGCAGAGTATTTTGTGTGAAGGCAGAAGAACATCCAACGAGGCTCTTTCAAACTCCAGCTGACAGCTTCCTTTCTTCCTTCCTGAGCGTGCATCCTGCTGCCTCTTTCACACAGGGATGGCTTGCATTAAGGTTCTGTTCCTCCTGATCTGATCATCGAATGTGAAGATCCTACTTGACACATAACTTCTGGATTTCCCCCCAGAGATGCTTGTGTTCCAAGAAGAAATCTGATCCAATAAATGCCAGTGAGCAGGCAGGTCTCAGCAGAAGGTTTAAGTCACTTCCCTCCTCCTAGTCTCCACTGACTAGATGACCTGCTTGGCTGAGCCCTTCTCTGTTCTTTGAAGAGTCTCTTCTATCAGATACCTGTGCCTTAGAGTGATGGGATCTCACTGGGTTCCCTGTCTAGGGCTTCTGTATGTGACCTCTAACTCTGATGTAATCACCGTGAAGCAGTTTCCAGGCCTCTAATGCAAAGACTATCAGAAGTATTATGTTTGAAATCAGGACTCATCAACTAGTATGTGTTCTCAGGTATGTGACTTCACACGTGTCTCCACAATAGTAACATGAAAGAAATAACTGTTGGAATGTCTACTTCATAGGCACTCAATAAATGTTTACTGATTAATGTAATTAAATGCAAGTAAAAGTCCTCTGCAAATTAGAAAGTGGTATAAGTAGGTGAACATACATTCTGGTTTTCCCAGGAAAGTCTTGGTTTAGAACTGTTGTCCTGGTATGATTATTATATAACTTCTCCTTTCTCTCGTAAAAGTGTCCTGGCTTGGATAATAAAATTAAGGGTCATCATACGTGTAAGTATATGTGTTGGTAGATAACCAAGCTGGGGTGATTTGGGGTTAATTTTGAATCCCTGAAAGAGTTCCAAACAAGGCCCAGGATTTTCTGCCAAATGAATGAGGGCAGGACCAGTGGAATGGTGAAGAACAGGGTCTCTGATCATACTGACATAGACTGGAGTTGTGACTGCATCAGATATTACCTATGTGACTTTGGACTAATTATGTAACCACCCTGAAATTTAGTTTCCTGAAAACTGAATTTAATGTTATTAATGTGTATGTCCTAGTAGGAGCTCATTAAATATCAACTATTATCAACGATAAGGTAAATTTTGGAAATTAGCCATAATGAATCACGATTATGAATTCTAATAGATACCTCAAATCCTACATCATCAGAAAGTTCCTAGGTCTCTGAGAAGGTCCCTGGGTAAATTTTCAAGTCTCTCACTGCATATGTTTAGTTATATTGGATAGAGAGAGAGAGAGAGAAAGGAGAGGAAAAGGGAGAAGGAGAGGAAGAGGGAAAAGGAGATTGAGGTGGAGAACAACAAAGCTGAGTGAAGTGAAGAAGAAATAATGTTTCCAAGATCACTGCCATCAGGGAATTAATCTCCAGGGTCCAGGTCTGGGCCTTTGCACTTTCCCAGGGAGCATAAAAGTCCAAGAGTTTAACAAGTTTTTTTAGGCCAACAACTGGGTCTTGTCGGATGCTCATATCACTTTTCTGTTCGCTTGAGTTCCTGGAGTGTGATGCATCATTTATCTGTTTAACACATGCTGCTATAATAATAGCATCATTTATCTGTTTAACACTATGTGCAGGGCACTCTTCTAAATTTGTCACATGCATTCACTCATTTAATGCTCCTAACATCCTCATAAGTAGGTAATAATATTATTCTCATTTTAGAGATGAGGAACTGAGGTACATAGAGAAAGTGCCCAAGGCCACCCAGGTAGTAAATTGTTGAGGGTGGAATCCAACTCAAACCTCTTAACTACAAAGCTGCAGCTCTTGGTAAGTACTCTATAATATACTCACAGAATGTCAGCTCCAAAAGGGAAGGGGATTGAGTATTTTATTTTCTGTTTGATTCTCAGTTCCAAGAATGGAACCTGAAACATGGCTGAATAAGTGAAGAAGTTGACACTGGTCTCCTTTGAAGGAAATCTTGTTTGCCTTTGGAAATCTGATGCACTCTGTGACCAGAATGTGGCAGGGAGATTTAGATAGAAAAATTTGAGGTTTGTCTGAATTTTGACTCAGTCTCTGGGGAAAAAAGCATGTGGCTGTAATGTACATATGATGATGATAACCACCATATCTCAGTCCCTGATATTTCCTGCTCCATTTATCCCCAGCAGTGATTGAAAAAGAATGAGAAGGGAGAACCAGAGTAGCGTGTCTGAATTCCTCCTCCTGGAACTCCCCATCCAGCCAGAAGAACAGAGTGTATTCTTCACCCTGTCCCTGGGCATATACCTGACCATGGTGCTGGGGAACCTGCACATCATCCTGCTCATCAGGCTGGACTCTTGCCTCCACACTCCCATGTACTTCTTCCTTAGCCACTTGGCTTTCTCTGATGTCTCTTTCTCATCTGCCACTGTCCCAAAGATGTTCATGAACATGCAGATTCAGCATTTATCCATCCCCTATGTGGGTACATCTCCTAGATGTATTTTTTCATACTTTTATTTGTCTTGACAATTTCCTTCTTGCGGTGATGGCATATGACAGGTATGTAGCCATCTGTCAGCTACTCCACTGCACCATCAACATGAGGAAGGAGCTCATTGGTGTCTCATTGGTGGCTGGATCCTACTTCTTCTCTGGTACCCACACCCTGTTGCATTCTCTCCTTATGTCCCTCCTCTCCTCTGTGCTGAGAATTCCTTCCTCCACTACTGTGATCTCGCTGCTCTCTTGAAGTTGACCTGCTCAGACACCTCTCTCAATGAACTAGTCATCTTCACTGAGAGGGGAATGTTTGCCTTCCTACCATTGAGTGCTATTTTGTGCTCTTATATCTGCATTGGGTTCTCCATCCTGAGAGTCCCCTCCTTCAAGATGATATACAAAGCCTTGTCCACCTGTGGCTCCCACTTCTTTGTGGTGTTTTTGTATCATGGGGCTCTTGCAATGATTTACTTCTTTCCTTCATTGAATAATTTCAAAGTCGAAGACATAATTGCTACATTTATACTGTGGTGACACACATGTTAAACCCCTTTATCTATAGCCTGAGGAACAAAGACATGAAATTCGCTCTGGGGAAACTTTGTAGGTGGGGTATTATTTTTGCCTAGTAACAGTTACCCATCCATGTTCTTAATTTTGCTAGTGATGCTGCCAGAGACATCTCCTTGAAAACTTGTGTAGGTGACTGTGGTAGATTGCAAAAATAGCCACAATACTTTGCAGCCCCTACTTGCAAGTGTGGAGTTTATCTCCCCACCCATTGATTCTTGACAGGGCTTGGGACTTACTGTGACTAATAGATTCAGTGAAAGTGATGTGTGAGAGTCCCAAGTCTAGGTAGACTATGTTCCTGCTGCTCTTGGAAACTTGAGACCATCATGTGAACTAGTCCAAGCAGGAAGATGGGGGACCACATGGAGGAGAACCAAGACGCTCCAGCTAACAACCAGCTCCCAGGTGACCTGGTAGATGATTACAGAGGCATGAGTGAGCCCCTGCTGAGACCAGTTGAACATAGCCCAGACCATAAGCGCCATCCAGTTGGGCAAAGTCCCATCCAAAATTGCCAGCCCATAGAAATGTAATATAAATAAATGTTTGTTGTTTGAGCTACTAAATTTTGGGATGGTTCATTATGCAGCAAAAGCTAACTGGTAGAGTGACTGCTGTTGTCTCTGGTACCCTTCAAACTTCTCTAAATTTCAATGGTCCCTACTCCTTTGTGTTTCCCTGGTTTGATTGTATTCCCTGCCTGTGTTTCTAAAACCCTCTGAGTTTAAAACTTCTGAGTCATGATCTCTATAACCTATTGCCTTAGATTTAGGTATATATCTTGTCCTCACTCTTCTCTCATAACCCTTGGTATCTGGCATTGCCAGCAACTCTCATTTTTGTCAAATCAACACTTAAGCTACAACATTATCTACCTGATGAGATATGAATGACTTGTTAAGATTTCAAAATACATAAACTTTCTTGTTCTGAAGGAAGATATTACATGTTATATATTTCTTCTTTAAGAAGAGAAATAATCTTAGACTAAGATTAGAGGTCTGACTAATATTGAATTTTGTATAAGTTACACTTTCTTACTCCTTAACTTACTGGTACAAAGTTGAAAAGATAAGAATTCTCAAATATGAAATGCTACTTGTCTTTAGAATGAAATTCACATCTGGACCCTTACATTAAGTTAGTACCAATGTTTGTGGAATATTGTTTAGATAAATAAAAAGTCATAAAAATGGCTAATATCAAATTTAATGATAATTCCTAGTGTGTATCTATTTATATAAATGAGAGAGCAATAAACTTTTGGTTTCTATGTCCTTTTGTCTATCATTTTCCATAGTTATAAAACTAAGTGTTGCTCCAAGGGTTTTAAGTAAGAAAGTTTAGAAGGTTTGTGATTTTAGTGTAGTCGCTAGTTATATATTGTTTCTGGTTGTTTCCTAAAATCTAAACATATTGCAAAGATTTTGGATTTATTATATTTACAATTATTTTTGACTGTGTCAAAATCTCAACAGAGGAACACAGGGCATTGCATCTCATTTCCAAATTCCCTAAACCAATGTAGGACGTATTTTTTTTTTTTCTGAGTGGGACTTTCTTTGTGGGGACAGCCTACCTATGCCTGCTTAACTCTAGGTTATGAAAATGAGATATCTTTTGCTTCACAAACAGCAAGAACTGATTTCCATATAAGACAAAGCTACATGTATACATAAGTAATTCATTCTTTCAACAAGTGTATATTATGCGTCTACTGTGTTTATGGAAATTTCTAGAAGTGAATAAATCATACAAAAATATTTTTCTGTTGTACAGTTTATATTCTAGTGAGGAGAGAATGAAAATAAACACAATATGTAAGTAAGTTTCAGGGTGTTTAAGTGCTATAAAAAGCAGCAGTGTGAAGAAATCAGGAATGTGGGGGCTAGGTTGCAAGTCGTGTGATAAGGATTGGTCTCACCGAGAAGGTGATATTTGAGCAAAGAATGAAAGGCAGCAAAGAATGGGGTTATTTTCAGGAAAAACATTTCAGGGAGAGGAAACAGCAATTGCAAAGCTCTCAGATGTGACAGTGCCAGCTATGTTCCAGGAAAAAAGGAGACTAGAGTGACCAAAGGGTGGTGAGCATGTAGAAGAGCAGTAGGAGATAATTTTAGAGGTACCAGGGGGAATAGGTCCTTTAAGCTTTGTAATTCGATTTTTACTGTGAATTATTTGTGTAACCCTTGGAAGCCTTTCAGCAGAAGAGTAACATGATTCAGATTTAAAAAGGATAACTTTCCCTGCTGTGTTGTGAATCGACTGAAGGAGAAGGGTGGAAGCAAGGAGCCCACCTAGGAGCTATCGCAACAGTGCAGTTAAGAAATGAGATTGAGGGGCTGGCCCAGTGGCATAGCAGTTAAGTTTGCACATTCTGCTTGGGTGGCTTGGGGTTCGCTGGTTCGGATCCTGGGCGTGGACATACTCACTTCTCATCAAGCCATGCTGAGGTGGTGTCCCACGTAGAAGAACTAGAAGGACCTACAACTAGGGTATATGACTATGTACTGGGGCTTTGGGGAGGAAAAAACAAAAAGAGGAAGATTAGCAACAAATGTTAGCTGAGGGCCAATCTTCCTCAAAAAAAAAAAAGGAAATGAGAGTGAGGCTAGGATGGTAGCAGAGAAAGTAGTACAAATTCGGTGAATACTGTATTTAGTTGTAAGTTAGCACCAACAGGAGCTTCTGAAGAATTGAGAAGAGTGTGAGAGAAAGATGGGAGTCAAGGATTCCTACGTTTTGGTTTGAACAATATGGAGTTGTCATCAGCCACAATGGAAGTGAAACAAATGGTGTATGCTTGTGTGAGCAGTTGAACTTCATGAGTCTATAAACACTGACAATAAAATGCCCCATGTTTACTGAGGACTTACACATTGCCAGACAATGTTCTGCGCACATTATGTGTTCTAACTCATTGAGTCAACTAGTTTAAGAGAGGGGTTCAACTGTCACTCATCTTGAGCAATTCTGATGAGAGAAATGGTGCAGTCTGGCTTACCTCAACCAGAAGTGGCAATAAAAAAACATCGACAAAGTTTACACAGAGACACTCTCCACAGATGAATGTCCAAGAGTTCTCAGATATTCCACAATTTTCACTAATAACCCAGTTGGCCTGCTCTAGGCACACTGTCCACTCTGGCCACTTTGGCAGTTTCTGGTCAATCAGCTTAGCCAGACTTTCTCCCATTTCCCTTCCTCCTCTCTCTATGTGCATACTGTTTTTGCCATTTCAAGAACAGTCTATTTTTTGTTACTTCTTGTATATTTTAGCAAATGTCTAGCAAATTATCAAACTATACTAAGTTCATCTGGGTTATTCTTTGCTACCATTTTATGGAAGAGGAAACATTTGATCTTTTAGCCATATCTATAACCCCCAAGGATACTAATTGTAATCCTAGAACTAAAAATCACACTCTCTTTTAGAGTCTGTATGGGAACATTTTAATCCCATGATTATCTATGTGATTTAACTGGATCATAAGGTAGCGAAACTTATCTACTGTCACTATAAGGTCCCAGATCCCCAAATAAACAAAAAGAATTTCAAGACTTATGTTCTGAACAATATTTTCTTATAGAGATATACAGAAACTTTTTCTTGATTCACTTGAGTACATCCAAGGTGTTTTTCCTCCACAATCAGAACAATTGAGTTCAGACAGTTGGTACCTAGAAGTTACCATAGCAATACATTTGTATATCTTCAACGTATAGCCCCAGAACTATTCCTATGTTATCAAATGACCTTCCTGTAATTACAATATCAAAATATGAACGGACCTTTGGAGATATTCTTCTCTTTTTTCCAAGTGTTCAAAAAGTCCTTCAGTCACACATATTTGATTAATAGCCTTTTGTAAGAACTTATCAGGAGGGCACTAAGACACATTTTATGGCCACTGTACTATGCTATGTCTAACAAACTGCTGTGTCTAACGAGTCTAACAAAAGTGTGGCAATAAGATTGGGCTCTATCATCACCCCGGTGGCCATTGACACGAGACATAAAGATCCAAACACTTTGTGCTCACTCCTATGGGCTTTTTTTGGGGGGGGGGACTTCACTTTTTTACAGCAGTTTTAGGTTCACAGCAAAATTGAGAGGAAAGTGCAGAAATTTGCCAAATACTCCCTGCCCCTACACATGCATAGGGTCCACCATTGTTAGCATTACTTACAAGAGTAGTACATTTGTTACAATTGATGAACCTACATTGACAAACCAAACCATAGAGTTCACTCTTGATATTGTACACTCTGTGGGTTTGGAAAAATGTATAATGACATGCATTCAGCATTATAATATCATACAGAATATATTCACTGCCCTAAAAATCCTCTGTGGTCCACAAATTCATCCCTGTCTGCCTGCCCCGTCCCCCACCAGCAGCCACTGATCTTTTTACTGTCTCCATAGTTTTGCTTTTTCCATAATGTCATTGTAATTGAAATCATACAATAGGTAGTCTTTTCCAATTGGCTTTTTTCACTTAGTAATATGCATTTAAGCCTCCTCCATATCTTTTCACGGCCTGATAGCTCATTTCTTTTTAGTGCTGAATAATATTCCATTGTCTGGATATGCCACAGTTTATTTACACATTAACCTGCTGAAGGATATCTTGATTGCTTAGAAGTTTTGGCAATTATGAATAAAGCCACTATAAATATCCGTGTGCAGGTTTTTCTATGGATATAGTTTTCATTTATTTCGGGTAAACACCAGGGAGCACAATTACTGGATTGTATAGCAAGAGTATGTTTAGTTTTGTAAGAAACTGCCAACCTACTTTCCGAAGTGATTGTACCATTTTGCGTTCCCACGAGCAATGCATAGTAGTTCCTGTTGCTCCACATCCTCACCACAATTTGATGTTAATGTTTCAGATTTTAACCTTTTTAATAGGTATGTAGTGGTATCTCATTGTTGTTTTAATTTGCATCTACCTGATGTAATATGATGTGGAGCATCTTTTCATATGCTTATTTGTCATCTGTATCTTTTTTGGTAAGGTGTCTGTTAAGGTATGTGGGACAATTTTAAATTGGGTTGTTTGTGTTCTCACAGTTGAGTTTTAAGAGTTCTTTGTATATTTTGGATAATGGTCCTTTACCAGATGTGTCTTTTGCAAATATTTTCTCCAAGTCTGTGGCTTGCCTTCCTGTTCTCTTGACACTGTCTTTTGCAGGGCAGAAGTTTTTAATTTTAATGATCAATTATTTCTTGCATGGTACTGCCTTTGGTGTTGTATCTAAAAAGTAATGGCCATATCCAAAATCATCTATGTTTTCCTCTCATTTATCTCTTAGGAGTTTTATAGTTTTTCATTTTATGTTTAGGTCTATGATCCATCCCTATGGGGGTTTCATGCCATGGGTGCTTCCAACTCCTGCAACTTTAGGCTCTGTGGCTTTAGAAGTCTTGGTCTTTGATTGAGCTGGGTGTGCTTCTACAGAGAACATAGGGGTCGTTCTCTGATCTTAAAGTATGATGGCTGCTTGGCAATTTTAGGTTCTTCACTCCAGAAAACATGAGGCAAAGAAAGGAGTTACTCGTAAGTTCAGGAGTAATTGACCCTAATTCTCATGAAGAACTAGAGATGCTTCCCTGACCAGTGACAACATTAAACAGGCAATTGCAGCTCTGCCACGTGACAGGTAACAGAGTAGGATAATCAAGAGCTCTGACATTTCACGAAGGAAGATCTGGGTCTCCATCAGGGAAGCAATCTTGACAAGCGGTCGTGTTGGAGGAGGATAAAGGAAATCAATACAGACGTTAGAGGAAGGCAGCGATGAATTTCAATTTCAGCCTTGGGACAGCTGTAGTGGCAAAGGTTGTAGTTTGTTCCACTAACTCTCCTTTCTAAATTCTGTTTAAAGAGTATATGACTGGCTACCATTTTCCAGGCTCAGTGAAGGGCAGGAGTAAATGTGGGGAGTACGTTGTAGGAACTGTAGCTGATGCCCAGCCCGAAGCACCCTGTCCTACTTGAGTTTATTGGATGTTGCATTAGAGAGTTTTCATCAAGCTGACAGCTTCTCACTGGAAGTGTTTGCATTCTTCTCTGCCTGAGGCTTTCTCTGGGACTGAGGGAGTCTGCAGTCATCCAGCCAACAGAGATGTCAGTTAACATGTCTTAAACAAAAGGAGAGTAAAAGTGGATTAACTGGTCTGCTGAAACTTGAATCACGTAATTTTATTGTTATTCTGTGAGGATAATTCAAATCTTTCTTAGGTTAATACTAAGGTCAGAAGATTTCATCAAGCAATTAATTTAGTCATTCATTCAACATCAATCCTATATCAATGTCAGTAATTCTAGATATAGTTATCTTTATTGGAAGATACAAAGAAAACGATGGCAAGAGCTTATATTTATTGTGCATTTATTATGTGCTTTAGCAAGAATCATCTGATTTAATCTCAGTGATGTCTTCATAATGAAAATGCAATTATTATCTGCACTTAACAGCTGATGAAATAGGACTGAGAGATACTTTATTTATTCAGGGCCAGCAATTAATGAGTGGCAGAGCCCAGACCAGTTCACTCTGAGTACTGAGCCCAAGGACTCAATCTCCCTACTCTACATTCTCTTGGAGAAGGCACTACTCTATGCGCTGAAGTCTTTGCCAAGGGAGAGAAGGATCCTGCAGGATGTGAAGTTAAAGCTAGATTTCTACTCTCATGGTAACAAGTATAAGTGGTATGGGGTTTACAGAAACCAGACTTTCTATTCCTGGACCATAATTGCTATTGGGAGAGGCCGACCCAGTGCATTGACAACATTGGTAATGGAGGATGACTAAGCAATTTCTGCTTCCCTGCTGGAACTGTGAGCAGGCAGAGAGGATCCCAGGCTGTCCCTGATATCAGGGCCACCCTCTCAGGTGGCTTCTGTAGCTCAGTCCCTCCAGGCTCTGCACAGGCTCCTCCTCAAGTTCTGATAGGAATTGGAGGCAATTAGTCTACTTTGATCCTTCCCTTAGCAGGAGCTTAGGGACTTTTTATGAACCCTCTCTGAAGTTTGTAAGATGGTATCCTCCTGCCTATTGCTCTGCAGCTCAAAGACAGACACAGAAAGCCCAGGAGTTTGTAGGCTTACAGAGGCTTTCCTCTTATTTTTTCTTCCTGGTGTTCTCAACAGAAGCTAGGGATTCAGGAATCTGTTTGGATTGGAAGGTGCCTGAGCTCACCAAGGACTGGCACAGGTCAGAGTGAGCTGGGAATTCTAGGTGGGCGAGGTGTGTCTCTGTCTAGAGGCCTGCATATGTATTCCACCTGGGTCTGTGTGGTGTTTCTTTGTGTAATGTGAGTATATGTAGGTTTTCTTCATGAGTTTTGTCTGTGTGTGTGTGTGTATGTGTTTGTTTTATTTGCAGGTAGTGTTTATGTTATGGTTCCTGTGAGTGAATGGGGCCCAAACAATTTCACTCACTGACTGACTTCTGCTGTGTTGGGTGCAAGTCTGTGGGGGATGGGATATCTCATTTTCAGTGACGATGTACATGTGTGACCATGTGTGTTGTTTGTTGACTGACTGTGAAGAGACATGTGCGTGCAATAGTATGCTTCTTGTATAGTTTTTGTATGATGTGTGTGACTTTGTGTTTTTTGTTATTTTACTATGTGTTTTTCCGCATGTGAGTCTATATTTGGATTATGAGTTTATATGTTGCATATGTCATTTTTGTGTGTTGCTGGTGTTTGATGTTTGTTTTGAGATTATAATAATGTTTATATGTGGTTTTGTGGGTTATTTGTGTGGTGTGTGTCCAAACTTGTGTATTATTTGTAAGTTTCATTTTTTTTATGACTCTTTAGGTAACTAACCCTTATTACTATTTTTCTTTTCTTTAGTGCCGCTATAGGTCACAGATGGCAAGAAATCACAAAGCAGCATTTTAAGTGTGTAAGCATGTGTGTGTGTGTGTGTTTCATGTACATGTTTTAGGGCCTTCTGGTTGGTAGCTATGACTTCATATGATTCCTTAACTGTCTTTCAACAGTGGCCATATTACTGCATTACGCAGATAGGTTCACGTGTATTTCCACTGCTGGGCAGGTGTCACACACTAATGGATATGAGCTCAGTGTCTGCAGTACGTTAGACTGATGCCCAGTCTTCAGTCTGGCCAATATGTTTTTGTGACCTTGGGAAGTGACTTCAGCTCTCTGAGGTTCAGATTCTTTACTGGTAAGTGAGGGTAACTATTCCTACTTCACAGAGCTATTTTGAGGATTGAATGAGGCAATGCATACAAATCATTCAGCACCATACCTGGCTCATTGGTGCTCAGTAAATAAGAGATATTTTATTATCTTTTCCCAAACACAATATTTGTGTCCTGGAGGTTCCTTATTTCACAATTGTCCGGGGGAGGACATGTAGAAGTCTGACAGGCCCATCCAAAGGCTCCCTCTCACACTTCAAAATCACACATGACCTCCTTTCCACAGCTCGTGGTCCAGCTGCCTCCTTCACAAGGTCCTGCTTGAATTAAGGTTCATGGTTGGTTCTGGCCCTGTTGTTTTCTTCTGGTTTCTTGGTGGGGACTGACACAGCTTATGTCAGTGAGCAGCCAGGCCTCCCCATAAAGGTCAAGTCACTGTCCTCCCCAGTGGCCATGAACTGATATAACCAGTGCCCTTGAGCAAGTTCCTAGTGCCTGAGAAGGACCCCCTGTCCTACTCTTGTGCTTGAGTGAGAAAATCAGTCTTGATTCCCTCTTGAGTGGTATGTGGTCGGTAATCCTTACCTCTAACTTAAGTTCCAAATAAATATTGAATCTGAAATCCACCATCAAAGAGCTAAGTCATCATTAGTTAAGTAGGGAGATAGGGAGATAGTTAATAAGGGAGATAAAGACATTTTGGACAAAGATAGCAGACACAATACATTTTTTCTCGATATTCTAACTAATGAGGGTATAATTTCTATGCAGAGTGGTTAAGAGATGGATTCTGGTGAGACAGACATATGTTGTGATTCTTTCTGTCACACTTAATTTTGTGTACCTTTGCACATGAAAATAATATACACTTTTGTTTTCCCATAATTAAATACACATTTATTAGGGCTATGGTGAGGATTTAATTTGCATGTGCATGTAAAACACTTGGAACAGTGTCTGGCACTATTATTAATGGTGGTTTGGAAACCTGGATTAGACACTTTTGGTAACAGAGAATTTTAAATGACTCAAAACAAGTATGATCAAGCCAATTACACTGAAAGCTTGTGAAGCTTTACTAGTTCTGTGCCAACATAGGGAGTTTCACATACCTTTTAAGAGGAAATGGCTGATACATCTTTCTTGGTACCCATTTTGCATGTGATCAATAACCTAGGTTTGAACCTGACTAGATATAAAGATGTAAACTCTGTTAACATAGACACTTTCCATATCTTGTTCACTACTATATACTCAATATGGGAAAAAGCTGTTTTTCAATAAATATTTATCGAATAAAGAATAAATGTCCTTAATTCTTCCAATCCAAGAGCATGGAATATCTTTCCATTTCTTTGTGTCTTCTTCAATTTCTTTCAGAAATGTTCTATAGTTTTCATTGAGGGTATAATGCAAAGTGAAATAAGTCAGAGGGAGAAGGTCAAATACCATATGATTTCCTTCATTAAATAGTAGATAATAACAACAATAAACAAACACATAGGGACAGAGATTGGATTGGTGGTTACCAGAGGGGAAGGGGGGAGGGAGGAGGGTGAAAGGGATAATTTGGTACATGTGTGTGGTGATGGGTTGTAATTAGTATTTTTGTGGTGAACATGATGTAATCTATGCAGAAATAGAAGTATAATGATGTACACCTGAAATTTTTACAATGTTATAAACCAATGTTACTGCAATAAACAAAAATAAAAAATTAAAAAAAAAGAATAAATGTCCTTAGGTTTCTTTGGAAAGAATCTTAATTAATATGAGTATTTGATGTATCATTGGAGCCAGAAGGAGACAGACAGATTCATGCACCAACAATTGTGAGAAATAAACAGAAAGCTCAAATTAAGAATTTTCATACTAAAAAGGATATTACCACAGTGTTATGGCAAGTTGACTGACATTTCCCACTTTCATCAGTTCCCAGAAGGGAAAAGAGTTGCATGAAGTGAGAGAACCAGAACAAGTCCAAGTTCCTCCTCCTGGGGCTCCTGCTGTCTGGAGCAGCAGGATGTGTTCTTTGCCCTGTTCCTTGGCATGTACCTGACCATGGTGCTCAGGAACCTGCTGATCATCCTGCTCATCAGGCTGGACACTCACCTCCATGTTCCCATTTACTTCTTCCTCAGCCACTTGGCTCTCACTGATGCCTCCTTTTCATATGTCACTGTCTCTAAGTGTTGGTGAATATGCAGACTGACTGCCAATCTATCACTCACACAAGGTGAATTTTACAGGTGTATTTCTTTATAATATTTGGTTTCCCTGATAGCTTTCTTCTTGCAGTGATGTCATTTGTCATGTATGTGGCCATCTGTCACTCTCTCCACTACACCACCCTCATGAGGGTAGACTTGTTTGTTTTTTTGGTTCTTGGGTCCTGGGTCCTTTTGTGCCATTGCAATGTCTCATACACTCTTACTAGTCCCACTGTCCTTCTGTACTAACATGACCCCTCCCCATTTCTTATGTGGCCTTGCTGTCCTGCTCAAGTTCTCCTGCTCAGACACCTCCCTCAATGACCTGATCATCTTCATTCTAGGGATAATTTCTGTCTTCTTGCCATTGAGTGGCATCCTGTTCTCTTTTGTCCTTATTGGAGTCTCTATTCTGAGAGTCACCTCTACTAAAGGTTTCTGCAAAGCCTTATCCACATGTGGCTCCCACATCTCTGTGGTGTATATATTCTATGGGACAATTATTGCACTATATATTTTTCCATCATCTAGCAATTTAAAGAACAACATTATTGCCTCCATAATGTACATGGTCATCACTCCCATGCTAAATCCCTTTATCTATAGCCTCAAGAACAAGGATATGAAATGGCCCTCATAAGACTCATCAAGAGGGTGAACTCTTATTATAAGTGACAGTCAGTCAGATTATTAATTCACCAAAGATTCTGTTAAATTTCCTTCCTTGAGACATTGTGTGCTGGCCATCCTTGTTGTCAACTTCCCAATACTCCTATCAAATTTGTTCTCCCTTTTATACCTGATTGGAGATTGTTTCCCCATCTCTTTACACTGCAACCCATATTCAATATACCTGCACCAAATCCCCAGATACACAGATATCCCTGTGTTATTTACTGTCATTCTATGAGGATTGTGGCACACTTGCTTGGGTTTTTGTAGATTTCCTTTTCTTTCTTACTGTTCCACTAACTTGATATGTAGCATTGACTGTCATGACACATATTCATCTCGATTTTCTTAAGGTACAAGAATTACTTATCTTAGGAATGAGGAATTATATTTTAGAACAAGCTCCATAAATGCATGCATTTCCAACAGAAGTAATAGTAGCCACCATATTTATTATTCTTTAAGCTCTTATATGAATTAGCTCATTTAATTCTCACCACAACTCTACAAGGCAGATGGTATTATGTTTTCCATTTTACTGATGAGGAAACCAAAGAAAATATGACTGCACCAGAGCTCAAACACAAATCTATTTGATGAAAACTTATGCTTTTAACTTTAATTGATTTTGCCTGTTAAAAGAACGGACTTCAAGATCCTCACCTCTTCATATTTCACTTCTTGTTAACTTTATCAGTGTACTAGTCTCTGGGAAATGGCTTTGTTACACCAAACTTGTTTCTTGCACCAACTAAGTTCCTGGTGCGTAATTAGCATGTCATAAATATTAATCAATATTTTAATTGTTATTTCTTACTTCCTTTTGTCCTTCCTTCCAGAAATATTATTGAGTTCTAACTCGGTGCCTAGCATCATAGTGAGCACTAGGAATAGATGGTAAAGGAGAGAGCATACCTACATACCCAATATGAAGTACAGAGAGAAATGTGATAATAAGACAAACAGTGACAATGTTAGATAAATTCTAGTACCTTTATATATATATATATAGGTGTACCTGAAGGAGAGAGCAGGGCACAAAAATATTTGAAGGAATAATGTCTGAAAATTTACAAGTTTGATGAAGGTGATAAGCTCACGGATCCAACAAGGTCAATGAATCTTAAGCACAAAAACACTGAAGAAAACTATAGCGAGGTACGTCATAATCAAATTGTTCAAAAATAAAATTAAAGAAAACAAAACCCTTAAAAGCAGCCAGAGAAAAAATGCATTACATACAGAAGAGCAAAGATAAGGACAACAGATTTTTGACCAGAAATAATTCAAGGAGAAGACAGTTGAAGGACATCTTTAAAGCACTGGTAGAAAAAATTGACCCATCTTGAATTCATAATCTGAAAAAATATTTTCAAAAATTAAACCATAACAAAAACTTAAGACATACTGAAATAGAGAGAATTAATCACCAGCAGACCTGCATTACAAGAATTGTTAAAGGAAGCCCTTTTAAAAGAACACAACTAATATCAGCTGGAAATATGGGACTAAGCAAAGCAATGAAAAGCACTAGAAATAGTGACTATGTGGGTAAATATACAAAATTGTTTATTATTTAAACTTCTTTAAAAGATAAATTTTTAAACAAAAATAATAACATGGTAGTGTGGGTTTTATAATTTATATATAAGTAAAATGCATTAAATCAACAGGTAAAAGTCCAGAATGGAGAAATAAATATACTACTTTAATGTTCCTAGACTATACATCAATTTGTTTAATATCATTTGAAGGTAGAATGTGAGTATACACATGGGACAAATAGAACACAAATAGTAAGATGATAGACTTAAACTTAACATATGGAAATGAAGGGTAGAGATTGTCAGATTTATTAAAAAAAAAAAAAGCACAAAACTCAATTATGTTGCCTAACATAAATGCATTGTAAATATACAGACACAAGTAATTTATAAGTAAAAGAATTGAAAATATTATATACCATGCTAAAACTAATAAAAAATCTGAAGTGGGTATATTAATATCAGAAAAAGTAGATTTCATAGCAAGGAATGTTCTCAGGGATAAAGAAATTCATTTCCCTTTTTTTTTTTGTGGTGAGGAAGATTGGCCCTGTGCTAACATCTGTTGCCCATCTTCCTCTTTTTGCTTGAGGAATATTGTCCCTGAGCTAATACCTGTGCCAATCTTAAATATCTCTGATCCGTTAGGATCCATTCAATTCCACTGTAATCCTGCAACAATGCGTTAGTTATTCTACTCCAATTTAGAAAGCTTCACATCTGTTTTAAGAAGAAATGACTGATCTATGTCTCCTAGTGCCCGTCTCATGTTTTACCATAGTAAATTCCTGGTGATTGACCTGCCTTGATATGAAGATGTAAACTCATTGAATATAGAGAGTTCACATTTCTTGTTTGCTACTATGTACTCTGTGCTTTGCATGGCACCTGGGACAAGGCTGTTGTTCAGTACATATTTGTGGAAAAAAGGAAAAGATGCCATCTGGTGCACATGGAAGGAAACCTTATTAGCTATTGTGAGAGTATGATGTATCATTGGAATTCAAATGAGGCAGACTTGTGATTCGTGAATCAAAATATGTTAAAGTAAATAGAAGTCTAGTAAAAATTAATAATTTTCATAAAAAAGGACATTACTATGAAGGTATGGCTAATTATAGTCCCTGACTTTTCTCACTTTCCTTTATTCCCTGCTGAGACTAGAGCAGCATGAGGAGGAAGACCAGACTGAGTCCGAATTTCTCCTCCTGTGGCTCTCCATCCCACCAGAGGAGAAGGGCATGTTCTTCACCCTGTTCTTGAGCATGTACCTGACCACAGTGCTGGGGAACCCACTCATCTTCTTGCTCATCAGGGTAGACTCTTGCCTTCACATCCCCATGTACTTCTTCCTCAGCCACTTGGCCTTCACTGATGTCTCTTTCTTATCTGTCACAGTCTTTAAAATGTTGATGGACATGCACACTAATCACAAGTCCATCCCCTTCACAGGGTGCATTTCCCAGATGTATTTTTCCATATTGTTTGGTTGTCTTGACAATTTCCTTCTTTCAGTGATGGCATACGACAAGTATGTGGTCAGCTGTCACCCACTCCACTACACCACCATCATGAGGCAGGAGCTGTGTGTCTCATCAGTAGATGGGTCCTTTTTCCTCTGTTGTGCACAGGCCCTGTTGCACACCCTTCTCTTGGTCCAACTACCATTCTGTGTTGACAATACCGTCTCCCACTTCTTCAATGACCCCACTGCACTCTTGAAGATGAGCTGCTCAGACTTCTCCCTCAATGAGTTTGTCATCTTCAGTGAGGGAGGAATGCTTTTCATTCTGCCTTTGAGTAGTGCCTTGGGCTCTTATATCCGGATAGGGACCACTGTCCCGAGGGTTGCCTCTACCAAGAGACTCTGTAAAACCTTTTCTACCTGTGGGTACCATCTCTTTGTGGTGTCTTTATACCATGGGACCATTGCAGGTGTTTAGTTTTTCTCCTCGTCCTCCATATCCAATGATAAAGACATAAGTGCTTCTGTGATGTATATGGTAGTCTCCCTTATGTGGAACCCCTTCATCTACTGCCCAAGGAATATAGATATTAAACATGCCTTAGAATTATTTGTTAAAAGGGTTAGATTCTTTAAGTCACAATCTTCAATCTATAACAATACCTTCAAACAAACAAGGAAACTATTAAACTTGAGCAAACAATCTGAGTGTCCAGTTGAATCTGGGCTACACTACAGCTCAGGGGGTTTGCCCTTTCCCATGTCCCTCTCTGCTGATGTATACAAGCTTTCATTAACCAGGCTGACTTCAATGATTCTGACATTTTCTTAACAATTTTTAGAGTACATGATGTGTTATTCCAACGTGCATAGGGCTTGATGAGGAGAGGAGGGAGTGAGGATGCCAACCGGCAGGAGTGAGGAAGGAAGCTCCTCCAGTCCCACCATCTCGAAGACAATCCTGCCTTTCTTCCTTGGCTTCACAGGGTCAGCAAAAGGAGGCAGCTAAAAAGAGTATCACAGAAAATTTTTCTTACATAAATCAAATTTCCAATTTCTAAAAATCTAACCTTCTCACAATAAACTTTCAATGCTTCTTAACATGATTTGATTAAAAGTGTGTGTTCATATGAGTTTGTCTATCTTTAATAAATATGTAGAAATGACATGATTTTGAAAATTTGCTGTTTTATTCAATATTTTAGTTACTTCTAAGAAAGGAATGTGAGAAAAACATCTGATTCTACATCTTGATCCAGGTGGTAGTTACAATAGATGTACACATATGTAAAAATTCATCAGGCCAAACATTCTAGAATTATGCACTTAGTGTATACATTTTAGACATTAATAGAAAAAGGGAGGAGGGAAGAAATACAACAAACCATGGCTATTATTTTCTAAGTGGAAGTGAAAAATTAGATATAATGAATGTCTATATATATGTGCATGTCTGTACGTGTGTATATATGTGTGTGTGTATATATATATATGTAAAATGAATGTCATTGTCCTGGTGGGAAGATGCTCCCACTTTTCCTACTTTTTGTTTTTCTCTCCAATGTTTTCTGTCTTTTGCTCACATCATAACTCACTTAAAGAAAACTTTTCTTTCTTCTTGCATTATTATCAAACATTTATCAGCAGGTCCTTTCCAAATTTGTCATCTTGGGGCTCTCAGTTGGGCAAAGGTGTGGGTGATAATTAGAACATGGTGCTGAGTTATCAAGGCCTACATAGGATGCTCAGAAGGTGGAGGAGCTGGAAGAGTGAATGCAATCAAGTTTTTGAGGGAGAGCTGAGGATTCAGAATGAAAAGTAACTGTGTATACACAAGCATAACAGTCAAATAAGCCCTAATAAGAATGAGAGTTGACTTTCTTTTTTTTTTTTGGTGAGGAAGACTAGCACTGAGCTAACATCCATTTCCAATCCTCCTCTTTTTGCTAAGGAAGATTGGCCCTGCGCTAACATCTGTGCTCATCTTCCTCTATTTTATGTAGGATGCCTGCTACAGCATGGCTTGATGAGCAGTGTGTAGGTCCGGGCCCAGGATCCGAATCTGCACACCCTGGGCTGCAGAAGTGGAGGGCACGAACTTAACCACTACACCCACTGGGTCAGACCCAAGAGATGGCTTTTTAACAAGAGCATTAACAAAAGATTGAAGGAAATCAGAAGACAAAGGAGTAACATCTTTAGTAGAGTGGAAAAAAAAAAAAAAAAAAAAAATTTCTGCCGACCAAGAATACTACATCAGCAAATATGTTCTTCAAAATTGAAAATGAAATAAGATATTTTCAGAAAAACAAAAGCAAAAGATATTGCCAGTAGGCCTTTACTTATAGAAACACCAAGGGAATTCTTTAGGCAGAAGAAAAATGATTATAGGAGAAAGTTGAAAATTCCGAGATACTCATAAGATTGGAAAATATAAAAACAAATATTGACTGAACTAAAGATCACCAATAATAACAATATCTTATGAGGATTATCTGAGTAATCCTATGGTCACATTTCTGTGACAATAAATTTGAATACTCAGTTTAATTCAGTATTTTTACTGGGAAGTACATATTACTAAAATTGTCTCTGTATGATAGAGAAAGTCTAAGCACATCAATTTCTGTAGAATAAATGGATAAAGCTATTAAGCAACTACTCCATAAAATAGAACCATGCCTATATGGTTTCATGGGAAATTCTATCAATGGTCAAAGATCCGATAGTTTGAACGCCAGAGCATTGAAAATTAATGAAAAATCTTAATTTGTTTTATGTATGAAACAAATGCAATATCGATGTGTAAGCATGATAAAGAAGTACAAAAATAAAATTTCAATTTGATAGGCCTTATGAATATTAATGCAAACACACTATTAAAATATCAGCAAACAACATCCAGCATCACATTAGTAAAATAGTACTTATAACCAATTGAGATTTTTCCAGGAATTTGAAGTTGGCTCAGTATCAGGAAATCCTTAATATAATACAACATATTAATAAATCTTACATTCAAGGTAATATAAGTCTTTCCATAGGTGCTGAAAAATACCTTGACAGAATTTGATAACACTCAAGAAAAAAAGAATTGGTAGATCCTCTCCCAATAAAATATACATTTTACATGAAATACATATGATCTGTATAAATATATCTTACAATGTATGTTATATAACATATGTTATTATACATAATAAAATCTATATTCCTTAGTTATATGGCCAAAATCTTACTTAATAGGGAACCATTAGACGCAATTTCTTTAAGATCAGGATCAACACCAGAATGCTCACTAATCAACATTGTGATGAAAATGTTAGCTAATGCAACTAGATTAATGACATCAATTAAAGTCATAATAATTGGAAAAGAAGCAAAATCTTCCAATGATGTTATACATACTTTAAAAACAGGAAACAATTAAAATTGTATGGAGTACTGTAACTGCATAGTCAGTTTAAGAGAATGCAAGTAGTTGCCAGGAGTTAGACATTTGTCAATCCTGCCGCATTTCCCCTTGGTCTTCCTTCACCAGCAAACTCACACCTTGGTAGAGTGAACATCCCTTTCACCAATTTCTCCATTTTTACAGTTCAATCTGAATGAATGAAATGGATTATATCTAAACAGAGCCAGTCATCTGCAATCTCCTCCCAAGAAAGGACAGTTGTGTGTCGCCTTCACAGTTAAATCCATTTGGGTTGAATATTTTGGTTTTGTGTTCCTCTGATGTAATCTGATTTGCAGCATCTCTCCTGTAATCCGCCACATTACCACAGTGAAATTACCGTTTTAAAATGAGGTTTCACTTTATTTGTTTAGACCCTCATTGTAAGTTTCTACTTTTAATAACTTATTCAGTAAACTTTTTACCTAGACTGAGCCCAACACTATTATTCAATTTTCCCTGCAAAAATATTGGTGTTCTGCATTTAAATTCAGGCTCATTCCGTGAACCATTGGGGTTAAGTCTCCAGGAGTGAAACGTTTGACATACTATTTTATTTTTTTTCTTTTAACTTCTATAACCCAGGTCATTATGCCACACTGGGCATGGTATTTGGACCAGGGTTGCAACTGTTTTTCAAAACTCATATGAGAGACTGCAATCATTTTTGTAGGCTATTCCTGTTGCAGAGGAGTCTCTACTACAACAAGGCTGCCTCTTTAACCTGTCAATAACCATTCCCAGGCCTCTGGCCCTTCCCTTCTCTCTTCATCTTGTCTTGTTTAGTAAACTTCCTTGAAATCTTCAGACAAGGCATCTAAACTTTTAAAGAATATAACACATAGAGACAGAGATTGGATTGGTGGTTACCAGAGGGGAAGCGGGGAGGGAGGAGGGCGAAAGGGATAATTTGGCACATGTGTGTGGTGATGGGTTGTAATTAGTATTTGGGTGGTGAACATGATGTAATCTCTGCAGAAATAGAAGTATAATGATGTACCCCTGAAATTTATACAATGTTATAAACCAATGTTACTGCAATAAACAAAAAATTAAAAAATAAAGAATATTCTTCCTTAAGGTGTTAATAACCAAAGTCAATTATTTCACACCAGTCCATCATCTAAAGCAATTAATAGATTCTACTTTTATAATTTATAATTATAGCTCTTATATTATTATTCTCCAGCTGACAAAGATATCTGTGAATTTATATGGAATCACTTCCAAGATATATTGTAAGTGTAAAAAAACAATGTGTCCAAGAGTATCTGTAGCATGCTACCTTTTGTGTAAAAATGAAAGAGAAATAAGAAAATATCCGTGTATGTGCTCATTTGAGCGAAACACACACACACACACACACACACACAAGAAGTCAGAGGCTAATGAGTTTGGTTTCCTACAAGGGCTGAGTGGTAATGTGTGGAAGGATGGGGTGATGGGTGTGCCTGTTTGCATGTTTTGACCGGGTTATCTTTTACCTGCTCAAAAATAAATAAATAAAAAGAATGAAAAACAAGAAAATAGAATAAAACAAAACAAATTAACTATACTTCAAAAGCATAACATGATTATACTGAGGGAGAAATTAAAATAACAAATCCAAGTAATTCTTGAACAAAAATATTTTGTCTATACACCCTCACAATAAAGAAAAAAGAAACTATGAAAAAATTTTGAGCTACAGTTTGCAGTGTTGCCATCCAAGTGACATGGGTTCAGGATTCTGGAATACTTAACATGTATACCAGGATTAAGTGAATAAGGAAAATGTTATTGAAGAAGGGAATGACTCCTCACTATAAGGAAAAGGTGTCACATACATGGAAAAGGAGAGGCTCGGGAGAACTCTGTGGTGTCAACTGGAATTGGAGGTGTCAGTTTGAACTCATGGTTTTTAACACTTATACAAACAGGCTGAAATTTATGTATTATATATCAACATTTATCCTATTTTCATCCCCCATTCTTTTCACCCCAGTCCCAACCCACCTCCTATGAGTAAGCATCTCTATTAGTTTATTAGTTTCTTGTTTATAATTCCTGTTTCAAATATATATATATATATATATATACACATATATAGGAAGCCTTGTAAGCAATGAACACACCTAACAAATTTTCTCTCTAAATACCTTTCTTCTCTAAAACAAACCCAAGTTACTTAGAAAGATGGCTTATTCCAGGACTGGCTCCAGAAAATACAAAGATGATCTGGGAAAATATTGCTGAGCCTGAAAATCAGGAAGTGCTTGACGAATCATGGGGACACAGCAGCCAGCTCAGAGGGGCTCCCAAATTCTTAATATGGAATAATTTGGGTTTCCAAAAGAATAGCAACAAACAAACACATAGATAATGAGAACAGATTGGTGGTTACCAGAGGGGAAGGAAGCGGGTGAGGGTGAAATGGGTAAAGGGTCGCATATGTATGGTGATGGATGGAAACTAGACTATTGGTGGTGAACATGATGCAGTCTATAAAGAAACTGCTATATAATAATGTACACCTGAAATTTATACAATGTTATAAAACAACTTGACCTCAATAAAACAATTAAAAAAATTTCAACCCTAATGAATTATGACTCATAGATTAAATGAGAATCTATGAATCCATAATGATATAAATAAATTGGTAAAAAAATAAATGGTGGAGAAGGGAAACTTCTCTCTTACAGAGAACTAACACATGTAGAATTATTGATGGAATGAGAAAAATCACCATTTGGCCACCAAAATTACAATAATTTTTTCAGGCAAGAATCACCTGAATCTTATGAAGTATGATGTTATATATAGTGGTTGAAATTTTAAAGAGAAATAACATGTCTATATAACTGCAAAATATCTACTAAAGTTATATTTATTAATTTCAAAGATTAAAATAGTAGCTTTACAATAGATAAACCTGGGAGAGACCACCTTAATCGACTGACCAAGATTAGAATTACTGGTAATTGGAAAAATTGATGTCAGCTGCCTTCCTATAATATGTACTGCAGTATACTAACCAAAGATCTATAGGCTGAGTCTGAGATATGTGTATACCTACATAATAATAAAGAAAACATGATTAAATATTAACTTTTGGGCAATGTGGGTGAAATGGCTTCTAAATAAAAAGTTAAAAAAAATCCTTTGTCCATAATTACTCAGTAAGAAAGAATAGAATATCCTAAAGGTCTATCTCTAAATTTATAGTTGGCATCCAGGCAGACAATTATGATTTTCTAAATTATTCTTCTTGTAGTTCCTGTCAGAGACCAAATATGAACTGCTGAACCATGGGCGGGGCACAGAAAGGTAATTCTATACAATGTCATCCCTGCTCTTTAAGAGTTTACAGTCTCTAAAGTGAAACTGTAGAGGCAATTTTACACCAAGAAAAAAACCATGTCTGTAGAATAAAATGTATCAGCATTTTTGCCATCCACAAATTAGCACACAAAAATGTTAACCAGAAAATGTTGTCTATACCAATGTGTGCTAGATAATCTCCATTGGCCCCTCCACATCCATTCTCCAGCTTTCTCCAGCTTGCTTTCTCGAAGGAGCCTGACTTTATGAACTGCATCAACTGGGCTCCCTGGCCCTTTGGATTTGGCCAATGGAAACACAAGCAAGAGATCAAATCCAGGAAGAGAGAGAGGTTGGGGCATTTATTCTGTTTTCCTCCCTGCGGGACCATAGGTTGATGGTGACTGTCCACAGTCCTGTCCTGGAGTCCTCTCCTACCCCTCTGTGTCTCACCAGGTTCTCATGACCCCTCCCTCCCCTTGCACTGTTTCCCACTGCAGCTAACTCTGGGTGCCTCATTGTCCCTTAATAGTTTCCCTTAGAATGCCAACACCATTGTAAACAAGCCATTATGACATCTTTTTAATAAAAATTCTTTGTCCCACCTGGAATCATGCCCAAGAACAAAGGCATTGCTGGCATCAGAAACACCATGCCCTGGGAATCCAATCCCCTTTAGCTCCTGGACACGCAGCTCCCCAAGGGCAGAAATAAATTGGTCAATTAGCCTATGCTGGCCCTCCCTGACCCAGAAGCTTGGGGACTTTGTTTCTATACTCTTGCTGGTACTTAAAACTTTTTCTTTTTGCTCATTGCTCTAGAGTTGGTTAAGGAACGTGAAAATCTGTAGAAGTGCTGAGGCCAGATATTTCTTCTTTTCTTCTGGATACTGACTCTCCTGAACAGAAGATGAGGATTTGGGCAACAGCCTGGAATAGAAGGTGTCTGAGGTCACCAACCACGAGCATAGGTCAGAGGGAGCTGGAAATCTGCACTTGCTGATGGGTCTGCCCAAGCATTTGTGGGCTTGTGTGCCTTTATGTTCATGGGTGTGTGTGTATGTGCATCTGTGTGCATGCTTGTATTCATGTTGTTAGATAGTGGCATGTGTGTGTGTGTGGACTATGTATCTTACTCACAGCCTGATTCTTTTCATGAGTTAGGCCCAATCTGGGCTCTGTTTCAGTGCACGTTACCAAAGTATAAGCCTCCTAAGGTGTGATTAGGGACCCCTGATTCAGGCCTCTCATCGTAAATATTTGCCTCTTGTTATTATGATGGGACATTTCCCCCACTGGGCAGGAATCACAGCTGAGCAAATGAGAACTCAGCAATGGGAATGAAATTGCTGTCTCCAATGCTCGAGAAGAATATGCCTGACCTCACCAAGGAACCGAGGTCATAGAGGGTTCAAACCTCTGCTCAGCAGTGTGTGCAAGCTGTGTTTGTGGTTGACACACTTGTGTGTGAGAGCAAGAAAGTGTGTTTTTTGCTTTTTTTTGTGTGTATATTACCACGTGCATGTTACCACATGCATGGTTGTTGGTGGTTTAATGACTGTGCCTGTGACTGAAGAGGTTTTAACTTCCCCAGGATGACTGCCTTCTCCCAGGAAGGATATGGATCATAAGGGGCCAAAGCACTCCTCTCAGTAGTAGGAGTGTGTGTGCTCTTATTGTAGTGAGTGTGTGGCTGGGTATACATGTATGTTGTTGATATTTTCTGTGGGATTTTTGCATTGTGTGGCCTTCTGTGTTTTTAATGATGTGTGTATATAACGCTGTGTTATGCGTATGTGGTTAGTTGAGTGTTTATGAGGGCGTGTCATGTGTCAGGTGTATTGATGTGCATTGTGAGTGTGTTTGCAGGTGAATGGTACATCTTTGTGTGTTGTGTATGTCTTACATTGTGTGTTATTTTTGTCATACGTATCTGTATATGAAGTTTATGAACTGATCCACATACTGGCTATCTTTCCCTTAGGATGGGAATGGGTCACAGGTGACCGGAATCCTCAAATCAGGAGGTTTATGTGTGGTTAGTATGTGTTTGGGGGCTTCTGATTTTCCCCTGTGACTCAAATTTTTCCCTCAGTGTCCTTCATCTGGACCACCACTGACTGAGATAACCCAAGTTCCAAGCAACTCCCTGTTCTTGAAATGGATCTGCTGTGATTTTCATGTACCTGAGTGTGACTGAGTCAGTCAGAGTTTTTTAACCCTTCGCTTAACATCCCAGGCAAAGACACATGAGGTGTCATCTTGTGTGAAGTGAGAGTACAGAACCCCCACTAATGACGATGTGACCTTGGGAAAATCACTTAACTTCTTGGTCTCAGTTTTCAATCTAAAAACTGAAGAAAATACACTTGTGTTATGAAACTTAGACCTCTCAATAAATGTTTATTGTTCAAATGAATGATAATGAATGTGAGAGACTTTTGTCAACTGGAAAACAGATCAATATAAATGAAGGGAACTATCTAGGCATAGAACTAAGAACATTTTGAACTACTTTGGCTTCTCTGCAGCCCTAAAGCAGCACAAGATGTCTAGTGCTCCTAACCAATCATGGGGGAAGTTTCCATGTGTGGTGGTTGAGAGCACAGAATCTGATCACACAGTAATATTATGTGGAACTACATGAAGTCAATATTTTACATTATGTAACCTGCAGAAAATGGTAACGTGCAGTTTACATACATACATATTAAATTAGTATCATTTATTTTTCTATTTCATAAGAGCTAAAATAGGTGAAAACATTCATTCTCAGTGCAGCTGGAAAGATTTTTTAAATTCTGGGAATGTAAGGCTGATGTGTGGATTTAATTAGGAAGTGAAGGTAAAGTCCTTAGCCTAATACTCAAATGCTCACCATTCTTATGAAAGATACTCTATGGACTATTCTGGTTTGGGAGCTATTCTGGGATCAAGCAGATTTAAATGACCACCCGCTTCTAGAGTGACCATGAGTTTACAGCAATAAGTCGCTGGGACACAGCCAGATTCACAGGAGGAGTGTGACAACGCTCCTACAACACTGCCTCAGCACTGGAGTCTCACATTACTTTAAGGTAGAGACAACTCATACCAGTTTGCTGGGGCTCATCTACTATTTCTGCCACAGTGAATTATTATAATTTGGTTCTGTCTTGTAGTGAGTTATCCCTCTATGCTCATCAAGACCTATACTCATAGAGGGCAGGGACCTTGCCTTTCTTGTTCACTACTGCATTCTCGTTTCTCAGTAGAGGTCCATGCTCAGCCTCAATGTTCAATAAATACTGGTTAAAAAAACCATAAGCATGCTTTTACTTCTGTGCAGTGAGGTCTTGTTGGCTGCTTTTAAGTGTGATGTTTTCCTGGAGGCAACTGGGATAGAGTGAAGAGGCATGTATCCATAGGCGTGAGAAAGTAATGAGTGTATTTAAAAATTTGTTGTTTTCCCTGAGAATTACCTTATGAGATGTGATGGTCCTGATCATCCTTTCTAGGTTCCTGAGATTCCCAAACCTTCTTCATCCCCAGCACATAGAAGAGCCTTATGAGGCCTGAGAACCAGAGCAGCGTGCCTGAGTTCCTCCTCCTGGGCCTGCCCGTCCGGCTGGAGCAGCAGGGCATGTTCTTTGCCCTGTTCCTGGGCATGTACCTGACCACAGTGCTGGGGAACCTGCTCATCATCCTGCTTATCAGGCTGGACTCTCACCTCCACACCCCCATGTACTTCTTCCTCAGCCACTTGGCCTTCTCTGACATTTGCCTTTCATCTGTCACGGTTCCAAAGATGCTCAGGAATCTGAAGACTCAACAACAATCTATCCTCTATGTGAGGTGCATTTCTCAGATGTATTTTTTCTTGGTATTTGCTTGTCTTGACCATTTCCTTCTTGCTATGATGGCATATGACAGGTATGTGGCCATCTGTCAGCCACTCCACTACACCACCATCATGAGGCAGGAGCTGTGTGTCTCATTAGTAGCTGGGTCTTGGTTCCTCTCTTGTGCCCATGCCTTGTTGCATACCTTCCTCTTGATCCAACTTCCCTTCTGTGCTGACAATGCCATCCCCCACTTCTTCTGTGACCTCCCTGTGCTCCTGAAGATGAGCTGCTCAGACATCTCCATTAATGAGCTGATCATCTTCACTGAGGGAGGAATCCTTTTCTTCTTGCCTTTGAGTAGCATCTTGGGGTCATATATCCGTATAGGGACCACCGTCTTGAGGGTCCCCTCCACAAAAAGACTCTTTAAAGTCTTTTCTACCTGTGGCTCTCATCTCTTTGTGGTGTCTTTATACTATGGGACACTTGCAGGTGTTTATTTTTTGTCTTTGTCATGGGGCTCCAATGACAAGGATATTGTTGCTTCGGTCATGTATACAATAGTTACCCCCATGCTGAACCCCTTCATCTATAGTCTGAGGAACAGAGATATAAAACAGGCCATAGAAATATATGTCAATAGGCTAACTTCTTTATGTGACATTCACTAAATCGTATTATTGAAGTCACAAGCACAGTGAGATGTATCTCCTAAAATTGTTGTGTGGTTGACAATTCCATATAACTTGAAAAAATATGCATCCTGTTGTCGTGTATAGTGTTGTTACCATGTTAATTATGTCAAGTTTGCTACTTGGATTGTTAAATATTCTTTATTTGTAATTTTTTTCTGGTTACTCATCTCTTATAAGATGTATAAAAACTCTTATGGAAAACATGTCGTTCAATAACAATTTTAGATTTGTCTTCTTCTCCTTTTAGATATGTCAATTTTTAAGTATTTTTATGTATTTTTTATGCTACATTACTAAGGACACACAGATCTAGCATCATCAACTGCTCCTGGTGGACTGAATCTTTTATTTTGTACTGTGTTGAAGCTGGCGTGCTTTGACTTTGAACTGGTTATGCACATTTCTTCCCAACTCCGTATTCAATGACATCATGTTGGTAGATTGAAATCTGCCATAATGGGAATTATGACACTATGGAAACTGGGAAATGCTATGAAGCAAGAATTTGTAAAGAAAAAAAAAGACAGAGAGAGAAAGTCATTTTTTATGTATTTTACAACACATCACTGCATTTAAAATCAGGAGATATTCCTCTTTGTCTCTACGATGGCTCCTACCTTAACACCTCATCTACTTTTTGTGTGTGTGTATGAGGAAGATTAGCCATGAGCTAACATCTGTTGCCAATCTTCCTCTTTTTGCTGAGGAAGATTGGCCCTGGGCTAACAACCATGCCCATCTTCCTCCACTTTACATGTGGGATGCCTGCCATAGCATGGTTTGATGAGCAGTGCACAGGACCGCGCCCAGGATCTGAACCTGTGAAACCCAGGCTGCTGAAGCAAAGCGTGCAAACTTAACCACTATGCAACTGGATTGGCCCCTCTTCTACTTCTTTTGATATTAGTATAGACATACCAGCTTTCTTTTGGTTAGTATTTACATGGAATGTATTTTCCATTACTGTACTTTAAACTTGTCTATGTCTTTATATTTGTGAGATGTCCATTGTTAACACAATGGATGTAACAAATCCATAAAGTTGGATTTGCTCTTTTTATGTAGATTGGCAATCATTACATTTGTGGAGAATTTGATCTATTAACATCTAATGTCATCATGATATATTTGAATCTATATTTTCGTATTACTACATGTTTTCTATTTGAGACATCTGTTTCATATTTCTTTTCTTGTTTCTTTCTCCTCTTTATTATTTAAGTATGTATTTTATTATTCCATTCCCCATCTATTAACTTATTAATCATACATTATTATTTCATAATTTGTTTCTATTCTTTATGTTGTGATTACTACTTACTTTCTCCTTAAAATATTTTCATTGTAGTAAAATATACATAACATGAAATTAACATTTTAACCATTTGGGGTATACTTCTTGATGGCATTTAGTACATTCCTTACCATGATCTCAGTCTAGGACTCCAAAAGGAAATCCTATGGAACATCAAAGCAATTGAGTACTTTGCAGCTGTGAAAAAATAATGACAAAGATATCTAGGAATCAATATGGAGAGATTTCCAGGATATATTGCTAAACGGAAAAAAAAAACCCATGTGTAAAAATGCATTTATAGCCCGCTACTTTTTGTGTAAAAGTGAAGGAGACATGAAATATACATGTATCTTCCCATTTGAGCAAAAAGAAACCGAGAAGAATAAATCAGAAACCAAAGAGATTGCTTACGTACAGGAAATAGGTGGGAATGGGGTAGAAAAGATGGGAAGATCAGTATGTTTATTTTTTATAATATTTTTTTAAAATTTTTTTGTGAGGAAAATCAGCCCTGAGCTAACATCAGTGCTAATCCTCCTCTATTTTGCTGAGGAAGACCGGCTCTGAGCTAACGTCTACTGCCAATCCTCCTCCTTTTTTTCCCCAAAGCCCCAGTATGATAGTTGTATGTCTTAGTTGCCCATCCTTCTAGTTGCTGTATGTGGGACACGGCCTCGGCATGGCTGGAGAAGCGGTGCGTCGGTGCGCGCCCGGGATTCAAACCCGGGCTGCCAGTAGCGGAGCACACGCACTTAACTGCTAAGCCACAGGGCTGGCCCTGAGTATGTTTATTTGAATAATTTTGAATATGTTATCTTTTAGCTACTAAAAAATAAATGGAAGAGCGTGTGAAATAAAGTAAAATAGAGTAAAACAAAATAAATGAACGTAACTATATCTCAAATTACTACAATAGGGGAACGTGAAATAACTAATCTAAGTAATTCTGGAATGCAGATTTTATCTATATAATTTCACAATAAAGCAAAACCACAAACAAAGTTTTTGAACTGCAATTAGTTTGTCATTAACAGTGGTATGAGTTCAAGATTCTGAAATTACTTAATACGCATTCAAAGATTCAGCAAATGAGTAAACACATTGTGGAAAAGGGAATAACTGCTCACTATAAAGGTGTTGATGTAAATAATCGTCATTCTATACTAAAGAAAAGAAGAGAGTTCTATTGAAGCCAAACTGAGGACTGCAACCCCAGAGTAGCATCTCTCACAAGGGCAGAAGGCACTCGGGTGAAGAACAATTTTCAGCACAGTTATATACCATTTCAAAACAAAGACACATACATCAAGCATGACGTATATTCCTTCAGGTTTCAAGAAGATGATCATTACATATTAACATATACACAGCAGGTCAAAAGGAGCCTGGTGTCATAGGAAGGGAGACATTAATTCTTATCTTTACAGAGTACTGCCACCATAAGAAGGGAGGCATTAATTCTTATCTTCAAAGAGTATATTCTTAATTTATGGTAATGATTAAAGCCGATGACAGTGTATGTCTGACAGACTATTAAGTCAGGCTTCTTTAGTTCAAATAAAATTCAGGCCAAATCAAGTTCAAACCAAAATGACTTCCCTATATACTTTAATATATAAAAATTTTCATATCATTTCTCCCATTTGATTATTAATCTTTCAATAGAAAGCATTGATGATTAAATATTGTCACTCAGTGCCAGGATGTTTGCATCCTGCCTTGGGTCGCTCATGTCCCTGGAGTGGGCTTTATGTCAATTGACCTACCCAGTAATCCACACTGGGGGGACATAGCTGAATACAATTGACAATCACGGAAGTACACACTGACAAGGGAAGTAATTTTTTAGGTTATATATATTTTGAATTAGGTCAAATTGTCGCACAAACATTGTAACTGCGATTTTGTATGACCTTTTTTGATGACATTGTTTATAACATCTACAGAACAGGTATAATAATAACGATAATAAACCAATCACAATATTTAAAGTAGCCAGTGTGGGGTAGGCACGATTTAAAGACACAGAAGAAAAAGCCAAAGAATCCATTACATGTATTTTGATAATTTTGTCCTAAATTAACTGTTTGTTTGCCTCCTTTATCCACTGTTATGTGTATTTTATGATAAGTTTGGGAAGACTGATTTAATATAGTAACAAGATCTTCAGTTGTCACTTGTAAAGATTTTTCAGGCCAGTTAGATTCCATTGCAATTACATTTTGTGGTAGATATAGTTCTAATTCCCAAAACATTTCATCATCAATATCAATATTAGTATAAGTTATATTATTTTTAGGCAGTTCTATTTGACTAGCAAAGCTGGTATTACACCATATGGCAGTAAAATTGTGATAAAATGTACTTTGATTACAATACTGGTCAGAAAGTATGAAACAGGTATTTTATAAACTTTCTCAAAAAATTTCCCTTCACCCACATACTGTATATTTGTTTGCATAGATGTGGTTGTTATAGACTGATTAGAATAAAATCTGAGGTTCTACCGCTGCTTGGGGCATAGCCACATAGCTTGTTGGAATTCACAGATTTGAGTGGATACAGGAGTCCAGTAAAAATTATTTGATAGTAAGGCGCCTCTTCCAGCAACAGGGAGAATTCTGGTAGAATCTAAAGTGGTCCCTATTCCTACTACTTGAACAACATCATAGGTGTAACTTGTTATAAGTTTAGGTACTAAAGCTGTGATTGAATAATTATGTGAATTACAGGATGCTATAAATTTGAGTCCAGGAAAGTTTCTTTATCTTGTTGATGATAGGCTTGAGTATAAGACATTAGAGATTTACAGTAGCTGGTCATAGTAGCATAAGACAACAAGAGAACACAGAATTTTGTGTACCAGCAGACACTGATCTGCTGGTGACCATCCCATGTTGGGTCAGTTCATGTTTTCCAAATGGGGCCCAGCAAGAAGTGGGCAAGAACAAAGGCAATATTTCAGTCTGGGGTGGGGGATCCAGTCTAAAAGTATATAACAAAATGTCAAAGACAATTAGCAGGACTGAAAGCCAACATCTACAGAGGTGCAACGTAATTTTCTCTCCACAATTACCCTCATTTTTACCAAAGATAATCACAATATAGCTAATTTGTTTACATTAAAATCTTGGCCTGGGGGCTGGCCCAGTGGTGTAGTGGTTAAGTTAACGGGCTCCACTTTGGCAGCCTGGAGTTCACAGGTTCGAATCCCGGGCGTGGACATAGGCATGGCTCATCAAGCCATGTGTGGTGGTGTCACACATACAAAATAGAGGAAGATGGGCACAAGTGTTGGCTCAGGGCTAATTTCCCCTGCAAAAAGAGGAGGATTTGCAACATATGTTAGCTTAGAGCCAATCTTCCTCATAAAAAAAAAAATAGCCTGATTACTTATATAAGTGAAAACAAGAATGTTCACTCAGTTTCTGAATCCCAGATGGACCAGGAAGGGAGAAAAAGTAAATGTTTCATCTTTGTTCACAAAGGCATGTATTACCAAATTGTTGATGGCTTAAGAGAAAAGATTTCTTTAAATATGGTAAAACAAATCATTAGAGCATCCTCCTTGGTTTATGTAGTCCTATGTTATTAATATTTGATCTTGAGCTTTAGTTAGCAGTTTTATGAAGCCAACAGTTTGTCCATTAGAGTTCTGTAATTTCTTACCTAGTTCAGTTTTATGATATGAAAGCTCATCAGAAACCTGATTTGTAGAGTAAGTGAATCTTGCCATGAATATGAAGATGACACATTTTGCAAAATCATCAAAGTAAAACAATAGCTATCTATAGATGACAAAGGACTTAACATTATAATGCAACTGACAAGGGAATTTGGTTATTTCTATGCCATAACATTTTAAGATAACTAGAATTATCACTGATAACCAAGAGAGATAAAAATTTTAGGTCTGTTGTATAATTTGTAAAGCACTTATATTAATAACATTTACCCACGGAATATAACTTAAGAAGGTTTATCATCATTTATTTGACAACGTTTACCATGCAATTTAACATGCCACATAATCCTAATTAATTTAATATCTCCCTCTTTATAGGAAGAGAGGATAAATTATTTGAGAAGTCCCAGGGATTTGCTGAAATTCTGTTACTGTATGTATTTTTATTTTTGTTGTTGTTGTTGTTTTATTGTTGAGGAAGATTGCCAATCTTCCTCTTTTTCTTTTTTCTCCCCAAAGCCCCAGTACATAGTTGTATATCCTATGGTTATACATAGGTTATACAATGTCATTCTAGTTTTTCTATGTGGCTCACTGCCTCAGCATGGCTTCATGAATGGTGAGTAGGTTTGTACCCAGGATCCGAACTGCAAACCCCAGGCAGCCAAAGCAGAATGCACAAACTTAACTGCTACACCACCAGGCCAGCCCTCTCAGTTACTTTTAGGTCAAAAGAAATACTTTATTTTATTTTATTTTTTTTGTTGAGGAAGCTTGGCTCTGAGCTAATACCTGTTGCCAATCTTCCTCTTTTTGCTTCAGGAAGTGTGACCCTTAGCTGACATCTGTGCCCATCTTCCTCTATTTTGCATGTCGGTTGCCACAACAGCATGGTGTGATGAATGGTATAGGTCCACACCCGGGATCCAAAACAGTGAACCTGCGCCGGTGAAGTAGAGCACACTGAACTTACCCACCATGCCACCAGGCAGGCCCCAAAAGACTTTATTTTGAATTTGAATTTTGGGAAGTTTGTCAAAAATATCTAAAGATTTTAGAACACTTGGTCAACTGAGGTCATAGGTCACTGTGAAGCAATGCTTAGTTATCTGTTTAACCATGGTGACAATTACAGATTTTCATGCAAATACAGAAATTTAAATAGTTGTAAGAAAAACTTTAGCTCTTGTGATTAAAGACTTGATAAGAACAATACAGGAAATTAGTTTTGATAAAACGTAAAATTCTTGCATTTTTGGTAGATGTTTCAAAGACAAAGAAAAAAATCTTTCAGAGAATCTTTTTCAGGAGCAGACTAAAAGTCCAAGAAAATTATCCTTGTAAGAGAAAAAAATCAAAATTCTTATTTTTGCACCAGCTTACTTTGACATTGAATCTCATTTACTTATTTAAACTCATTTCAATCTTAGCCAACTTGACCATACACAAAACTCTTTCCTCAGGGTTTCTCTTCCACAAACATTATATAACTTTCTATTTTACATTCAGAATTTGTCCCATGCATTCCCTGCTTCCTAGTACTTTAGGACAAATTTACCTTTCTTAACAAAACAATAAAAAATATCTCCATTCCTTATACCTTGTTTAGTGAAAACATACATCTTACTTTTTTTGAATACAGAGATGTTACCTTTATTCTTTACATTAATTGCCTAGATTTTTGCATATTATCTAGACATGAGCTTTCTCATGGAAAATTTTTCAGTGTGGCACAAAACATGTCAATTAGTAAACACAACTATTTTTCTAGTTTCTCTGTAAGAAGTAGCCAAAGGTAGATAAATCAATGTTTAGTAATTAATGTCTAATATTTTATCTAATGTGAAAATGACCTAGATACTTAATAAATTTCTATCATTTTGCTTAATTTAGCAAAACTCTAAGGTTTCAAGTTATCAAAAGTTTTAAAAGTCCTGTTTAAGTAAGCATACCATAACATACATTTATCATCAAAAGATTCACTCAAAAACATTTATCTTAATTGCATCTATTTAGTTTACTTGATCCCAATAATTATGTTTGGATTACCTACAAAAATTTCATGAGACGTTAGACAAAATCAGCTATCGTTCTAAGTTATTATTTTTGCCGATAAATTTTGTAACAGAGATAACGTGAGATGATGTGACTAATAAACACAGGTAGAATGAAGGTTGCATGTCTGCCTCATATCTAATGCTGATCACTCTTAAGACACTTCTATTTCAACCAAATCAACAAACAAATAAGCTTTCATTTACAAAAGATTATTTTGTATTATCTTAACTTGAAAAACATTTGGGTTAGTTTATATTACATATAGAAAGAACATATATAAGCACTTACTGTAAGCCAGTTAAATAGAACCATTTTGGAAATTATACCATGTGAAGGTATGAAAATATCACATATATATAACACATATATAGACTTACATAGATACATAGACAGAAGTAAGCCTTAAATAGTTTTTCTTAAATTTTTGCTGTGAATCAGGTACAATACAAAACTCACTAATTTATAAAGAAATAGTTGGATCCAAACTATGTTTCTGGCAGATAAAATAAACTAAAGTTATCTGTTTATGAATTGGTGATGGTCTAGACAACAGTTCCCAGAGAGGTTATAAGCTTTTTGAGATAAATAGGAGAGGTTTTAGGGATTGTTGAAAGGGAACAAGTGGAGTCTGAACTGCTTCTAGAGGTGCATTTCCAGTTTTGCAAATATTTGCAAGATAAGAAGAGCTGCTCTCAATTCCTCAGACATTGGGTTGTGACTTAAATGACATCATAGGTTGACCTACCTGTCCAACTATATTGTCTCTAATTTCTTGCTTTCTCTCTGGGTACATGGTTTTATTTTAACTCAGCAAAGAACACCTATAAAAAATTCCTATCAGTCTCTGAATATTAGCTTCCAATTTGGCCAATTTCCAATCATACGTTGCTAAATCCTTTCAAGTATTTTGTCAAGTTTCAGCCCAAACAAACAGTAAATATTTCTAGTAGTATTAAACAACTCAATTAAATTTAATTTTAGTTTCCCTCTGACTGTTTAAGGAAATAACATAGCAGTATCACAGAAAAATCTCTCAGAGTCTCCTTAACTCTGGGAGGTGCTCGTATGAGGCCCTCCTTCACAGGTAGATATGGGTGTGTCTGTAAAGCCATTAACTTAAGAGACTTTTGTATAGTCTTTTCTTTTAGGTACTTCTTACATCTTAATCTTTTATTAGCTTTTGCTATGAAACTTTCAATATGGCTATTTTTGGAATTTTGAAGCCTTTGCTTTTAAGTGCAATTCTTAAATGATGTTATATAATTGGAATGTTCCTTCTAATGGCCAAAGTAATTCCCCTGAGGCTGGTGGCAATTTGGTAGGACCCTAGCCACAAATAGAGTTCAACCCACATTTCTGTCTAACCAAATCTGATGGCAACTGGGATGCAACCCACAATTTTTTCCGACCACATTTTGGGGCCCCCAACCTGCCGGTTACCAAGCCAAGCTCTCAGGATATGAAACAACCTTAGTAAGATTTTGCTGTTATATGAAAATATTTACATCTTCTGGAACAATTAGTTTTTGAGTAGGTGTGCTGGACGCTGGCACACTTGACACTTTAGAGATTAAAGATTGCGTTTAATCTGTCTGTTCCAAGATTCTCAAATCTAGTGTACAAAAAGACGACTTTTGGAAGCTCGAGGGAGTTCCAAAGTGGCCACTGTTATTTTAAATTGACCCAGGTTGTGTTGATCTAAAGATTGAGCCATTTACAGCTATTCTCTCCATATTTCTTATACATGTAGCCAGCTGGACTACCTGAAAAAGGCATTTCTGCAAAAGAGAAATAGAGTAGGGATTCCCCATTGGCCATCTAAGACCTAAATGATTTTTTGTTAAATTTTCCCATCTTTTAAGTACTCAGGAGTACTTAAAAGAGAAATTAGAGTAGGGATTCCCCATTGGCCATCTAAGACCTAAATGATATTTTGTTAAATTTTCCCATCTTTTAAGTACTCAGGAGTAAAGGTTCTGTACATAAAGCCATCTGGTATTTCAGTGGGTGGTTGCCCGTCCAGGAGCGTGTCAGCTTTAGAAGTGCAGTTTCCCGTTTTCTTTTAGTTTCTTTTTAATATAAAGTTTGAACAATTCCTAAGAGCAGTGTATGGATCAAAATTGTGCTGCCTGTGAGTGTCACTTCCTAAAAGGCTGTGAACATTCTCTTACATATATCAGTTTCTCCTGCCAGCCATCTAAATCTGCTGTGGGGGCTCAGAAACTAGATGACCAACACCTACGTGGTTGTTCCTGGGAGAATCATCAATTATTTAATGTGAGCAATCATGAAGGAGTTCCCTAGGGGACCACTGCACATTGTGAGGATTGACCTTGGACACTTCCACTAGCTTCTCAATTGCCTGAGAATGCCTTATGGCTGGAAGGAGCAAAGATCCTTAATTTTGGAGCTGAATGATTTCAGCCTCTCATTTTGCTGTCAGTTAATTTGTTCAGACCTTATAAGCATAAATATTTTCTAATTTTTAATGCCAAATTGAAAGTTCAGCCAGGCTACTTCCCTCCAAATTTCTCCCTAGGTTCCCTTTAGCTAGGAAAACTACCAGCATGTCCTTAAGATATTAAGTCTTTTGTCTGAAAACAGCTCGAATAAAAGACAGGACTCTCAACTTAAATAAGGAAGTCCAGATTTCAGGAGAACTCACCAAAACATCTGAATAGTGCAGTGAAGCCAAAAGGGAACCATGGGCCTGCGCTGGTACCAAGTGCTGGTTCTAAGAAGGCTCCAGGTGGTCTCAGATGGGTTTCTCTGAACTCCTGTCTGTCTCACCAAGAAATGTTGATGCAAATAATCAATAATCATTCTATAGTAAAGACACAAAAAGAGTTTTATTTGAGCCAGACAGAGGACTATAGCCCGGGAGTCACATCCTTTGCAAGGGAAGAAAGCACTTAGGAAAAGAGCCATTTTCAGCATATTATATACCTTTTGAAAACAAAGATATATACATCAAGCATGACAGGAGTACATTCTTTCAAGGGTTCAAGGATATTTTCTTTACAATTAATATGTTCACAGTACGTTAACATGACCCCCGGCATTATAGCTAGAGAGACATTAATTCTAATCTTTAAAAAGTACATTCTTTACTTGATTAAAGCAGATGCACCATATATGTTTGACAGGCTGTAAGTCAGGCTTCTTTGGTTCAAATAAAATTCAGCCCAAATCAAGTTTGAAACAAAAAGTCTACCACATATATTTTAATATATAAAAATTTTCTTATCAAGGGAAAGGTGTTATGTACATGGAAAAGGAGAGGTTAAAAAAATTCTATGGTGTCGAACTAGAATTGGAGATATCAAATTGAGCTCATGGTTTAAAAGGGTATAAATACATTGAAATTTGTATATCATGTATCATCATCTCTACTCTTCCCATCCCCCATTCTTTCTGTACCACTCGTGACCCACCTCCTGTGCGTAAGCATTCCTTTACTTTGTTTCTAGTTTCTACTACTAGTGTTTCTTTTATATATATTTCCTAGCTGCATCCTCCAAGATCATTTAGAAGCCTTGAAAGCAAAGAACATATTTAATGCTAAATTTTCTCTTTACCATTCTCCTCTAAAAGGGACCAACATTACATAGAAAAGTGGCTGATATATAGCCTGGGTCAGGACATAAGATTATCCAAGAAAACTTTTTTGAGCCTGAAAGTAAAAAGTGCAACAAACCATGGGGACACAGAGCCAGCATGAAGGGGCTCTCACCAACAAAATCTGGAATAATTTGAGCTTCAAAGTGAACAACATCATAAATTAATTATGACTTAAATAAGAATCCATGAGTCTATAATAATATGAATAAATTAATGAACAAACGAGTGCAAGCTGATGGAAAGTTCTTCTTACAAGGCAATACAACTGATAAATATAGAAGAAATGAGGGAATTAGAAACTCATCATTTGGCCATGACATTTGCAATAATTTTTTCATAAAAGAATCACCAATGGATGCTAAATATAGTGACTGAGATTTTAAAAGGAAAAAAGTTGGGTCCGGCCGGGTGGTGTAAGCGGTTAAGTGCACTCGCTCCACTGCGGCGGCCCGAGGTTCGCCGGTTCGGATCCTGCATGTGCACCTACATGCCATATAAAGTAGAGGAAGATGGGCATGGATGTTAGCCCATGGCCAGTCCTCCTCAGCAAAAAGAGGAGGATTGGCAGATGTTAGCTCAGGGCCAATCTTCCTCACACACACAAAAAAAGGAAAACAGTTATGGTTATATAGTCTAAAAATATCTACCAAAATGATTCTTATTAATCACAAAGGTTAAATAGTAACTTTACAGTAGAGAACTTGGCAGGCACTGTTACTGGATACATACGCAGGTTCTTTATCCACCACACAAGAGGGGCCAAATAAAACTGGAATGCCAGGCTTACGGCAAGGAAAGAGATTTTATTTTGGGTGACATCAACCAGGAGATGAGAGCTCTCAAATTTGTCCTGTCTCCCCAAAAGATGGGAGGCAAGTGGTTTTAAAGGTTGTGAGGGAGAGCACGGGCTGGGATTTTAGGTAAAGGAGGGGGAGAATGTGGACATGCTGGTTGGCACCTTCCCACCAGCTTGCATTTGACCTTGAAGACTGAATTTCTTTCCCTTGACTGTCTGGACTTTTCTGGTTAGTTTTCATGTTCAGCCTGCGTTTGGCCTTGCGAGGCTAAATCTTGATGTCTGGACCTTGATTTCCTGGGAAAGACAGCTCACTCCATACTAAGGAGGGTCAGAAAGACCTGGTTAGTTTTAAACAACTGTTCATTATGCTGAATATGCACAGCTGCAGTGAGCAAAGCTTATCTCATACTTTCCGCTCTCTTCTTCTAGCCCAGGGAAGATTTTTTTGACCTCTTTGCGCTCCGTTTCAGCACCACCTTAACCAATTGATCAAGGATAAAATCACTATTAATTGGAAAAATTGATACTATATGCCTTCTGATAATATGCACTGTGGTAGACATGCCAAAAATCTATGCCTGAAATATACATACGTATATAAGTGAACAGACTAAAACGCTAACCATTAGAGAAATCTGGGTGAAGTGTATGTAGGAATTTTTTGTGTCATTTTTGCAACTTTTCTTTAAGTCTGAGATCATTTCAAAATAAAAGTTAAAAAAAAATATATTTTTAGCCAGAAGCTTGGCATGTTGTTTCAGTTATCTCACTGGTAATTAAAGTGTTATCTTTCGATTAATTTCTCTGGAGCTGGTTAAAGAATATGAAAGTCTGTAGAAGTTGGAAAGGCCACAGATATATCTTATACTCCTCTGGATACTGAGTTTTCTGAAGAGAAGCTGAGGTCTTGGGCAACAGCCTGGAGCAGAAGGTGTCTGAGGTCAACAACAATGAGAATAGGTCAGAGGGAGCTGGAAATCTGCTCTTGGTGATGGATCTGCCTGTGTGTTTGTAGATTTGTGTGCTTTTGCGTTCATGGGTGTGTGTTGCATGTATTGTGTATGCTTGTGTTCGTGTAGTTTGATAGTTGCATGTGTGTGTGTGGACTATGTATCTAACTCACAGCCTGATTCTTTTCCTGATTTAGACCCAATCTGGGCTCCATTTTAGTGCATGTAGACCAACTTGTCAGTCTCTTAATGTGTGATTAAAGGACCCCTGATTCATACCTGTGATAATAAATACTTAACCTCTGTTGTTATAACAGGGACATTTCACCTACTTGGTGGGCATCACAGCTGAGCGAATGAGAGCTCAGCATCAAGAATGAGATTATTGTCTCCACTGCTAGAGAAGAAGATGCCTGAACTCACCAAGGAACTGAGGTCAGAGAGGGCTCAACCCTCTGCTCACCAGGGTGCTGGTGTATGTGCTGGCTGTGTTTATGGGTGACACACTTGTGTGTGAGAGCAGGAATGTGTATTTCTTGCTTTTGTCTGTATGTTACCATGTGTATGTTACCATGTACATGGGTTGTTGGTGGTTTAATGACTGTGCCTGTGTGAATTAGCTTAACCACCCCATGCTGACTGCCTTCCCGGGAAGGGTGTGGACTGAAGGGGCTAAAGCACACCTCTCAGTAATGAGAGTGTGTGCTGCTTGTTGTAGTGAGTATGTGGCTGAGTGTGCATGCGTGTTTGTGTGAGTTTATTGTGAGACTTTTGCATTGGGTGTGGCTTTGTGTGTTTTTGATCATGTGTTTGTAGTGTGATGAGATATATATATGTGGTGAGTTGCATGTTTACCAGGTGTGTGATGTGACAGGTGTATTGATGTGCATTGTGAGTGTGTTTGTGGGTGAGTGGTATATCATTGTGTGTTGTGTATGCCTCACTTTGTGTGTTATTTATGATTTGTATGTATGTATACGAGTGTTTATGAACTGAACCACATGCTGGCTCTCCTTCGCTTAAGATGGGAACTAGTCACAGGTGACTGGAATCCTCAAATTGGTAGTGTGTGTGTGTGTGTGTGTGTGTGTGTGTGTGTGTGTGTCTGGGTGATTTGTATATATGTTTGAGGGCTTACAATTTTCCTGCATGACAAATATTTCCTTCAGTGCCTTCCTCTGGAGCACCATTGACTGAGATAACCAAAGCTCCAAGCAACTCTCTGTTTCTGAAATGTATTTACTATGATTTTTATATATCTGAATGTGACTGAGTACTGAGAGTTTCAACCCTTCACTTAATGTCCCAGGTAAAGACAAATTAGCATCATGCTGTGTGAAGTTAGAGTGCAGAACCCCCACCAATGTTGGCAAGACCTTGGGAAGATCACTTAACACCTTGGCCTCAGCTTTCAGTCTATAAAATGGAAGTATTTACAGTTGCCTCCTGAAACTTATAGGCCCTCAATAAATATTTATTTTCTGAATAAATGGTAATGGAATGTGAGAGACTTTTTTCAATTGGAAAATAAATCAATATCAATTAAGGGAACAATCTAGGCAGGGAACCAAAAACATTTTGAACTATGTTAGCTTCTTTGTAGCCCTAAAGAGACACATGGTGTCTGGCTCTCCTAACCAATGATGGAGGAAGTTTCCATGTGTAGTGGTTGAAAGAGTGGTCTCTGATCACACAAGGGTATTAGATAGAACTGCATAAATTAGTCAGTTTGTTAAAATTTTTAACCTACAGAAAATGGTAGTCTGTATACTTTATATATATGTGGAATTTATATCATTTATGTTCCTATTTCCTAAGAGCTACTACAGGTGAAAGCAGATTCATTCTTAGGTAGCTTGACAGATTTTATAAAATCTGGGAATGAAAGGCTGATGTCTGGATTTAAATAGGAAATGTAGGTAAAGTCCTTAGCCTAGTACCCAAATGTTCACCAAAATGTCCACCATTCTTATGAAAGATAGTACGTGGACTATTCTGGTTTGGGAGCTATTCTGGCATCAAATGGTTTTAAATGACCACCCATTTCTAGAGTGACTGTGAGTTTACAGCTCTAGGTCACTGGGATCCAGCCATGTTCACTGGAGGAGTGTGACAATGCTCCAACAACACAGCCACAGCACTGGAGTCTCACATTACATTAAGGCAGAAGTAACTGATACAAGTTTGCAGAGGCTATTCTACTATTTCTGCCACAGTGAATTATTACAATTTGGCTCTGTCTTGGTGTGGTGAATTATCCCTCTATGCTCATCAAGACCTACACTCACAGAGGGCAGGAACCTTGCCTTTCTTGTTCACTGCTGCATTCTCAACCCTTAACATAGGTCTTTGGTGAGACTCAATGTTCAATAAATAGTGGTTCGGTAAAGCAGTGAACACTCTCTTGCTTCTGTGCAATGAGGTCTTGTTGGCTGCTTTTGGATGTGATGTTTTCCTGGAGCCAGACTCAGATAGAGGGAAGATGCATGCATCCACAGGTGTGAGAAATTAATGGGAGTGTATTTAAAAATTCATTGTTTGGGGCCAGACCCATGGCAGAGCGCTTAAGTGTAGTGCATTCTGCTTTGGCAGCTGGCATTCATGGGTTCGGATCCCTGCTGTGGATATACACCATTCCTCTGCCATGCTGTGGTAGTGAGCCACATATAAAAGTAGAGGAAGATTGGCACAGATGTGAGCTATGGGCTAACCTTCCTCAACCAAAAAAAGAGAAAGATTGGCAACAGATGTTAGCTCAGGGTGCATCTTCCCCACCAAAAAGACAAAAAAAGAAAAGAAAAAATATTCATTGTTTTCCCAAAGAATTATAGTATGAGATGTGATGGTCCTGATCATCCTTTCTAGGTTTGTGAAATTCCCAAACCTTCTTCATTCCCAGCCTATAGAAGAGCAGTATGAGGCCTGAGAACCAGAGCAGCATGTCTGAATTCCTCCTCCTGGGGTTCCCCATCTGGCCAGAGCAGCAAGGGCTGTTCTTCGGCCTGGATATGCACCTGACCTTAGTGCTGGGGAACCTGCTCATCACCCTGCTCATGCAGCTGGACTCTCACCTCCACACCCCCATGTACTTCTTCCTCATCCACTTGGCATTCTCTGGCTTTTCCCTTTCATCTGTCATGGTTCCAAAGATGCTCATGAGCATGCAAACTCGGCAACAATCCATCCCTTATGTGGGGTGCATTTCTCAGACTTTTTTTTCGTAGTTTTTGACTGTCTTGACAATGTCCTTCTTACAGTGATGGCATATGACAGGTATGTGGTCATCTGTCACCCACTCCACTACACAAATGTTATGAGGCAGGAGCTGTATGGCTCATTAGTAGCTGCATCCTTGTTCTTAAGCTGTGCACATGTCCTGTTGAACACTCTCCTCTTGGTCCATCTGTCCTATGCTGACAATACCATCCCCCACTTCTTCTGTGACCTCCCTGTGCTTCTGAAGATGAGCTGCTCAGATATCTCCCTCAATGAGCTGATCATGTTCACTGAGGGAGCAATGCTTGTCATCTTCCCTTTGATTATGATCTTGGGTCCATATATCTGTATATGGACCCCCATCCTGAGAGTCCCCTCCAAGAAGAAACTTGTTAAAGCCTTTTCTACCTGTGGCTCCCATCTCTTTGTGGTGTCTTCAAACTATGGGTTCATTGCAGGTGTTTACTTTTTCTTCTCATCATGGGGCTTCAATTACAAGACATAATTGTTTTAGTCATCTATACAGAAGATACCCCCATGATAGACCCCTTCATCTATACTCTGAGGAAAAGAGATATAAAACAGACTCTAGAAATATGTGTCAATAGAGTTAACTTCTGTAAGTGACAATCACAAAATCCTCTTATTTCTGTCATAAGCACAGAGAGATGTATCTTCTAATATTATTATATGATTCACCACTCTGTATAACTTTAAAGGAATATACATTCTGCTGTCATGTATAGTGTTGTTAGTATGTCAACTAGGCCAAGTTTGCTACTTGAATTGTTAAATATGCTTTATCCCTATCAATTTTCCTACCTGTTCATCATCTCATAAGATATCCACAAAATCTTATGGAAAACATGTCACACAATTATTATTGTGGATTTGCCTTTTTCTTCTTTTCAATATGTCAGGTTTGCTTATGTATATTTTATACTATGTTTTTGAGGACACACAGATTTAGCATCATAATCTGCTCCTGGTGAACTGATTCTTTTATGTAGTGGTGTGCTGAAGCTCTCTGCTATGGCTTCAAGCTGATTGTGTAAATTTCTTCCCAACTCCACATTCAATGGCATCATGTTTGATTAATCGTGTTTGATGATCATGACTTAAACGAACCATAATGGGAATAACGACACCATGGAAATTGGAAAATGCTACAAAACAGGGCTTTTTAAAAAAGGGAGAGAGAGAGATTCATTTTTTATGCATTTTCAGCACACCACTGCATTTATAATTAGGACATATTTTGCTTTATCTCCAGCAATGGTTCCTACCTTAACATCTCATTTACTTCTTCTGTCATTAGTATAGATATAGCAGCTTTCTTTTCTTCAGTGTTTATACGTATTTATTTTCAATCACTTTATTTTTGTCTTTTCTATGTCCTTATATCCGTGAAGTGTCTGCTGTAACAGTGTAAAGTTGGATTTTGCTCTTTTTATGCAAATCAACTTTTGTTATATTTCTGCGGAATTTAATCTATTAACATCTAATGTCATCATAATATATTTGAATTTATAGTTTCCATTACTATAGGTTTTCTATTTGAGATATCTGTTTCATATTTATTCTGTCTTCTCTTTCTTCCTTTTGATTAATTAAATATATACTTTTGTTCCATTACCCCTATATTGACTTATTACTCATAAACTATTATTATTTTATAATTATTTTCTGTCTGCTTTATGTTGAGATTAATTCTTGTTTTATCAAGTTTTTTATTGTATTATAATATACATAACATGAAATCATTTGAGTATACAATTCAGTGACATTTAGTACATTAATCACCCCATCTCATTCAAGGACTCCAAAGGGAATCTCTACGGAACTTCAATGCAATTGAGTACTTTGTAGCTGTGAAAAAATAATGACAAAGATATCTATGAATCAGTTTGGAGGGATTTCCACAATACATTGGTAAACGGAAAAAAACCCGAGTGTAAAAAGCGTCTATAGCATGCTACTTTTTTTGTAAAACTTAAGGTAAAATAAAATAATCATGTATCTGCTCATTTGAGCAAAAAAAAAATACTCAGAATAAACCAGAAAATAATCAGATTGTTTGTCTACAGGAAGTTGGTTGGAGTGGGGTAGAAAAGATTGGAAGATGACTATATTTATTTGTATAGTTTTGATTATATTTCTCTTACCAACTAAAAATGAATAGGAGAGAGTGAGGAATAAAGCAATATAGAATAAACAAAAAGAAATAAATGTAAGTATGTTTCAAACTAATCCCATAATTAGACTAAAGGTGAAAATAATATAACTAAGCTAAGTAATTATTGAACACAGAATTTTGTCTACATAGACTTATAATAAAGAATAAAACCTGTGACCAAATTTATGAGCTGCAATTAGTTTGTCATTAATGGTGGTAATAGTTGGAGATTCTGAAATTACTAAACACGTCTTCAAAGATTTGGCATATAAGTAAACATAATGTGGAAAAGGGAATGACTGCTCACTATCAGGGTATCCATTCAAATAATCAATAATAATTCTATAGTAAAGGAAAGGAGAGTCTCATTTCAGCCAAAAAAAGGACTATAGCCTGGAGTCACAGCCTTCACAAAGGAAACATATGCTATGGAGAACACAAATTTTCAGCAGTTATATACCATTTGAAAACAAAAATACATATATCAAGCCTGACAGTGGTACATTCCTTCAGGTGTACAAGGAGATGTTTGTCACAGATTAGCACGTCGACAGGGGGTCGACAAGACCATGGCATCATAAGAAGGGAGGCATTAATTCTTTTTTTTTTTAATTTTTGTTTATTGCAGTAACATTGGTTGATAACATTGTATAAATTTCAGGTGTACATAATTATACTTCTATTTCTGCATGGATTACATCATGTTCTCCCGTTCACCACTCAAATCCTAATTACAATCCTTCACCACACACATGTGCCTAATCATCCCTTTCTCCCTCCTCCATCCCCTCATCCCCACTGGTAACCACCAACCCAATATCTGTCTCTATGTGTTTGTTTGTTGTTCTTATTGTCTACTACTTAATGAGTGAGATCATACGGTATTTGACCTTCTCCCTCTGACTTATTTCACTTTGCATAATACCCTCAATGTCAATCCATGTTGTCACAAATGGCAAGATTTCGACGTTTCTTACAGCTGAGTAGTATTCCATTGTGTATACATACCACATCTTCATTACC
>JABWHU010000004.1:14241400-14253934 GCA_014189135.1 Dicerorhinus sumatrensis harrissoni | reverse complement strand
GCTTTCTGAAACGGATGAGTTTGTGCATTGGCCCTTAAGAGCCGGTTTTAATTTCTTTGTGAACCACCTTTTCTGGGGGTACTCCTCAATGTTCTTGTAGCAGGCAAAGTCATATATTATGACACTCGTCTCAATTGTGCTGTGTACACAAAATGCCTACAGCAGGAGCGCTCCGCAACTCAGGCCCTCACTCCTCCAGGGAGGGCTGCTTACCTTTGGGCTGCTCCTGGGCAGCCGTGAAGCACTGCGGCTTGTGAAGATGGCGGTTTTTTTTCTCTCCAGAAGGGAGTTTCTGCCTCTTCCACCTCAATTAGGATTGTCCTTTGTTGCAGGAGTTCCTCTTATCCAGTTTTCAGTTCTCTCTCAGGGGTAATTTTTCCAAGAGTAGTTGTATATTGGCTGCATCCATGAGAAGAGGGGAGTTCAGAGTCTGCCTACACCGCCATCTTGACTTCTCTCTCCGAGGCATTAATTTTTATCTTCAAAAAGTACATTCTTTACTTTAAGGTAATTATTAAAGCAGATGTACAATGTATGTTTAACAGGCCATAAGTCATGCTTTTTTTGGTTCAAATAAAATTCAGGCCAAATCGAGTTCAAACCAGCATGGTTTCCCTGTATTCTATAATATTTAAATATGTTCTTATCAGGGGAAATGTGCCACGTACCTGGAAAAGGAGAGGCTTAAAAAACCTCTGTCGTGTTAAACTAGAATTGGAAGAAACAAAATGAGCTCACGATTTTTTAAATCTATAAATAGATTGAAATCTATGTGTTGTTATGTGTCAATATCTATACTGTTCCCATCACCCATTCTTTCTAACCCACTTCTGACCACCTCCTATGGTTACCCATTCCTTTAGTTTAATAGTTTCTAGTTTCTACTTCCTGTGTTTCTTTTATATGTATTTCCTAGCTGCATCCTCTGAGGTCATTTAGAAGCCTTGAAAGAAATGAGCACACCTAATGCCAAACTGACTCTTTACCATTCTTCTTTATAAGGAACCAGTGTTACTTAGAAAAATGGCTGCTTCCAGGGTGGGGCCTGGACATGATAAGATTATCCAAGAAAATTTTGCTGAGTCTGAAAGTAAAAAGTGCTCAATGAATCACCAGGACACAGGAGCCAGTTTGAATGGGCTCCCACCGGCCAAATCTGGAACAATTTGAGCTTCAAAATTAATAACAACTGTAATCGCTTATGACACAAATAAATAAGAATCTGTGAGTCTATAATGATATAAATATGTAAGGATATAAATAAAGCAATGAGGAGACAAATGAGTAGGGGCTGATGGAAAGTTTCTTCTTATAAGACAATACAACTAATAAACAAAGAAGAAATGATAGAATTAGAACATCATCATTTGTCCAGCAGATTTGCAATAATTTTTTTCATATAAGAATCACCAATGGATGATAGATATAGTGGGTGAAATATTAAGAAGAAAAAAGTTATGATTATATAGTCTCAAAATGCCTACCAAAATAATACTTATTAATTTCAAAGTTTACATAGTTTAAAATACTAACTTTACAGTAGAGAACCTGGCTGACACCACCTGAACCAAATGATCAAGGATAAAAAATAAACTAGTAGTTGGAAAAATTGATGTCATATGCCTTCTGATACTATGCACTGTGGTAGACATGCCAAAAATCTAGTCCTGAAATATACACACATACATAAGGAAACATAGCAAAATATTAACCATTGGGGAAACCTGGGTGATGTGTGTGTAGGAATTCTTTGTATCATTTTTACAATTTTTCTGTAAGTTTGAAATAATTTCAAAATAAAAAGTTAAAAAATATTTTGTCCCATCTGGAACCAGGCCAAAGAATAAAGGAGTTCAGGGTATTGCTGGCATCAGGGACACTGTCCGCTTGGGATTCCAGTCCTCTGGCTCCTGGAGAAGAGGCTCCCCAAGTCTAGCAAAAAATTAGGCAGAAGCTTGGGGAATTTGTTTCAGTTCTTTCTCTGGTAATTAAAACGTTATTTTTTGCCTCATTGCTTTGGAGCTGGTTAAGGAATATGAAAGTCTGTAGAAGCGCTGAGCCCAGAGATATTTATTCTATTTGTCTGGATACTGAGTCTCCCGATGAGAAGCTGAAGATTTGAGCAACAGTCTGGAATAGAAGGTCTCTGAGGTGACCAATGACTAGTACAGGTGAAGGAGCTGGAAATCTATACTTGGCCATGTATCTGCATGTGTGCTTGTGGGTTTGTGTGTTTTTGTGTTCATGGGTGTGTGTGTGTGTGCTTGTGTTCATGTTGTTTGATAGTTGCATGCCTGTGTGTGTGTACTGTGTGCCTGATTCACAGCTTGATTATTTTCCTGAGTTAGACCCAGTCTGGGTTCTGTTTTGGCACATGTAGATTAAGTTATCATCCTCCCAGTGTGTAATTAGTGACCCTGATTCATGTCTATGATCTTAAATACTTACACCACAGCTGAGTGGATGAGAGCTCAGCATTGGGTGTGAGATTGTTGTCTCTGCTGATGGAGAAGAAGATGCCTGACCTCACCAAGGAACCCAGATCAGAGAGGGCTCTAATCTCTGCTCAGCATTGTGCTGCTGTATATGCGAGCTGTGTTTGTGGGTGACACACTCATGTGGGAGAGCAGGGATATGTATTGTTTTCTTTTGTCTGAGTATGTGTTACCAAATGCATGGGTTTTTCCTGGTGGTTTAATGACTGTGCTTGAGACTGAATATGCTTAACCGCCCCATGCTGATTGCCTTTCCCTGGAAAACGTATTGGTCAGAAGGGGCCAAAACACACCTCTCAGTAATGGTAATGAGTGTGTTGCTTGTTGAGGTGAGTATGTGGCTGAGTGTTGATGTTTGTTGTTGGTGTGTGTTTCTTGCATGATTTTTGCATCCTGTGTGGTCTGGTGTATTTTTGGTGATGTGTGTGCATAGTGATGAGTTAAGTAGATGTGGTGAGTTGAGTGTTTACCAGCTGTGTCATGTGTATTTGTATGCATTGTGAGTGTGTTTGTGGGTGAATGCTACATCAGTCTGTGTAGTGCATAAGTCTCAATTTTCATGTTGTTTGTGACTTGTATGTATGCATATGGGTGTTTATGAACTGAACCACATATTGGCTATCCTTCCCTTAGAATGGAAAGTGGTCAGAGGTGACTGGAATCCTCAAATCAGCAGTGTGTGTGTGTGTGTGTGTGTGTGTGTGTGTCCTATATCAATTAAAGAAATTTAATTTTTAATTAAACTCTTCTCTTAAAGAAAACTCCAGGCATGGNGGCTATCCTTCCCTTAGAATGGAAAGTGGTCACAGGTGACTGGAATCCTCAAATCAGCAGTGTGTGTGTGTGTGTGTGTATGTGTGTGTGTGTGTGTGTGTGTGTGTGTCCTATATCAATTAAAGAAATTTAATTTTTAATTAAACTCTTCTCTTAAAGAAAACTCCAGGCATGGATAGCTTCACTGGAGAGTTTTATGAAACATTTTTAAGGAAGAAATATTTCCAATGTGTTATGTTTAGCAATTGGTAGAAAAATTATCCTGCAATTACTGTTTCCTAGTTAATTTCTTACTTTACTTATCTTTTAGCATTGTTGGATGACCATTTGTGTAATTGGTAATTTGACTAATTTATCTTTAATGAATTGGCCTGGTTCTATGTTGATAAAGTAGTCAGAAGATTGAAGTGAGGAGATCCTTAATCTCTACGAGCTACCTCTTACCGTGACCCAACAGTTAAAAGAGGGAGAAAGAAGAGTACCTGTGGACAAGGTATTAGTCTTGGGGAGACCTCAGTGGTCTTTTTGTCTGGGTGAAAGAGGCTGGCTTTCAGAATCTGACATCTAAGGAGCCCATACTCTGTGTTCAGGCCCTTGCTAAAGCTCCAAATGGTTGGAGAGAGGGGAGAAGTAAATTATACAACCTCTGTCCTAGAAGTACTATTACTTTTGGGCATGTGGGAAAGAAATGTGTCCCAAATTGTAGGGAAGATTGTATGTGAAATAAAACCTGGGGGTGGGGTATGTGGTGGGCAAGGTGTATAGATGGGAACCTTGAGAAGGATCCTGTACAAATGGCCACATTCTGACGAGTCTGAGAGGAGTCCAACAGCCATCCACCCTGGAGGGGTGTCTGTTAACATGTGTTAAACAGGAAGGGACTATATTTGGATTGGCTGATCTATTGAAATTTGTATCACATAGTGTGTCGTTCTGAGGGGACAGCTTAGGTCTTTCGCAGGGAGGAAGTAGGTCTTCATAACTTTCAATGAATTTGTTAGTGAATTAACTGAGGCATTCATTCACTCTCAATACTATATCAACACCAATGATTACAGACATATTTATCTTATGTTGGAATATACAAAGATAATGATAGTAAGATCTGACATTTATTGTGTATTTATTATGTGCTTTAGCATGCATTACCTAATTTCACTTCAATAATAACCTCATAATGACAATACTTTTGTTATCTTCACATTAAATCTGATGAAACAAGGCTGAGAGAAGTTAGTTTACCTGTTCAGGCCAACAATGAATGACTGGCAGAGCCCAGCATCCAGTTCTGTCTGACCAAGTGCATTGGAAACGATGCTGTTGGAGAATGACTAAGCCATTTCCCCCTTCCAGTTGTAACTGTGACCAGGCAGAGAGGAGCCCACGATGTCACTGATATCAAGGGCATCCTCTCAGGTGGCTCCCACAGCTCAGTCCCTCCAGCCTCTGCACAGGCTCCTTGCCAAGATCTGATAGGAATTGGAGGCAATTAGTCTACTTTGATTTTTTTCCTTAACCAGGAGCTTAGGGATTTTTCTGAGTCCTCTCTGAAGTTTGTAAGATGGTATCCTCCTGCCTGTTGCTCTGGAGCTCAAGGACAGACACAGAGAGCTCAGGATGTACTGGGCTCACAGAGGCTTTCCTCTTAGGTTTTTGTTTCTGGTGTTCTTGACAGAAGCTGAGGACTCAGGAAACTGTTTGGATTAGAAGGTGCCTGAGCTCACCAAGGGCTGGAACAGGTCAGAGTGAGCTGGGAATTCTAGGTGGACAAGGTGTGCCTCTGTGTCTGGAGGTCTGCATAAGTATTCCACGTGTTTCTGTTTGGTGTTATTTTGTTCATATAATGTGGTTATATGTATGTTTTCTCCATGAATTTTGTCTCTGTGTGAGATATACATACACATGTATATACATATACATATACGTATACATATACATATATATGCATGAGAGTGATGTAAATGACTCACAACTTGATTCTCTTCTTCTACTGACTCAGAGCACACAGCACCAAATAAGCCCCAACTAAGAAGTGCAGAGCATTTCAGAGTGTGATTTGGGGTCTCCCAAAAGTCCTTTGATCTTACATATTTGTTGGACTCCCCTACAATAATTCCCACATTTTCCTCCTTGGACAGACATCATAGTTAAGGAAATGAGACTGTAGAGTCTGAAGAGAGACAGATGTGCTCCCCAATCTGAGGCAGACATTTCCTGAATTGACCCATGACCAGCATGGGGAGAGGGCTTGAAATCTCTACTCAGTGATGTGGGTGTGTGCGATCTTGAGTTTTGTTTTTGGATTATATTTGTGTGTGATTCTATGTGTTTAGAGTATGCGGGGTTTTTTTGTGTGTGTGTATGTGTGCGTTTAATGACGTTTTATTTGCAGATGGCGTTGATTTGGTGGTTCCTCTGAGTGAACGGTGCCCAAGTGCCTCACTCACAGACCACCTTCAACTTTGTTGGGTGCAGGTCAGCGGGAGCTGAAACATCTCCTTCTGCAATGAGGGTATATCTGTCTAACCACGTCTGTTGATTGTTGCTTAACTATGAAGAGGTATATGTGTGCCTAGTGTATTTCTTATATCATTTTTGTGTGATGCGTGTGACCTTGTATGTTCTTGTATTGTATGTGTCCTTGCATGTGTCAGTCTAGACTCAGAATATGACTGATATAGATGCGATATATGATACTTGCGTTGCTGGGTATTTTATGTTTGTGTCGTACTGTGCATGTGTTTCTGTTTGTGTTTGTTTGGTTCCGTGGATTATTTCTGTTTTGAGTGTCCAATCTGCAGTATTACATGTGATTTTTGTTTACATGAGTGTATGGGAGAAAAAAACACACACACTGTCTCTTACGTGAGTTGACATAGGTCGCAGGAGGCAAGAAATCACAAGCCATCAATTTAAATATCTGTGTATGCACATTTCCTGGATGTGTTTTAGGGCCTTCTGGTTGGCCTCTATGAACTCATATGTTTCCTTACCTGTCTTTCAACAGTGGCCATATTACTGCACCAAGCCAGCAGGTTCACATGCATTTCTACCTCTGGGCAGGTGTTGTACACTAATGGATATGAGCTCAGTGTCTGCAGTACCTCACACTGGGCCCCAATCCTCAGTCTGGCCCATATTTGTTTTTGTGACTTTGGGAAGTGACTTCAGCTCTCTGAGGTTGGGATTCCTCACCAGTAAAGGAGGGTAACTATTCCCACTTCACAATGCTATTTTGAGGATGAAATGAGGCAATGCCTACAAATCATTCAGCACCATGCCTGGTACATAATTCGTACTCAGTAAAAACAAGGCATTTTTATTATCTTTCCCCAAACCCGATGTTTGTGTTATGGAGGTTTCTTATTTTGCCACTTTCTGGGGCAGGGCAGGTAGAAGTCAGAGAAAACTGGCCCACCCAAAGGCTCCCTCTCACACTTCAACGTCACGCCTTACCTTTTAACACCTCATGGCCCAGCTGCCTCCTTCACAAGGTCCTGCCTGAAACAAGGTTCTTGTTTGGTTCTGCCCCCCTTGTTTTCTTCTGGTTTCTCAGTGGAGACTGATACAGTATATGTCAGTGAGCAGCCAGACCTCCCCATAAAGGTCAATGTCCTCCTTGGTGGCCATGAACTGATATAACCAGTGCCCCTGAGCAAGTTCATGGTCCCTGAGAAAGACTTGCTGTGCTGCTTCTGTACTTGAGTGAGAATGTCAGTCTTGATTCCCTCCTTGAGAGTATGTGGTTGATAATCCTTATCTCTAACTTAACTTCCAAGAAAATATTAAATTTGGAAATCACTGTCAAAGAGCTGAGTGACCTCTGGTTGGTAATTAATCTCTTTGGTCTGAGATTTTTCACATCTATGAAATGAAGGATATAATATCTACCTTATGTACCTTACAGTCTGTAAATATATATTTATTATTTGAAGTTAAAGTGTGTGGAAAGCCTTTGTAAATTGCATGATGTGTAACTATGATTGGTGGTTCTTTTGGACAAAGGTAGCTCACATCACATACCATGTTTTCTTACTCTAACTAATGAGGAGGATGACTTCTATGTAAAGTGGTTAAGAAATGGATTTGGTCATGATTTCACCTCTTTTTCTTATGAGCAATGTATCTTTGCACATATAAATAATGCATCTTTTTGTTTCTATTAGTTAAAAGGTGTAGAATGATACCTATTTATTAGGGATATGGTGCTAATTTAAATAGAAAGTCCATGGAATACCCTTGGCATGGTGCCTGCCATAGTGTATGTTAATGATAAATATTTGGCATTATCATTAATGTTGGTTTGGGACATGAAGGACACTTTTGGTAACAGGGAACATTAAATATCTCTTATCAATTAGGATCCAGCCAATTCCACTGTAAGACTGCCACAAAACTTTTGCTAATCTATTCCAATTTAGAGAGTTTCATATCTCTTTTAAGAGGAAATGACTGATACCTGTCATCTAGTGCTCATTTCATGTTTTACCATAGCCAACTACTGATGTTTGACCTGGCTTGATATGAAGATGTAAAATCCTTGAATTTGTATTACCTGTTTGCTATTATGTACCCTCTGCTTAGTATAGTGCCTGGGACAAGGCTTGTTTTCAATACATATTTGTAGAATAAAGGGAAAAGATTCCCTCTGGTTTCCATGGAAGGAGATCTTGTTAATTATTATGAGGATATAATGTAACATTGGAGCCTGAATGGGACAGACTTGTGATTCATGCATCAACAGGTGTGAGAAATAAACAGAAGTCTAATTAAAAATTAATCATTTTTGTATAAAAAGGACATTACAATAATGTGGTGGCTAAATCTGGGTTCCTGACTTTTCCCACTTTCCTTCATTTCCTTCAAAGATTAGAGAAACATGAGGTTGGAAAACCAGAGCAGCGGTTCTGAGTTCCTCCTCTTGGGGTTCCATATCCTACCAGAACAGCAGGGATGTTCTTCACCCTGTTTCTGGGCATGTACCTGACCACAGTGCTGGGGAACCTGCTCATCATCCTACTCATCAGTCTCTCGCCTGCTCACCCACATGTACTTCTTCCTCAGCCACTTGGCTTTCACTGATGTTTCTTTCTTTTCAGTAACTGTCCCCAAAATTTTGATGGACATGCATACTAATCACAAGTCCATCCCCTTCATAGGGCACATGTCCCAGATATATTTTTTTCATATTGTTTAGTCTTCTTCACAATATCCTTCTTGGAGTGATGGCATGTGACAGGTATGTGGCCATCGATCACCCACTCCACTACACCACCATCATGAGGCAGGAGCTGTGTATCTCATTTGAAGCTGAGTCCTGGCTCCTCTGTTGTTCATATGCTCTGTTGCACACCCTCCTCTTGGTCTAATTGTCCTTCTTTGCTGACAATACCATCACCCACTTTTCTGTGACCTTGCTGTGCTCCTAAAGATGAGCTGCTCAGACACCTCCCTCAATGAGCTGGTCATCTTCACCAAGGAAGGAATGCTTGTCATCCTGCCTTTGAGTGGCGTCTTGGGCTCTTAAATCCACATAGGGACCACCATTCTGAGGTTCCATCAACCAAGATATTCTTCAAAGCCTTTTCTACCTGTGGCTCCCATCTATTTGTGGTGTCTTTATTCTATGGGACCACTGCAGGCGTTTACTTTATCTCCTCATTGTCCATCTCCAACGATAAAGGCATACTTGCTTCTGTGAAGTATATGGCAGTCAACTCCACGATGACCCCTTCAATTTTGCCTGATGAGCAGAGATATGAAACGTGTCCTAGAAGTATTTGTTAATAGGGTTAAGTCCTTTAAGTCCCAATCACTAAACCTATAACAATTACACATTCAAATGAACAAGGAGACTGTTAAACCTGGACAGACATTCTGAGTGTCCTGTTGTATCTGGGCTGCACATATAGCACAGAGAGGTTGACCTTTGCCATGTCCCTCTCTGCTGACATATACAAGCTTTCTTTACCCAGAATGACTTCAATGATTCTGACATTTTCTTAACAATTTTTAGATTACATGATATTGTATTTCATCATGCATAAGGCTTGGCTATGGGAGGGGGACAGTGAGGATGCCAAATGAGTGAGCTTCCTTTCTCACTTCTGGAGTGAGGAAGGAAGCTCCTCCATTCCCACCATCTCCAAGACAATCCTGCCTTTCTTTCTTGGCTTTCAGGTGTCAAGGTAAAGAGGCAGCTAAAAAGAGTATACAGAAAATTTTTTTACGTTAATTGAATTTCCAATTTTTAAACATCTAACATTCTCACAATAAAGTTTTAACAACTCTTAACATCATTTCCCGAAAAGTATGGGCTCATATGAGTTTGTCTACCTTTAATAAATATGTAGAAATGATGTGATCTTGAAAATGTGCTCTTGTATTCAATATTTTATTTACTTCTAACAAAGGAATGTGAGGAAACCTTCTACGGTGTTAGAAATGTTCTATATCTTGATCCAGGTGGTAGCTACAATGGACGCATACATATGGTAAAACTCATCAGGCCAGACATTTCAGATTTATGCACTTAGTGTATTATGTTAGTTATTAATACTAAAAGGGAAGAGGGAGGAATTATAAGAAACCATTACTACGATTTTCTGAGGAAAAGGGGAAAAAAATATATATATATATAATGAACGTTAAGATATATGATTAATTAATGTCATTGTCCTGGTGAGGAGATACTTCCATTTTTCCTACTTGTTTTTTTCTTTCCTCTCTAATGCTTTCTTTCTTTGCTTACATTTTAATTCACTTAAACATACGACTTATTTCTTCTTACATTATCTTTGATCATTTATCAGCAAGTCCTCTCCAAATCCATCATCTTAGGGCTCTCGGGTGGGCACAACTGTGGGGGATGAGTAGAACATGGTACTGAATCATCAAGGACTACCTAGGATGCTCAGAAGGTAGGGGAGCTGGAAAAGTGAATGCAACCAAGTTTTTGAGGAAGAGCTAAGGATCCAGAATGAGAAGTGACTGGATATACACAAGCATCACATTCAAATAAGCCCTAAAAGAATGAGAGCTGACTTTTTAACAAGACCAGCAATAAAAAGTTGAAGGAAATCAGAAGACAAAGGAGTGACATCTTTAGTAGAGTGAAAAAAAAAATCTGCCAAGCTAGAATACTACATCAGCAAATATATTCTTCAAAAATGAAGGTGAAATAAAGATATTGTCAGAAACTGAAAAAATAATGGCCAGAAGACCTTTACTAATAGAAACAAGGGGAATTCTTTAGGCAGAAGGAATGTGATTATAGGAGAAACTTGAAAATTCACAAAGAAATTAAGAACAACAGAGACATACATAAGATTGGTAAAGATAAAAATAAATATTGACTGAACTAAAAAACACCAATAATAACTGTATCCTGTGGAGATTATCTGAGTACTCTTAGGTCACACTTTTGTGAAAATAAATTTGGAAACTGAGCTGAATTAGATAATTTCACAGAGAAATACATATTACCAAAATAGTCTCCATATGATATAGAAAGTCTAAATAGACCACTTTCTGTAGAATAAATGTAGAAAGATATTAAGCAACTACTCCATAAAACAGAGCCAGGCCTATATGGTTTCATGGGGAATTCTATAAATGGTCAAAAACCTGATAATCTGAATGCTGCATAAATTATTATAGAACATTGAAAACAAACAAAAGCACTTTAATTTATTTTATGGATGAAACAAATACAATACTGATGCATGAGCATGATAAAGAAGTAGAAAAAATTTCAAGTTGACGGTATTTATCAATTTTAATGCAAATATACTCAATAAAAAATCAGCAAATAGAATCCAACACCACGTTACTAAAATAATACGTGTAACCAAGTGGGATAGTTCCAGGAATTTGAAGTTGGTTCAATATTACGAAATCCTTGATCTAATACAACATATTAAAAATCTTAGGTTAAAAATCATACAATTTTCTCTATAGTTGCTGAAAAAGACTTCAACAGAATTTTATAACACAAAAAACGAATCGGTGAATCTGTCAACAAAATATGTGTATTACATGAAACATATATGATATATACAAATATATTTTTATTATGTATAATGTTATATTATGGATATTATTATACATAAATATGTATTTATATATCATATATATTTCATGTAAAATATATATTATACTATGTATATTATTATACTTAATAACATAACACATTCCTTAGTTATACTGCCAACATCTTATGTAATGGGCATCATTAGAGGCATTTCCTTTAAGATCCGGATCAAAACCAGGATGCTCACTAACAACACTGTGGTTATAGTATTAGACAATGCAAGTAGATTAATGACAGCAATTAAAGTCATCATAATCAGAAAAGAAGAATTAAAATCTGACGACGTTATACATACTTTAAAAGCAGGAAAAAAATACATCTTGAAAGCAGAAATTGTATGGAGTTACTGTAACTGCATGGTGAGTTCAAGAGAATGCAAGCAGTCATCAGGAGTTAGACATTTGTCAATCCTGCCTCATTTCCCCTGGATCTGTCTTCACCAGCAAACTCACATCTTGGCAGACTAAACTCCCTGTCCACCAGTTCCTCCATTTTCAGAATTCAATCTGAATCTGAAATGGGTCATACTAAACGGACCCAGCATCTCCAATCCCCTTCCAAAAATGGATAGTTGCATGTCATCTTCATAGTGAAATTGATTTGGGTTCAATACCTTGCTTTTGTGTTCCTGTGATGAAATCCAATTTGCAGCATTTCTCCTGGACCCCGCCACATTCCAACAGTGCAATTACTGTTTTAAAATGAGGTTTTACTTCATTTCTTTGTTTAGGTCCTCATTCTAATTTTCTATTTGTACTACCTTACTGAGTGAATTTCTTACCTAGACCCAGCCCAACATTATTGTTCAGTTTTCCCCACAAAAATATTGGGGTTCTGTCTTTGAATTGAAGCTCAAGCCTTGCTACATTGGGATAAGCCTCATGAGTGAAACGTTTGAGAGAATCTTTTTTGTTAACCTTCTATAACCCCAGTAATTATGCCACACTGGGAATGGTATTTGGACCAGGATGCTAACTGTTTTTCTGAATTCACGTGAGAGATGGCAACATCTTTGTAGGTCATTCCTGTTGCAGAGGAGTCTCTGCCACAACACGGCTGCCTCTCCAACCTGAAAATAACTATTCCCAGGCCTCTGGCTCTTCCTTTCTCTACCTTCTTGTCTTACTTGAGTAAACTTCCTCCAAATCTCCAGAAAAGGCATCTAAAGTTTTA
>JABWHU010000004.1:14197869-14215141 GCA_014189135.1 Dicerorhinus sumatrensis harrissoni | reverse complement strand
CTAAATGATCTTTCAGAAGGCTGGAGCAAATGGGATGCTGGTGACCAAGCAGTTAGCACAGTGCCTGGAGCAGAGTCCAGTTAGGGGCAGGGGCAAGGATAGGCTGTGTCCTTGGGAGACACCCTGCCAAGTTAAGCCAGCCCTTACATCCAGCAACCAGGCCCCCAACATGGAGCCCAGTACCAGCGGAAGCTCCTACTCCCAGTCCTGTGACAAGCTCAGATGAGGCCCCTATTCAGCAGTGGGGACTTTGCCAACACACGCAGTGTGCACTTGGCTGGTCCTCCAGCTCCAATGTGGAGGAGGGGACCAGTTGAGAACCATTAATGTCAAATCTCACACAGCTGCAAGTGCCATTTGCCAATGCATCCTGAGCTTTATGAGACTGCATGAGATGGAGGTTGGTTGTGAAGAGGGAGGATTTGGAGGAGGTCATGTAACATTTGTACAAAGGAAAAAAATGTTTTTGTTTATGTATTTGTTGTAAGTAGCAAATCCTACACTTAAATATTATATTAAAATCTTGTTTCTCAATAGATTGGGAATTACAATTTTGTTCTTTTATTTCCTATGTTAATTTAAAAGAGGTGCAGATCCTCTCATTTAAATAAGAAACCTCGAAGTGTCATTGGGTTATTTAATGGATAAAATAGTTTCAGTATCATTAACCTGGGGCAAAGAGTTGAGACTATCCTTCAGAACTCCTGGGATAGACAGGTGGGAGATACCTTCACAAGCAACAGCAACAACCTCTGAAATTTGCATATCTTTAAATATTATATTTACAAGGACCATTTCCTGACCCAGGATGGTAGCTACATTTCTACAGTTTTGGAGGAAGTGGAACATTTACTACTCCTCTTACTGAGGTTTCTTTTGACCGAGAACTAGGAACATATGTATATCAAGATCAAACTCTGGAATTCCATCAGCACTAAGTGGGGGAAAATTCTAAAAACCTGGAAATGTACAATATGAAAAGGTAAAGGCAGGGGGAATATTATTAGCCAGTGGACTAAGGGCAAGCAGAACTTTGACTCCTTAATCCCCCTGTGGGGGGCTGATGGTTGACCCTTACCTAAGATTTGAATCCTCCTGGGATCCTTGCCTCTGGCCTTAGAATTCCTTTTCTTGCTGGTTTCATATCCAGGGGAAAGATTTGTGATGCTGAGTGTAAGGCTAAAGCTAGGCCTCCTTCTATTAGCATTTCTGCTACCTATGAACTAGGATTTCCAGCATCACTGGAACTCCTTGTATAATTGATTTAACCCAGAATCACCCTAGAAGGCCCAAGCCCCTCTTCTAGGCACATCATGGCCACTCCTCCTTGTGTGGGGACTCATGAATCCCAGGTGAGCTCTGGTTTGCCAGGATAAGGGCACTTATAACATGCCAGTGAAAGACATTTCACACTCTCTTTCAGTGGCTAAGGTAAAGTCCATGACCATGTAGTTCTGAGGTCCACTGTCTTGGGCAATCACCAGTTCAGAGACTCAGTTGTGTTTGTACCAATTTGTCCCAAAGAGGTAGCTGGCCCAGAGACCTTAGAGCTCACAGCCACCTTGAATTATTTTCATTGTCCAAGCCTGCGCATTGTGGATGAGGGATATTGGGGAGGAGGGATGCCCCCAAGACTGATAATCAATGAACACACACATACACAGCCTTATCAATTACATACTGAAGCACATCCAATCCAGGTGGTAAACAGACATTGAATTCACCCAAGTGCTCTCGCTGGGCTTCCCCATGATCGGGAGCTAAAGAGTTAACACTTGGCCCAGGAGGGAACCACTAGGGCCCTGCATGGCTTTCAGCCTGCAACTTGTTAAGTTATTTCAACATCATCCCCTGGATACAACCTTTAAGGAAGGAGCTAGATAAATCGCTGATGACTGACTTATCCTTCCTCCTTCCCTTTGGCTGCAGGTGTCACTCAGAGAGCTCCCCTCTGCTGGGAGGGCCTTTTCAGTGCAGCCCAGAGGCTGAGCACACACTTGGATCCCAACAGCCCTGGACCTTGCTGATGTAGCACAGCTGTCCAGGGATGTGACTTCCTGAATGACAGGCAGGCATGGCATACCCATATGGCAGAGGAAGAGATACATTGTTGCATCCTTGGGCTTCCACTGGCCAAAAGAGCAAGGAAAGTTACCCAGAAGGGGCTGACATTGCAGTGAAGGTACATCTCACTCAGTCTCTGATGGAGAATCTTCTCTTTACAACCAAAACACCTTGAGCGAACCAGAGGCCCAGGGTAGCCAAGGTAGTCACAGGCTGGCCCAGGGGTGTCTCCTGCTCCTGCAGGGAGAGGGTTTCCTCTGTTCAGCTCTGCTGCATGGGGCAATAGGACTCCTGCTGTCCTTGATTCTGATGGGAAGGTGTTCCATCAAGTCCAGTAACAATGGGGGTGTCCACACAGTGATGGTGGCCTGATGTGTCCTAGGGATGCCTTTTCTCAGGAAGAGCCAGCCGTCCATTTGTGATGAGTCTTAAGTCTCTAGCTGTGGGAAGTGTGGAGATTTCAGTGTGATTTTTGCACAAAATTTGGCTGTTTGATTTTGATTTTTTTAGAATTCCATTCTGGGTACCTGCTACCCAAATGATTCTGCATGAAGTGGGACATGAAGGCAAGGGTGAATCCAAGTTTTTACAAACACCCATCCTCTCCCATTTGCTTATAAATTGCACCTGTAGATATCTGTGAACAGAGCTGTGGATTGGAGGCTCTTTCTGCCTTGGCTATCTTTGGTTGATGGCCCTGGGTCATTCTGTTGCATGGGCTTGCTCCCCTGCATCCTGAACGGTCTTCTGACCAACATACACACAAAATCAACCTGAATATTGACAGAAAACCCTCAAGGGAGGAGAATCTCCAAGTCAATGTTTTCCTCCTGAGGGCATGACCAGCAGAGCAGCTCTTACAGAGACTTCAGTTACTACAGAAGGATGTGGAGCAGAACAATCACGCCAATGAGTCCTGGAATACCCTCTTTATTCCCTCACTCCTTTCCAAAAGTGTGACATGCGTGGGGGAGAGCAAACCTCTGCTGCTACCCAGTCAGTCACAATATAATTCTTGCATTTAAATGAGGCAGTTCCTAAAACTCTATTTAAATAAAACAATCCAGCAGAGACCTAGGTTTGTTTTGCCTTTGTGTATGTGGAAGATAAGGGAAGCATTTATCTTTGCAAAGCCAAGATGTTAATTTAAATATCATTACCTGGACTCCAGTTAACAAATAAGAATCCTAGAAATCTGTATCCAGCACAATTATCCTTCAAAAGTGAAAGAGACATAAAACTCTCTCAGACAGATAAATACAAAGAGAATTTGTCACCAGTAGACTTGCCTTGAAAGAAATGTTAAAAACAGTTCTTCAGGGAGAATGATATAGACCAGAAACTCAGATCTACATAATGAAAGGGGGAGTGTTAGAGGAGGAATAAATGAAAGTAAAATAAAATATTCTATGTGTCGTTAATTTACCTAATAAATAACTGTTCAAAGTAATAATAACAACAATGTAAAGGGAAATAATAGCTTAGGGATAAGTGAAATGATGATAGCAATGCTCTAAGTGATGGGAGGGAGGAATTGGGAATACTCTGTTCTGAGGTACCTATGCTCTGATAGTGTTATTTGAAGATAGACTCAGATTAGTTGTAAATATATATTGTAAACTCTAGGGTATCAATTAAAATTTTTTTAGGAAGTATAATGGATATGCTAGGAGAAGAAAGTATATAGAATCATATAAAATGCACAGTTAAAACCAGAGAAGGCAGAAAAAGAGGGGAAGATAGAAACAAAAAACAAGTGCAACAAATAGAAAACAGGTAAAATAAAGTAGATACTAATCCAATTATATCAATAATCCTTTTAAGTGTGAATGGACAAAATACACCAGTTAAAAGATAGAGACTATCAGAGTGGATAAAAAGATAAGACCCAACTATATGTACCTATGACAAATTCACTTCAAATATAAAGACAGTGATAAATTTGAAGCATAGGAGTGGACAGAGAATTGGAAAAAATATTTACAAATCATATATCTGACAAGGGATTGACATCCAGAGTATAAAAAGAACTCCTAAAACAAACACAACAGCAAAAAGCAACCATCCAATTCAAAAATGGGGAAAGTACAATGACATTTCTCGACAGAAGATGTACAAATGGCCAACAAGCACATGAGATGTTCAACATCACTAATCATTAGAAAAATGCACGTGAAAACCACAATGAGATACAACTTCATACCCGTTAGGATGATTATTATCAAAAAAAGACCCAACAACAGATGGAAAGGATGTGGGAAAACTAGAACCCTTGTGCATTGCTGCTGGGAATATTAAATGGTGCAGTCATTATGGAAAATATTATTGTGGGTCCCCAGAATATTAAACACAGAATTACCATATTATCCAACAATTCCATTTCTAGGTGTATACACAAAAGAATTGAAATCGGGGACTCAAGCCGATACTTGTGCACTTGTGTTTAGAGCAGCATTATTCACAATAGCCAAAAGGTGGAAGCAACCTAAGTGGCCAACGACAGATGACTGGATAAACAAATATGGTATACAAATACAAAGGAATATTATTCAGCCTTAAAAAAGGAACAAAATTCTGATACATGCTAAAACATGGATGAATCTTGAAGATATTATGCTAAGTGAAATAAGCCAGACACAAAAGGAGAAATACTGTATGATGCCACTTACATGATGTACCTAGAGTTGTCGAGTGCATAGATATAAAGTAGAATGGTGGTTACTAGGAGCTGGGGGAGTGGAGAATTGGTAGTTATGGTTTAATGGATACAAAGTTTCAGTATGGAATGATGAAAAAGTTCTGAAGATGTGTAGTGGTGATGGTTGCACAATAATGTGAGTTCTTAAAACTATTGAACTATACAACTAAAAATGACTCAAATGGTAAATTTTACTTTGTATATATTTTACCACAATACAATAGTAAAGTGATGGAGAAAGATATACCATGTAAACACTAATCAAAGAAATCTGGAGTAGGTATATTAATGTCAGACAAAGCTGACTTCAGAACTGAACAATCATCAGCAATAAAGAAGGCTGTACATAATTATAAAGGGGTCAATTCCCCAAGAAGACGTAACCATCATTAATGTGTAGGCATAACAGAGCGTCAAAAATTTATAGAATGGCAAGGAGAAATAGACAAATCCACTACTATAGTTGGAGATTTCAACACCCCTCTATCAGTAAGCAACAGACCCAGCAGACAGAAAATCAGTAAAGGTATTGTTGCAGTGAATGGCCCCATCAATCAACTGGATCTAATTGACATTTCTATAACACTTCATCCAACAACAGCAGATTACACATTTTTCTGAAACTCACATGGAATATTCACTAAGGTAGTCCAGTGATGGGTTGTAATTAGTATTTGAGTGGTGAACATGATGTAATCTATGCAGAAATAGAAGTATAATGATGTACACCTGAAATTTATACAATGTTATAAACCAATGTTACTGCAATTAACAAAAAAATTTAAAAAATTAAAAAATAAAAAAAGTGGGAAAAATAGTCCACAATGTAGGTTATTAAACACACTTTAACAAATTTAAAAGAATAGAAATCATACAAAGTATGCCCTCAGACCACAAGGGAATTAAACCAGATATCCATAGCAGACATGTAGCTGGAAAATCTCAAAATATTTGGAGATTAAACATCACACATCTAAATACCACATGGGTCAAGCAAGAAGTCTCAAGAAAAACTTTAAAATATTTTAAACTAGATGAGAATGAACACACAACTTATGAAAAGTTGTGAGATGTAGCAAAAGCAGTGCTTAGAGGGAACTTTATAACACTGAATGCATATATCAGAGAATAAGAAAGATCTAAAACTGATCATCCACCTTAGGCAACTGGAGAAAGGAGACAACATAAACTGAAAGCAACAGAAGAAAACAAAGAATAAAATTTGGAGCAGAAATCACTGAAATGGAAAATAGGAAATCAATAGAGAAAATCAACGAAACCAAATGTTGGTGCTTTGACAAGATCAATATAATTGACGAATCTCTAGCCAGGCAAACTAAGAAACAGAGGCCTTTACAAAGCACAGTGGGTGACTCAAGGAAGCTGCAGGAAGGTCAGAGCCTCTGGCTGGGGCCTTTGGAGCTGGGAACAGACCCAAACCCTACTGGTCCCATGAGCCATAAGCTGCAGGTTGAGGTGTCACTAAGACCTGTGGGCAGGGGGACAGACTGTTCCCTCATCTGTCAGATATTCATGAAGCACCTACTGTGTGCCAGTTTATTGCAGTGAACAGAGTAGACACTACCCTCTCTGTTCCTGTGGAGTCTATGTTCCAGTAGGGGAGAGGCCAGGGGAGACCTACAGAAAAGTATGCCAGCCTTACTGAAGCCTTAATGGAGAAGGAGAAGGGTGCTCAGACTGGTTACCCATTGAGGCAGAGCCAGAGGGTAAGAGGACTGGAGGGTTGGTGCATGCAAGGAGGGGGATGGGGCTGGGCCAGACCGGGAGAAGCCTCCAGAGATTGATGTTGGTCCAGGAACAAAGAGTAACCTCAGACCACTTACCTGGTAGACTGCAGTCTGAGAAGATGTCCCGGGGTTAAATCTGGGCTGTATGTGGTATTTTCTGTCTTTGGAAAGGCAAATGGAAAGCCAGTCATGTTGGTGAACCTTTTCTTCTTCTACTTCCTGTGCCAGGTTCAGGGCCTGCTCTATCACCATCGCTAGAGGTAGAGGCAGCAACGGTATCAGTTCCATCATCAGAACTAGAATCAGTTCCAGGAATAGGGCCAGCTCCAGACCTAGAATCAGATCCAGTACCACTAGCTCTGCTGCTAGCTTGAGTTGGAGATAGAACCAGTTTCAAACAAGAGCCTGCTTCAGATCTAAAGCTAGCTCCAGCACCACCTCTAGCACCAGCTATAGAGCTAGAACCAGTTCTATTGCCAATTCTAGCTCCAGTGCCAGAACCGGAGCCGAGCTCTATAACTGTTTTAACTTACTGTTAAGGCAAAGAGATTAGGCGGGCTTCTGGAGGATATCGACTGGGAAGGAGCTCAAAGGAATTTCTGAATCAATGTCAACGCTTGTGTATTGTTATGTATTTATCAATATGCATTGAGTGATTCACTAACATCTGAGCATACCATTGCATGTAAAGTATATATTGTAATAAAAATATAAAAAGAATACAGATTGTTTAATTTTCTTTCACCTTTATGAGATGAAAAACAGCCAAGAGTAATATGTGGTGATAAAAATAATAATAAGATTAACTTTTGGATGAAATGACTGGGAAGGGCATGATGAAGAAGCATTTCTTTATCTGGCTGATAATTTCATGGGTATGTTTCTTTTGGGATAATTCACAAAACTGTGCACTTGGTGTTTGCTAACTTTTCTCTATATATTTTGTACTTTCGTTGGTACATATTTATTTTTTTAAAAGCATCATTTGAATCTACCCTTGGGCTTCCCCACTTGCTACTTCCTGTCTCCTCTCAAGAGAAAATGATTAGCTTGAATTTTATGTTTATGATTCCAATGAATTTCTGTAGTTTTATTTCTATGTATATGCAACTCTCTCTGTCTCTGCCTCTCTCTCTCTGTATATTTATGTGTGTGTGTGTGTGTGTGTGTATCCACATACATATCCATACATACATATAAACACACACATACATACATTCATACATGTCTTAGTCTGCTTGTGCTGCCATAACAAAATACCATAGACCGGGTGGCTTAGACAACAGAAATTTATTTTCCCACAGTTCTGGAGTATATAAGTAGAAGATCAAAGTTCTGGCAGATTCGTTTCTGCTGAGAGCTCTCTTCCGGGCTTGCAGATGTCCACCTTCTCACTATGTCCTCACATGGCTTCATCTTGGTGTGTGTATGTGTGCAAAAAGAGAGAGAAAGCTTTCTGGTATCTCTGCCTATAAGGACACTAGTCCTATTGGATCAGGTCCCATCCTTAGGGTCTCATTTAACTTTAATTACTTCCTTAGAGTTCACATCTCCAAATGCAGCCACATTTGGGGTTAGGGTTTCAATATAGGAATTTTGGAGGGATGTATGTATACACGTGCAAAATCTTTGCTTCTGCATTTTGTCATGTTGATGGAGTCTTGCTTTTTTCTCTCAACATTTCATTTCTATAATCCACCAATACAGCATATAATTGCTCTACAATATTGCTTCTGTAAAAATACTGTAATTTATTTATTTTTGGACTTTTTTTTCATTTCTTTTCTGCTATTAAGAACAATGCTGCTGTGAACCTTCTTATTTATGTCTCCAGTTGTATGTGTGCAAAACTTCTTTAGGACATAAACATGAGAGAGAAATTGCACGGTCCAATGCACATTTTCAACTGTAAACCATGATACTATAGTGTTTCTCTGTTATAGATGAATAAGACTTCCAATTAACACGCACTGTTATCAACAAAGAGCAGTTTCTAACTTAAATTTTCCAATTTATTAATATAAAACAGAATCTTATTGAGATTTTGTCTTCCCTAATTATTATTGAGGTTTTATGTGATTATTAGCCCATTTGAGTTTCTTTCCTCTGAAATACCTATTAATACCATTTTGCCTATTTTTTTATTTTTGTGTATGCATATGTAAGTGTATTTTTGTTATTAAATGATAAGCTATTACTGAGGGTACGTTTTGAATAGCATTCAGAAAAATGGTAGGGACTGAGATAGCAGAGGATAAAGATGGAGTTCCTCTAGGAAATGGTATCTGGTACCTGGCGAAATAGTAATGCCATTTCTTAATTCAAGGAGACACTTTTTCTCATACTGTTTAATAAATTAAGAAATCCTGCATAGTCACAGATTTTATTTTTATTTACAAGCATGTAGGGAAAGAGGGAGGTGCCAACGATGTTCTTCTGGTTTGAGAAGGAAGTCTAGTCAACTCTTGACTTTTAGGTACACAGGCCAGTCAATTGTAGCATTATAATCAGAGAAACAGATTATCAACCATGATCCACAGGACCTAGAAACCATTTCTGCAATCTAGATACCTTACAAGACTCTTCACTCAAACAGCAGTTCCAAGTATAGATTGATTTTAACACAAAATAGATCAAATTAATTAACACAAAATAATATGAATATTAACACACCTTCACTTCAAATAACAAGCACATGATATTCATCTCCTACATGGTTTCAAAGAAATGGAGTTGGAGATGTATGCAATAAATTTGGAATCAGTTTTGTAAGAGGTTTAGTGGAAAGCATCTCTTTAATGGTTATTCTATGGTATTGTGAGAAACTTGCACCAAGAGAATGCTGACTCCATAGCCTTTGGGCAGAAGACCGACATTTATAGAAACTATGGTCCATTCCCCAGGATCCAGTTGTGGTGACGGGATATAAAGTCTCTCAATCTTTTGTTCAGAGAGTGAAAGTATGAGAGTGTTTCTGGTATTCTAGAAATAATATGGGGTTCAGAAACAAGAGATTTAGGTTAACACACTCAGTCTCTGGCTTTGTTCATTATGGACTCTGACTCACATTTTCCCCAATGCCAACCAGGCAGGAAGAAGCTTTGTGTGTGAATCACCAATTCCTAGCAGCTGCTTTGTGGTTATTATCATTATTCCTCCACGGGTGAGCTGTCCTATGGCTTGCTATCAACAAACTGTTTCTCCCTCAAGGGAACCAAAGACAACAAAGCAATTATTTCCTGTTTGCCTCTAATTTGGAGCTGAAGATGGAGAGTTGAACCACCCCACCCAGATCCTCTCTGTGATTTGTGAAATTAGAACACACACCCACTGCTCAAGTGTTGTAAATAAGTGTGTGTCAACATATCTATCTCATATGGTTTTGAAGTGATAATTTTTCTCCCTGTTGCAATGCATCTTTGAGACCCTTAGAGACTCTACCTGCTTCATTGTGTCCTGTGTCTTCTAGAGAGAAATGGAAGAACCTTCCTCGGCCTTGTAGCTGAAGGTATATGTGCTCATCAACTAATAGGCAATGTCAGAGCAGGAAGAGAATTTGTATTCAGTAGTGTGACTGCATGTGTTTATGTCTGTGTGTGTGTCCAGTCTGTGCTTCTGATGCATAACACGGCTCTACTACTCCTCACAACAGAGTATAGCAGACTGCTCCAGGTAGAATGATTTATCTCAAACTGATCTTCTATCTAATTTTTGAGAGAATAAGGAAAAACATATCTCATCTTTCTTATCTCTTACCCTCCTTTAAATCTTGTTGGTTTTTCCTCCAAATTTTATGCCAAATTGTAATTATCTTCATCTCTGCTGCCGTGATCCAGGTGAAAGCAGGTACTATGTTGTACCCGAACTACTGCAACGGCCTCTAGTTAAGATTCCTGCTGACACTCTTGCTTGTAATCTGTTCTCTACCCAGTATCCAGCATACTATTTAAAAATTTTTATTCACTCCTTTACTTAAACCTTTTCATGAGTGTTCTATTGCTCTGAGAATAGAATCAAAACTTTCCATTAAAGCAGAAAAGGCCTTACATAATTGGTTCCTAGATACCTCTTCAACCCCATAACTTTCCCATGCTAACCACGCTCCTGAATTTTATCTGTGTTCACTCAAAGCACCATGTAGCCCGTTCCCAGCAAAAAATTAGAATGCCTGTTATTTTAATTTGCACATGAAAAGCTCTTATTATTCAAGACTCATTGTATAGAACCCATAAGAACAGGCTTCCTCAAAACCTTAGCCTTTTGTGAGCTGTGAATGTATGTATCCTCCAGGTCTGTATCTAGGAACTTATCTTACATATGTATGTATGTGTATATATATATATATATATACACACACACACATATATGTACTATTGTGAAAAACAGCATATGAACAGTTATTAACGTAATATTGCTGGAAATAGAAAGATATTAGAAACAACCCAGATGTCCATCAGACAGCTATTTAGCACTTTCAATTGTGAAAAACTGATTATTATTAACATGGTAACAACTAGCAAGACTGTGTAATTCATCTCAGGTAGCAATATTAAATTAACAGGATTTTTAATGTAGTGGGCTGAAGAATGTAGGAATTTTAGAGATAATTTCAGTCAAATTGGGAGTATTGGTACATAATGTAAACTTTAATTAACTCTCCAAGGTGAATGGTGAATCCTATAGTGAGACAGGTTCTCAGCTCTCAAAGAGAAAGTCCTTTAGAATGAATGTCTTTATATAGTGTGTGGATTCTATTTTCTAGTAGATAAACCATCATGTTTTCTTGCCCTATCATTTTGTGAGTGTTCTCATGGGCAATTCTAAGACTAAGTGACCTGAAGAAGAAAATGAGAAAAATGATAGTATTAGCAAAGTATAAGAAGTGTTAGAATATGACAAGAAAAATATCAATTATCAATCACTTGCATAAAACAGGTTAGGATCTGTGAAAAAGGAGACGTTATTTGCTAAACTATGCTGGACAGACACTTACAAAGAGCTTATTCTTTGGCAGTTCCAGGATGTGACTGGAAAAGTCAAAGTATTTTTTGGTGTTCTGAGAACTTGAATAAGAGTGATCTGGTTAGAACTGGGGAAATAAGGTGGAAATTTTGAAGAGAAACAGATTTTCTTTCCACATTACATGAAAATTCCTTTAGAAAGATTGATGGTAGACTGAAAATGTCGAGGAGTGGGAAGGAATTTTCTTAAAGGAAGGACTGATGACTGTATTACAAGGTCTGTCACTAGACCTTTTATGTTATTGACATAGATCCTTGTCCTTAATGCTCTTGCCTTGACCAGTTCCATGTGAGGTTTGCACCAAGTTTCCAAATTCTGATTTCTGGGAGATTGAGAGCAGTCCACTGGGGTGTCCTATCTTGATCCAATCCATGAAGATAAAGCATTAACCAAAACATTTGTGAGAAGCATGAGGAAGGTTAAGAAAGGCCAACAAACCTATTGGACAGCCTCTATTAGCATTTCTAATAAGTGTTACTGACTTAGCCTTGCACCATAATTTCCTAATCTCAGATTAATGTCATGAACACCTGGAGTCCACAAGTTTGAGCTTGATCTGATCTCATCATCATTCTGATGTTTCACGGTTTCTCCAAAAGAGATTTTGTTGGTTTCTAGGTGGACACATAATCATGACTAGCCCGTTATTGGGGTAAAAAGCATGAGTTATTCAGGTTACAATTCATGTACTGATTAGTTCAAAACCATGTTTTCATTATGTGATAGTCATAATGATTTCTCATTCTTTCACATTTCTATATCTTTTTTTATCTCTAGCAAAGGAAAAGAACATGAGGAGGGACAATCAGAGCAGTGTGTCTGAATTCCTCCTCCTGGGGCTCCCCATCTGGACAGAGAAGCGAGGTACATACTACACTCTTTTTCTGGGCATGTACCTGACCACAGTGCTGGGGAACCTGCTCATCATCGTGCTCATCAGGCTGGACTCTCACCTCCACACTCCCATGTACTTCTTCCTGAGCCATTTGGCCTTCACTGATGTCTCTTTCTCATCAGTCACAGCTCCAAAGATGCTCATGAATATGCAGACACATAGTCAATCCATCACATATGGTGGATGCATTTCCCAGGTGTATTTTTTCATATTGTTTGGGGGTCTTGACAGCTTCCTTCTCACATCAATGGCCTATGACAGATACGTGGCCATCTGTCACGCCCTCCACTACACCATCACCATGAGTCAGAACCTGTGTTTCCTGCTAGTAACTGTGTCCTGGGTCCTATCATGCACTAATGCTCTTTTGCACACTCTCCTCCTTGCCCGTCTTTCTTTCTTTGGTGACAACACTCTCCTCCACTTCTTCTGTGACCTCTCCACCTTATTTAAACTGTCCAGCTCAGACACCACAGTCAATGAGCTGGTTATCCTCATCCTGGGAGTGGTAGTTGTTACCCTGCCATTCATATGCATCCTAGTCTCCTATGGCCGCATTGGGGCCACCATCCTTAGAGTCCCCTCCACTAAAGGAATCTGCAAAGCCTTGTCTACATGTGGCTCTCACCTCTCTGTGGTGTCTCTGTACTACGGAGCAATTATTGGACTGTACTTTTTCCCCTCATCCAATAACTCCAACGACAAGGATGTTATTTTGTCTATATTGTACACTCTGGTCATTCCCATGCTAAATCCCTTTATCTACAGTCTGAGGAATCGGGATATGAAAGGAGCTCTGGGAAGTATATTCAGCATAGGAAAATTTTTGTCATTATGAGCACTGTTTTGCATGTTAATTGGATATAAGACCTTTTCCATCCTGCACAAGCCACGTGAATATCCTTTCCTCTCTGAATAGCTGCTTTTTACTGAATCTTTGTGTGGCACTCTTTCTTCAGTCTCTATTTGAGCTTGGACTTAGTTTTCTTCTATGTTTCATTTTTGTTCAGTTTAGAAAGTCATGGGAAATGTTTACTAAAAATATACCCACATGACTATCTGTTCCTAATTTTTTTTCCCCTTTCATATGATATCCTGTGTCCCACAATCATTTAAAATTTTTATGTGGTTACAGCTTTTAGTCATTTTTACTTTCCTTTTTTTTTTGTAGTTTACAACTTTTATATGGCAAAGCTTTTCCCTTCTCAAGATAACAAAAATATTCCTCCTGGCAGTTTCATGATTTTATTTTTGTGTTTAATTTTGTAATACATTTGAAATTTATTTTTATGAATGACATTAATTAGATATTGACTTTTATTTTTGTTTCTAATTTCTTATCAATTGTCCAAATTTTGGTTTCAGTTATGCTTACAGCATTTTGGTACGTCGCTTTCTTTTCCTTAAATTGAATGGACCTGGCCACAAATTGAAATGAGATGGTTTTCTGTAAAGGACCAGGAAAATTGTCCAGATAGGACTGGTACTGGCCCCAAGTAGTGAACTCAAACTTGACTGTAGCCCTCTGTGTCCCTGGATGGCCAATTGGTTGTGAAGCATGGCAGTGAGAACAGAGATTTTAAAGTAGCTTTCCAAGTGGTGACATGATTATGGGTTATCAGTCCAATCTGATAAGAGGGTTAAGCCTTTCAGGGTATGGGACTAAGAATGTCTAGTAAGAATATCAGGAAATCTAGGCAACCTGAATGGAACTCAGGCAGGACTGAGTGTAGATTAATCCAAACATATCTGAATTTTAATAAACGTACTTCCCTGCCCCAAGTTCATGAATATAGCGTCTTATGTTTCCATCCGAAATGGTAAAGTTTTGTCTTCATTTCTTGAGAAACTAACTCTGCTCGAGGCAAACATCGCTAACTTCATTGCTATAAGCTGATACTTGTGACAAATATTTCCATATCCATTATTTCATTTAATCTTAGTATGTGGTATAAAGGATGGAATTCATATTAAGAGAGGCTTATTAAGTTGCCCAGTGCCACTAAACTAGCAATATTAAGTGGTGGTGGTACTCAACTACTCAATGTGTGAGGTCAAATCTTGAATCCTTTAAATAATTTGAATATATTTCGAACTTGAGCAATATTTTTACCCATTTTACTTGGAAATTTTATTTAAACTTTAAAACAATATTAAAATAGCATACAAACAAAAGAACATATATAGCATATATATAGTTTAAATACATGTGGATGTATTATATATATATATATATATAGTATGCTGTATGTGTATATATGCCTATAATCACACTTTACAGAAAATTACAGAAATATTCACTTAACAATATCTGGGCTTAACTAGTAGAAAACTAGCAATATTGTTAAGCCCCTTGTGCCTCCTCCTCAATTGCATCTTGCTCCCCTTTGGAAAAAACCCAGTATCTTGAATATTTCCAATATTCTCTTACTTTTCTTCAAAGTTTTAACACTTCTATGTTGATCCTTCAATTTTCCCTGCTCTAGAATTGCATATAAATGGAATAATACTATATTTATTCTTCTAGGCTTTGATTTTGTTGTCTAATACTGTCCTTGTGAAATTCATCCATACGGTATAATATTGCACTGTGAGGCTATAACACACTTATCTGTTCTATTTTCTATGGCTATTTTGGTGGTTTTTGGAATTTTGTTATTACAAACAGTGCTGCTATAAACATTCTTCTACATAATCTAGTGCATATATGCAAGAGATTCTGTCAATTCTATACCCAGAAGAAGAATTACTGGATTTCAGGCATGTGTATGTTCAACTTAACTATCACTGCTAAGCTCTTCTGTAAAATACTCGTACCAAGAAGCCGGTATGAAAAGGCTACACACTGTAAGATTTCAACAACATGACAATCTGGAGAAGGCAAACTATATAGACAGCAAAAAGATCAGTGGTTACTAGGGATTCAGAGCTTGAGGGGAGAAGGATAAATAGATAGAACAAAGGGGATTTTTAGGGCAGTGACACTATTCTATATGATGCTGTAACAGCGGATACACGTCATTATGTATTTGTCAAAAACCAAAAAAATGGTACAACATAAAGAGTGAATTCTAATGGTAAGTATGGACTTTAGTTAATGATACGTCAATGATAGTTCACTTATAACAAATGTACCATATGGATGTAAGATGTTAATAACAGAGGAACTGAGTAGGAGTAGGGGAGAAATATATGGAAACTTTCTGCTCAATTTTTCTGTAAACCTAAAACGTCTATAAGCAATAAAGTCTATTAATTTTTTAAAAGTTATACTAATTTAAATCTCCACAACCTGAGTATGAGAGTTCCTATTACTTTACTACTTCATCAACACTTGGTATTGACAGATTTCTTAATTTTTCCAATTCTGGTGAATAGAAAAATATCTCCTTGTGGTTTAACTTTCTATTTCCCTGATTATTAATGAGGTAGCACATCTTAGCTCATGTTTATTGGATATTTGTGGCAGAGATGGCTGGCTGTCCACCAAAATTTCATGACCTCCTTCCCATGTGTGAAGTCATCACTGGGAGGCTCATTTGCTACTATTCAAGGTTGTAGGTGCATGACATGTTCTCCATGATGGGCGAGAATGTATGTTATTTTCAGGCTAGAATTTTAAAGAAGAGTGTGTGTCTTCTCCTCTATTATCTGGAAGCAAATTACCTGCTGCCCTGAGAGAGAATTGAACCTGGTCTCTGAATTACCACATAGTGAAATGCCATCAACCCATGCTGGACCACTACAACAGCCATCAATATCTTCTTGATACAAAATTTCCTTTTTGAGATACATGATTATTTCTTTTCCCTGCTTTTTCATTGGGTTCTTTCTTTTTTATTTATTGTACTGTAAGACAGACTTCACATAATCTGTAAATAAAGCCATTTTCAGTTGTATATATTGCAAATGATTTCCATTATTGGAAGCTTGTTACTTTTGTTTTTACTATCTATTAATGTCTTAATTTTAAAGTGATTAAAATTAATGCATTATTTTATGATTTGACTTCTTGACTTTAACATGCTTCCTTGAGAAAGTCACCTTGAAAATAGCAATCATTCTGTTTTAAAGGCAACAAAGAAGGGATTTGACATCAGGAAAAGTGCAAAGGCTGAGGAAGGGTGGACTCAAGATTTCTTGTCATAAGAGCATCTTGAATTTGCATAAATCATAGGAATACTTCAGTGGAATCCCCTCTTGCAGAATTTTCTATGGATAACTCAGCATTATGTGAGTCCACCCTGTACTCTTGCTCAAAGGATAGAGATGTTAAGCAAACTAACCTACAAGACTTATACCATACTATACTGTCAGGGTCAGGCAAATGTCCTTTAAACTTAGAGATATTAATATCAATTCAACACACACACATACAAACACATTATGACTAACAGCTCATTTGTGCAAGGCATGATCCAGAGTCTGGGGGAAGTTTGTGACCTTTGGAAATAGAAGGCAATTGAGTCCCTAGACTGAAACCCATGTCCCTGACCTAATGAACACACTGTGATAAGAAGCTGACCTAGAAGTCATGAGAATAGAATGACAGAATATCAATAGTTTATGCTTTGTTAACAACTCAACCGGATCCAGTTTTTATAGCAGTTTGAAGATTTCCATCTGATAGGGTTTTATACTGACATTGGCTAGTAAGTCATGTGATTTCAGTGTGATTTAAAAAATATATATCTGGGCTGAGAAGTCAAGATGGTGGCGTAGGCAGACTCTGAACTCACCTCCTCCCGTGGACACAGCCAATTTACAACTACTCGTGGGAAAACTTACCCCTGAGAGAGAACTGAAAACTGGATATGAGGACCTCCTGCAACAAACGACAATCCT
>JABWHU010000004.1:14113898-14150086 GCA_014189135.1 Dicerorhinus sumatrensis harrissoni | reverse complement strand
CCACCTCCAAATGCCATCACTTTGGGCTTTAATATTTCAATGTATCAATTTTGAGTGGATGTAAACATTCGGCCCATTACATTATCTAAGGCATTAACTTGCTTGAGGCCCAGATCTCAGCTAATACTAGGTGGTTCACTTCTCCTATGTTTATAACACAAGGTCAACTTGGTTTTGATAATTTTAAGCTACTTGCTGTATAGTGGCTTGAAACAGTGCCTCACTTTGTACAGTGGGTGTGGATGTAAGCTGAAGAAATATATATGCTTCTTTCATTCATCATTATGAGATTCATCCATGTTGTTCCAAATAGCTTTAATTTCTTCATGTTCCTGCTGTACACTATACAGAATTGGATCTGCATCACAATTTATTTGTCCATTCTCCTGTTTGTTAGCGAACATTTGGTTGGTAGAGTTTTGGCTGTTACGAATAACGCTGATGTGAACATTCTACAACATATGTCTTGGTGAAAAAATGTACACATTTTTTATTAGGTTTATATCTAAGAATGCATTTGCTAGGTGGGAGAGTATGAATATTGTAAAATTTAGTAGATAATTCCCAAGAGTTTTCCAAAGTGCTTGAATCAATTTATACTCCTTCCAGTAATATTTATGAATTTCCATTGTTCTACATCATTACTAACGCTTGGTAGTGTCAGTGTTTTAAAATTAAACCATTCAATGATGGTTTCCAGGGACTAGTGGGTGAGGAAAATGGGGAAATGTTGGTCAAATTGTATAAAGTTTCAGGTATGCAGGATGAATAAGTTCTGGAGACCCAAATGTACAGCAGGATGACTGTAGTTAACAATACTGTATATATACTTGAAATTTGCTAAGAGACTAAATATTAATTGTCCTGACCCCCCCAAAAAAAGATAACTATGTGAGTTGATGGACTTGTTAATTAGCCACCATAGACTCAGGTAAGTGAAAGAGAGGCCTGAGTCTCAGGGCATAGGTTCCACTATATTCTCTCCTTCAATTAGAAGGCTTAATGCTCTGATCTGGAAGAGGAATTTAGGATTTGGCAAAAGTACTGGGGGAGACAAACGAATGACACTAGCTGCACAGTGTGTGTAGAGAATGACAGCAATCCCACTACAAAGGGGCTGACACATGGCCAGGCTCAATAATTATACTGATTTTGCGGGCAGGGATTCTGAACTTTTTCTAGTACCTTTGCTGTGGCTTTCACATAATTTTTCCCCCAGCTTTATTGAGGTATAATTGACATACAACAAACTGTACATATTAAAGTGTATAATTTGATAAGTTTTAAAATAGGTCCACACCCATGAAACCATCACCAACAATCAAGATAATGAACATTTCCATCACCCCAGTAGTTTCTTCCTGACCAACCTCCTTCTGGAGGCAAACACTGGTTTTCTTTCTGTCACTATAGATTAGTTTGTATCTTCTAGAATTTTACATAAATGGAATCATGGAGTATGGTCCTTTTTTGAGGACTAGCTTCTTTCACTCAGCCTAAATATTTTGAGATTCATCAACATTGTTGAGTGTATCATTAATTCACCTTTTTTTATTACTGAATAGTACTCTACTGTATAGATATACCACACTTTGTTTATGACATGGTCTGCTGATGGACAGTTGGATTGTTTCTAGTTTTTGACTATTAAAACAAAACCTTATTGTGCACGAATGTTCATAGCAGCTTTAGTCACAATTGCCCCAAACTGGAAACAATAGGTGAATGGATACATAAACTGTGGCATATCCATACAAAGGAATATTACTGATCAAGAAAGAGATGCGAGCTATCAACTCATGAAAAGAGATAGAGGGACCTTAAATTCATGTTGCTAAATAAAAAATGTCAGTCTGAAAATTATTCCTACTCTATGATTACAAATATGTGACATTCTGGAAAAGGTAAAATTATAGAGACAGTTAGATCATCAGTGGTTGCTAGGGTTCTTTTTATTTGGTGGGGGGACGATAAGAAGAATATATGAAATACAGGGCATTTTTAGGGCAGTAAAACTACTCTGTTATACCTAGAGCTCAAATTGTCATTTCATTGTGTATGTACATATTCAATTGTAGTATAGAAAAAACATGCCAAATTGTTCTCCTAAGTAACTAAACCAAGTTATTCTCTTGTGCTCACTGTCAGAGTCTTTCATTGTTCCCTACAGTCACCAATGTTCAGAAGTCAGAAATATTTTTCTTGTCAATCTGTTGTGTGTGAAATATCATCTCACTATGATTTTGATTTTTTGTTTTCCTAATTACTCCTGAGGGGAGCATACACCATCATTTTGTAAACAATCTTCCTAAAATGAGTTATAATATTTTTTCTTCTGAAAGAGTGGGTATTAAATATAATTTGACTTTTCTGATGAGTCATATTCTTTATAAATGCCCATGTTTCTTCAAGGAATAATAGAATGTGATCTTTGGGCAGTTTGCACTTAAAATTAATTGCCCCAGTGGAAGCTGGGCAGAGAAGTAAAAAGTGGATCCAAGGAGAAGGAATCATGACAAAGAAATCAGGTTGGGGAGGGCAAATGAGACAAGGGAACTGGAGATGTCCCCTGGGTGCTGTTGGGTGTATCCAGGTCTACTTTTATTCTGTAACAGCAATTGGTGGTGGGGGGGGCATTAGGGGCAATTAGGATGGAGTTAAAGCTACTGAGTTCTAATTCTTTCTGTTTTCTATGTTTACAGAGCCCCTTCACACGCCCACATAGCTATAGACGTCCTGGCACAGAGTGGTCATTCCTAAATGCTGTTCCACAACATGTATAGAGCTAGTCGTCTTAGGTCACCTGAGAAGACTGTTAAAGTCCCTGAGCCTCTCCTCTGGAGACTCCAAGTCAACTAGTCCAGGATGGGATCCAGAAGTCTGCATTTCTTTGTTTTCCAGATCTTTCTGATTATTTCCTCAGGAACTGCCTCATAGATTGGGGACATGCTCCTCTGCTCAGGCCTCCGAGTGATGACACTGACCCTTGTGGGTTTGCTGCTCTGACACATCTGACCTGACCTGAGGCTTTTCCTGGTACCTCCCAGTCTGGCCAGAAGGAAGGAAACGCTGGTATATGCTACTCCATTTAATTTCAGATTTAGGCACAGAACATTTCCCAGATGGCCAGAGTATAGTAATAAGAAGGCTATACCTGTTAATAATATTTTATTGAAGATTCAGGAATGCTGAAAGGGAATTACACCACAAAAACTAACTTGCAATTATAGCACAGACCCAAACTTTCCCTAGAAACTCTTATCAGTCTGGCTGCTAGCCAGTCTCCATGTGGACAAAGATATTTCACTCCCTACCCTAGAGAGGAAGGCTTTTTCAACCCCCAGGGTCAGAGCCAAAGTGGTTCTCAAGACCCCTAGAAGGAGAAAGTTTTTCCCTTACGTGTGTCTACGACCCACATCTCCATGTACTAAGCCATCTATACAGTCAGGCACTGCATGAAAACATTTCAGTCAGTGAGGGACTGCATATATGACAGTGTTCCCATAAGATTAGTACCATATAGCCTAGGTGTGGAGTAGGCTGTACCATCTAGGTTTGTGTAAGTACGCTCTAAGATGTTCGCACAACAATGAAATCTCCTAATGATGCATTTCTCAGAATGTAGTCGCTTCCTTAAGTGACACATGACTGATCAGTTTTTTACAGTTCTATGGGATTAGATTAGGGAGGATTAGAGGCTAAGTGTCGGGAAGTCTCTGAAAGGAGTCTGTAAGGCACAGATCTATATATAGGTGAACAAACAGCTACCAGTTTCACAATTCACCATTAGAATTTATAAACATCTGAACACATGAACAGAAATTTAACAAATTATCAGAACCTCATGTCAAAATGTATATTCTGGAATTGATATAGGTTCTAATAAACAGCTAGAAAGTTCTCAGCCTGGTAGCCGGGCTTTGAAAAGCTCCTTGAGACAGGTTTTTGAAACTATGCTTCTGTCTCAAGGAAGAGTTTGCAAGAAGATCCCAGTAACTAATAGAGATCAGTCGTGATTGTGGGATTCTTTGAGGAGACATGAGAGCTAGAACAATTCAGTGACAGATGGAGGCACCTTTACTACTGTCAGAGATGGCACTGGAGGATGTGGCTCAGAGTGAATGTCAAAATTAGCCCGTCTCACCCACAGGCGTAGAGAAGCAGAGGACAGTGAGGACTGAGCCAAGCAGGTGACCAAGATGGTCTTAACATTCCCCTGAGCTTGTCTAAACATCAGGTTTCTTCCTGCCTCCCTTTTCTTAGAAACCTTATAATTGCAAATTCTTTCCCTGCCTCTTTGAAGTGTAAATATTTTAAAAAGCCTCTTGCCTGTTTTACAATGTAGGAATATCTTTCCTAGGGCCTGGGAGCCATCCATTTGAAATGTAATCATTAAGGAAGGTAGTGCCCCCATCTCCCCGTCTGTGTGGGTGAGAGAAGTTTATTTATTATGTGTTTATTTATTTATTTATTTATTTATGTATTTATTTATATGAGAAGTTTATTTTCCTTTGAATAAAGCCAATTAGCAAACACAAATGACCTGTGACTTCTCCCTGATGTCCTCCAGTGCTTTTCACTAGTTCACCCCAGTGCTTAAAAGCCCTCCCACCCTAGTTTCAGCAAAATTGAGTCCAGACTGAGGTCTGGCCTCGCTCCTCTAGTGCAATAGCTCTGAATAAAATCCTCCTTGCCTGTTTAACTTTGCCTCGTGCAATTTTTGCTTTGATACGTGTCTAAAATATGCTTACCAAATTTGCCAGTCAGATAAGACACTCATCTTCCCTGGGGTAGAAACAATAATAGGGTGAAAAAAAGTCATGGTATTATATTAACTAAACTCTCTTTAGGTGGAAGGAAAGATTGAGATGAGGAAAGAAGCATTCCCAGCAAACAGTGATGTTTAATCTTTCTATTTTTAGATGTTTACTTATCAAATTTTTTCTACTACATTCTGAGTTTTCATTTCTTGCCACAAGATCAATATATTCCCAAGATAAGTGAATGAGTGATATTTACATTAAGCCTTATACTCCCAAAAATGATAACATAATATCTAAAACTGCTACATTTTCTAGGATTTGTGGAATGTGGACATACACCTTGTTTATAAAATATTACTCTTCTCAGTTTTGAAAATGAGAACTCTGAAGCTCTTTAATATTAAACAATTTATATGAATTGGAAGAGATCTTAAATATCATCTAGTTCAATTTCTGCCTTATATATTAACTCTCTTTGCAATACTCTTCTCTGGTGAGGGTGGATGTTACCTTTTAACAACTCTGACTTTCGAGTTTCTGTTTCAGGAATTGCTTTAACAATCCTTACACATAGTGGGTCTAGTTTTGTCTGCAAAAGCCATTAGGAATAAACCTCATTACAGACGTATGTTGTCTTCTTAGAAAATATGCACACTGATGGATGTAAACAAGGTTGGAAATATAGATACTTCTAGGTAGAATGGCACCAAAAAGTGGCTCAGGAAGAGTTACTGATGAAGAGGCATCAGATAGACAAAGTGAAGGAAGCCAGGGCAGAGACACAGAAGTAAACCTTACTTCCACTGCATATGGTCAGTCACCTGGGGTGATGGACCTGAGTTGCTAAGTCAACTAGCTCCTGAATGCCAATTCCTGATTGTATGCTGTGTTCAGGACCCCAGGACACTGTGCTGAGAGAGATTCCAAAAAAGGAGGAGACATCATTTATTTTCTTACCTAATTGGTAGGAAGCTGTCCTTGCCATTGGGGAGGTACTAATCTCATGGGGAAGACAACATGTGCATGTACCTGCACATGCATGCACGTGCACGTGTGTACACACACACACACACACACACACACACACGCACACATGCACTCACACACAAAACCACCTTAAGTAATTGCAGAGACATTGAAACTGCTGCAAATTGAATAACTGATTGCAGCTGTTTTTTGGAATAAGCAAGGGTAATGGGAACTCAAAATTATTGAACAAGGAGAATTTGTTCAAGGAAAATTTTGAAAAATATTGGTTTTCACCTGCGCTTGAAAGGAGTGAATAGGAAAAGAATATAGGGGAGGAATGAGGAATGGGTGCAAAGACCCTGGGTCAAAAAGGAGACCCTAATAAGGTTGCTTTAACTCTTGTGTATACATATAAGATATATATATATATATATATACACACACATATACAGTATATATTATAAATATATAACCCTGGGTACAATATTCTAGCCCTGTCATCTGTACAATTTCCTATGAGCACTTTGCTTAAGTATGCTAATATTTTTGTACCTTGATATATACACCAGAAATCAGAAGAAATGAGGGCTCACAGGAGAAGGTTCACTCCTGAGCCTTCCCCTGAGGTGCTGCCTAGGACTTCATCCTGCTCATCAGCACCCTCTGGCCTCGCTTCATGTCTTTGTTCCTCAGGTTGTAGACAAAAGGATTCAAGATGGAGGACAAAACTCTGTAGATGACTGTTGCCACTCAGTCCTTGATGGCTTAGGAGGACAGGGGTCGGAAATAAACATAAATAATGCTTCCATAAAAAAGAGTCACCATGGTGAGGTGGGAGCCACAGGTAGAGAAAGCTTTATGCTTCCCAGAAGGTGAGGGACTCTTAAGAACAGTAATGAGGGCCAGCCCAGGTGTCTTGTGGTTAAGTTTGCCATGTTCTGCTTCAACAGCCTGGGTTCAGTTTCTGGGCATGGACCTACACCACTCATCTGTCAGTGGACATTCTGTGGTGGTGGCTCACATACAAAAATAGAGGAAGACTGGCAGTGCGTGTTAGCTCAGGGTGAATCTTCCTCAGGAAAAAAAAAGGAAAAAGAAGAAAAGAATGAGGATTTGTAAGTAAGAAATGATAACACATATAAGAGAGATTACCAAGGTTATCAATCCTTCTGTGTTAATTACAATTTCATTGACAAATGTCAAGGAGCAAGATAATTTTAGCAGAGGATTGACGTCACAGAGGAAGTGGATAACATTAGAGTCACAAAAGAGAAGATGAATTATCGGGAAAACTAGTAAGAGGGAATGGAGATGAGAGATGAAACAGGGGAAGGCTAGCAGAGGGACACAGCAGTGGTGACTCATACTGGTGACATAGTGGAAGGGATCACAGATGGCCACATAGTGGTCAATGGCCATGGCTTCCAGGAGGTAACATTCTGTGTTGGCAAAAGCCGAGAAGAAGTATATCTGGGTCATATACTCAGCATAGGAGATGGACTTCTTTGACAGAAAGTTCACCAGCATCTTGGGAACGATGGCTTTTTTGTAGCAAACCTCAATGAAGAATAAGATGCTGAGGAAAAAATATATGTTTGTCTGGAGTTGAGTATCAGAGTGGATGGCTAGGATGATGAGCAAGTTTCCCACCATGGTGACCACAGACACGATGAAGAACACGGCAAAGAGCAGCTTCTGACCAGGAAGAGAGTCCCAGGAGGATGAAATCAGAGACACTGCTGCTTTGGTTGACCATCTCCATGATCCTGCACACAACAATGAATATAGAAAGTTTTAGAATTTTTAATTAAACAAGTCTCAATTTATTCCTATCTCTCCTAGAATTCCTATAAATGGCCCATGATTCTGTTCCCTTCCACAGTCCATAAAAATAAGTTGAACAATAAAAGAGTTTAAGCTATTTTAAATGCAGGGACATCAGAGAGTGGATTTCCTTTCAGAAAGAATCCCCATTGAACTTCAGTGATGCATATTTCTCTAGTTCCCCATAAATAATTATTCAGATATGTCAGGATGAGGCTCATCTCTCTACTACCCTTACAAACAAAACAAAACAATAAACAAAATAACCAAACAACTAAATGGTCAGGTAAATAAGATGATTGCTGACATAGGCACACATTGTTTACAGTCACCCTTTCAAGGCCAACATTTGGTTTTGTTTTCCTTTTGGTGAGGAAGATTCACTCTGAGCTAACATCTATTCCCAATCCTCTTCTTTTTTTGCTTGAAGAAGATTGGCCCTGAGCTAACGTCTGTGACAATCTTCCTCTATTGTGTATGTGGGATCCTCCACAGCGTGGCTGACGAGTGGATTAGGTCCACACTCAGCATCTGAACTCACAAACCCGGGGCTGTTGAAGCAGAACGCATGGAACTTCAACCACTTGGCCACAGGGCTGGCCCCCAGAGCCAACATTTTCATTAAAATCCAGAAAAGAGCTACATTATATATGAATCTCTTTATTGTAACACTTCTAGAATTTATGTTCTCCCAATTATTCGATATCTTCTTATATTAAATACTCATTGGGAACTTGACAATGAGATAACAAAGATCAGTGATTCCCAGTTTCCATTTTTAAGGTGGTTATAGTCTAGTGTGGAAGCTAAACATTTAAACAAATAAATGCAATAAAATGCCACAGGTGTGATGACAGACACCCTGGAAAGCAACGAGCATAATTTGATGCTTTTGCTAAGAGCACACATTTTGAAATCAGCTTGTTCACTTTCTGGCTGTGTGGTCTTGGGCTGATTACTAAGACTTTTCATTCTCAGTGTCCCCCTCTATAATACAGGGATGGTAAATACGTCCCTGCCCCCCACTTCTCCTTCTCCTTCACACCATTTGCTTTGCTTCTTCTTTTACTCCTTGTCCAAATTCTCTTCTCTTTCAGATATTCTTGGACACTCTTGAAACCAGTGATTCTGTATTTCTTGGAACTATCTCATAGTCTTCATAGTTTTCATTGTTTGACCATCCTTCACGCGCGTTTGTGAGATTTTGTATGAGGCATATTTATCTGGATGAATTGAAAATGAGTACACAATTAAGGCAAATAATAGTTATTCATAAGACATATTGAGCCCTTACTATGTATTAGGCTTTGAGCTAAATATTTTATGAATATTACATAAAAGGCCTCTCTGATCTGGTTCTCAACATCATTCGCTTTAAACAGATATGAAAATTGAGGTTAAAGGTGCTAAGTGCTTTTCTCAAGATCATGCAACCCAGAAAGAGGCAGAACCTGGATTCCAGCCAGGATGGTCTTAAACAAAAAACACCTCTTCACCCTTTAGTATAAAGCTTCGAAAGCTTATGCCAGAAACAAATGGGCAGGGGTATTATTTTCACTGTGGAAATTTTCTACTTTAACATCTTTCTTCTAGTGACTGACAGGCTTTCAAAATCAATGTTGCATATAAATGCTTACTTTGCTAGAAATAGGACCTCTCTCAAGCCTCGTGTTGACTGGGGGATGTGTTTTCCTGCAGCAGTGGCAGGCAGCACAGAGGACAACACTCTGGATGTAAACACAGAAGGTGTGGCTTTGAAGCCTGCCTCCACTATTTACTCACAAGGTGTCTTTGGCAAAATTCCTTCACCACCCTGAGTTTCACTTTCATCCTACATAAGACAAAATAAAACCTGCTCTCAAGAGAAAAGTGAGGAACATATATGTGAAAGCAGTTTGTAAACACAAACTATGTATGTCAGAGGGATGACTGGGAAATGCCTGAAAAAGAAGCTAGCAGTGGGGAAGGAGAGGTGAAGCTAGACTAAAGGCAGAGAGAGTGGAAAGAACTTTGGGCTATGAGAACAGAGGAAGCGAGGGATAGAAGCAGGCAGGGGGTGGTGTTGCTTGAATCAGAGTGATTTTTCCTTTTTTTCCCATTCTTTCTAGTGCCCATCAGCGTGGGCTCTGTTTCTTCAAGGATCTCCATGGTTTTACCTCATAAATATCTCTTGAATCTCGCAAATCTTCATCTCCCCCACCAGTACTCTGGTGAAAGCCATCGTTTCCCACCTAGATTATTGCAGGATCGTCTGAATGATATGTTTGGTTCCCACATTCCCTCTTGACACCTGTTCTCCCCCCCATCCCTGCACTGCAATCACAGTGATATTTTAACAACAAAAATTTGATCATCTAACTCTTCGGGTCAAAGTCTGTGTTAGTTTCCTAGAGCTGCCATAACAAAGTACTGCAAACCAGTACAATACAAATGTATTTTCTCACAGTTCACAGAAGTGTGCTAGAAGTCCACAATCAAGGTGTTGGCAGGGTTGGTTCTTTCTGGAGACTCTAAGGGAGAATCTGATCCAGGTGTCTCACCTAGCTTCTGGTGGTTGCAGGTAATCCTTGGTGTTCTTTGACCTGTAGATGCATCATTTCAATCTCTGCCTCTGTCTTCGCATGGCCGTCTTTCCTCTCTCTTCCCTTTGTGTCTGCCTTTCTGTATTCACATGGGATTCTCCTCTCTGCATCTGTGGCCAAATTCCCCACTTCTTATAAGGATACCAGTAGTTGAATTAGGGCCCACTTGAATCCAGTATGATCTCATTTTAACTTTATTACATCTACAAAGTCTCTATTGCCAAATAATGACACATTCTGAGGTTCTGGGTGAATATGAATTTTGGGGGGGCACTGCTCAACCCAGCACAAAGTCCCTCTGCATTTAATATTTATTGAGTCGCTACTTTTCTCCAGCCTCATGTCATGTCTACTTTCCCCAGGAGCTCCATCCAGGTCCTCAACTATGTCAGGCTCCTTCCTACATTGGCTCATGGTGGTCTAAGCTGGAAGAGGTGACTTTTCAGCATGTCCCTAAGTTTCCTGTATGTGTAGAACTTGTGACAGTGATTCCCCATCGGCTTGTTGACTACACTTTGCTCCAGCCACGTGTTTACCTGAGCTACAAACACAGACCAGAAACTGCCCTTGATTCCTCATTTTCTCTAATTTCTCACACCCCCATCTATGATCACATCCTGGAGATTTTGCCTCTACAAAGTCTCTTAGCCTGTCAGTCTCTCTCCATCTCTGGATCATGGCCCACACAGAGACCTTTATCATCTTCTGCCTCCAAAATAGCCTCCTTGCAGTCAGTCTTGTCCTTTTCTATTTATTCTCTATACTGCAGGCAGATGAAATTTTTCTAAAATGAGAATTTCAATATGTCACTGTATTAGTTTGCTAGGGCTTCTATAAAAAAGTACCACAAATTTAATGGCATAAATAATGTAAATTAATTTTCTCCTAGTTCTGGAGGCTAGAAGTCCACAATCAAGATATTAGCAGGGTTGGCTCCTTCTGAGGGCTATGAGGGAAGGATCTGTTCTAAGTCTCTCTCCTTGGCTTGTAGATGGTGGTCTTCTCTCTGTGTCTCTTTACATTCTTTTCCACTATGCATGTGTGTTTCTATGTCCAAACTTCCCCTTTTTATGAGGACACCAGTCATGTTGGATTAGGGCCCATCTCTTGCTCCCTTCCTGACCTCATGCTTTCCAGCATTTCTTGCTTCTTCTTCTTGTTTCTTCTTTGATGGAACTTACTGTTCCATCTCTCTGATATGCCCATTCTGTCTGTTAGTGATTAGTTCTCACTCTTCAGGCTCATGATAGATATCACATCCTTTAGGAGGCCTGGCCTGCCATTCTTCCACCAATTCTGGATTAGGTGCCCATCTCACACACACAATATGGAACCCAATCTATGTACTTACTAAACTGTCTTCTGCACCTGAGCTTCCCTAGCATGAGGACTGTGTCTGATTCTTTGTTACACCACTCCTGCTGCAGTGCCTGTAACAAAGTAGTCCCTTGATAAATATTTGTCCAATGAAAGAATGCCTGGATGGTCACTTAGCATTCTGAACAGATGTAAGAAAGTAATTTGGGGGACCTCATGTATCTGTCTAAAGAGCAGCACTCCATTTAATTCACTGAACGTGGGACAGAGAGCAGCCAGGAATGGCAGGAGCCTTCTCTCCTGGAAGGTGTCTCATGGTTTCTTATTGCTTTAACTTTGAAATAAATCATAGGAGCTCTGGGATGGAGAAACTCTTAGATATCATGTAGTCCCATTCCCTCATTTTAAAGAAGGGAGATATTGAGGTCTGGTGGGAAGAAGGACCTTAATTATCATGACATTTTTATTGTTAGAACCGAGACTGGAACCCAGGCCTCTTAGCTTCTCTCTGACGAGAGGAAATGCTTTGTCTGTTGTGGAGGTCACACTGCAAGGAGGCTAAGAGCATGGGCTCTGGCCCACTTTCTAGGTGTGGGATCCTGTCCCTTATCAGGTAAGTGGTCTAGGGCCAGTTACTTAATCTCTCTGTGACACAGTATCTCCATTCATAAAGTGGGGGTAATGGGCGTACCTATCTCAGAGTTGTTGGGAGGACTCAATGAACTAAAGCATGTAAAAGCACAATGCCTGGCAGGTGGTCAGCACCTCCATCCCCAAAGTTAGCTATTTGTGCTATGTGGCAGAGAAAAATATTTTGGTAAAGTAAGTAACAAGAAATGGTTTTGGGGCCAGCCTGGTGGCACAAGTGGTTAAGTGCATGTGCTCCACTGCAGCGGCCCAGGGTTCGCCAGTTCGGATCCCAGGTGGGCACCAACGCACCACTTGTCAAGCCATGCTGTGGCAGCGTCCCGTATAAAGTGGAGGAAGGTGGGCATGGATGTTAGCCTGAGGCCAGTCTTCCTCAGCAGAAAGAAAAAGAGGAGGATTGGCAGATGTTCTTTCAGTGTCTATCTTCCTCACATACACACACAAAAAAGGTTAAATTTTGGGAGTGTGCCTGATATGCACTTAGGTTAACCAAACAAGTGAAAACCAGAGGCTTAGTCATAGTGACCATACATTCCTTTTTGTATACATAGATAGCAATTGATTTCATTGGGGTGATTTTGACAATAATTTTCAGGTGATGGAAATGTGTGATTTGTGGTGTGTGTGTGTGTTTGTGTGTGTCTGCATGTGTGTGCTAGTCCAGGGGAAAGTGATGAAGGTATATTAGAGTTTTATGTTGGTTTATGAGGTAGTATCAAGCTCTTTGGGTTCAAGGGATGTTGATGTCAGGGGCTCATTATTGTTGGATTTTCAGTATGGCATCAGAATAATGTTTTATTTGATTTATCCTTTGTGGAAGCTCTTAGAATTATTCCAGTTTCAGCTGCAAAAGTAGTGCAGCAGCTCATTCCAGTTACTGGCATCTGTTAGCTGATGTGGAGTCATCTGCCCTGCAGGGAGCACCTCTGGCTCGTGGGTCAAGGAAGAGAATGCAGCCCTCGCTCATGTGATGCTGGGAAGCGTCCTCAAGAATGTCCATACATATCAAAGGATATGGAGGCACGTTCAGGAGAGAGTCTAGACTTTCTGTTAATCTACTTTTTAGATTCCTGAAACTTAGACTCTGAGACACCCCATATTCACATGAAAAAGAACTAGCCAAGTGCTTGGCTGGCTGGGTTTCTTCTCTTCACTCCTTCTTCCTCCTTCCTTCCTTCCTTCCTTGCTCTGTCCTTTCCTTCCTTCTTTTTCTTACCTTTTTTTCTACTTTATCCTCTTCTAAAAAGAATAGGGTTGTTTAGAAAGAAAAATACAACAATCAAGATGAATGAAAAATAACTAAGGGACAAGAACCAAAAAAAGTGTTAGGAAGAAGATGATGGTGAGTGTGAGGCAAGTGCACACAATCAGTAGGAAGTTGATCCTTTGCTAGAAACTCATTTAACTCTGAGATAGCTAATAACCAAAATGAAGAGGGCAAGAAGATCATTTAGTTGCTTCTTAGTATCCAAGTGATCAATGCAAATTAGTTATTTAGGAGATGCACTCCCAGGTCTGGCTCTGTAATCTGATAGAAATATCTCTTGTGGCTTTCACAAAGAGATTACTGCACAATACAAATTAAAGCCTTCTCAACAAGGTCCTTAGAGGGAACACAGCACATTCTTCTACAGGTCTTCAGTGGAGGCCCAGGGGGCATCCTTCCAAGATCTAATTTAGTCTAAGTGATCCTACGGGGGCCCATTGTACATGCAGGTATGCAGCTCTCTGATGGTCTGGCTTACTTCAATATTAGTCTTTACTCTATTTAAGGACAGTGACTCACCTAAAGCATTGTCAGATGGGATACAGGAGTCTACGCACCCTCTGGCAGGGATGTACTTTTCGTATGTATGTAGAGGTTTTTTTTTTTTCTGGGAATGATATACATTGTTTTCACTAGATTCTACATGGATCTTTGATCTTAAGTAGATTGAGCCATGTATGCAGAGAACTGATGCTTTGGAAGTCCTCCATGATGTCATTTATCTCTATTAGGTTTCGATAGTTGTGTCAAAGGTGATGAGTTCTCGATTAGCAAGTACTCAGGGGTCACTCCTTTAGTGTCTTGTAAGGGAAGAGCAATTTGCTTTCACCATCAGCCACACTGGGCTAGGACTGAGATCTGCCTGGGGAAGTGGATGAGCCTAATGAGGAAAGGGGTTTTTGCACATTCTAGTTCATGCAGTTGGCATCCTGGAGCAGGACAGTGCACCCCTGCTGCTTACAAGATTAGCTCACCTCTGCTTGGAGGTGAGCCTGGAAAGTTCCCCTCGTAAATCCAATCCTCCCAAAGAAGAGGACTCTGGAATTCATTTTAACACAATGATCAAGGCCATTGAATTTCTATTCCAAAGAGCATGGCCACCATAATCTTAGCCCAGAACTTTCCTTTTATATCTCTGTTATTAAATTTCAGAAATAGTATATGCTCATTGTAAAATATTCAAGTAATTCAGATGTTTACTTAGCAATAGTGAAGTCTGTCCTACCAATCCCAATACTATTTCATTTATGTACAATAAGTACATAAACAAATAAAGCCATGATAATTGTATTGTTCTGCAAATTCTTCCCCCTATAGAATGTTATAACAGTGCATATAGACAAAACTGGTAATAAAAATATATGGCAACTAGAATACTATTATAAATTAATTAATAAATATAAAATACATTTCCACTTAGTGTCTAACTCAACTAAACTTTATACATCAGAGGTCTGTAAACTACGGCCAGCTGGCCAAATCAGGTTCACTGCCTGTTTTTGTAGTATTTTTTTATTGTGTTTATTGTGGAACCATTGGTTTATAACATTATGTAAATTTTGGGTGTACATCATTATATTTGGATTTCTGTGTAGATTACATCACATTCACCACCCAAAGACTAGTTACAATTCATCACCATACATATGTGCCTAATCACCCCTTTCACCCTCCTCCCTCCCCTCTTCCCCTCTGGTAACCACCAAACCAGTTTCTGTCTCTATGTGTTTGTTTGTGGTTATCTTCTATTTATGAGTCAGATCATACGATATTTGACCTTCTCCCTCTGACTTATTACACATAGTGTAAAACCCTCAAGGTCCATCAGTATTGTCACAAGTGGCAAGATTTCATCCTTTTTCAAGGCTGAGTCATATTCCATTGTGTATATACACCACATCTTCTTTATCCAATCATCAGTTGATTTGGACGATTGGGTTGCCTCCATGTCTTGGCTACTATGAATAATGCTGAAATGAACATAGGGGTGCATAGATATCTTTGGATCATCAAGTTTAAGTTCTCTGGATAAATTCTCAGTAGTGGGATAGACGGATCATATGGTATTTCTATTTTAAATTTTTTGAGAATTCTCCATACTGATTTCCATAGTGGCTGCACCAGTTTGCATTCCCACCAGCAGTGCATGAGGGTTCCCTTTTCTCCACATCCTCAAAACTTTTTTGTTGAATTCTTTAGGGTTGTCTATATATAAAATCATGTCATCTGCAAATAGTGACAGTTTCATGTATTCCTTTCCAATTTGGATCCATTTTATTTCTTTTTCTTGCCTGATTGCTCTGGCTAGGACTCCCAATGCTATGTTAAATAAGTGTGGTGAAAGTGGGCATCTTTGTCTGGTTCCTGTTCTTGGAGGGATAGCTTTCAGTCTTTCTCCATTGAGTATGATTTTATCTGTGGGTTTGTCATATATGCCCTTTATTATGTTGAGAGACTTTCCTTCTATACCCATTTGATTCAGAGTTTTTATCATAAATGGATGCTGTATCTTGTCAAATGCTTTCTCTCTGTCTATTGAGATGATCACGTGATGTTTAATATTCATTTTGTTAATGTGGTGTATCAAGTTGACTGATTTGCAGATGCTGAACCATCCCTGCATCCATGGAATAAATCCCACTTGGTCATGGTGAATGAACTTTTTAATGTACTATTGTATTCAATTTGCCAGTATTTTGTTGAGGATTTTTGCATCGATGTTCATCAATGATATTGGCCTCTAATTTTCTTTATTTGTGCTGTCCTTGTCTAGTTTTGGTATTAGGGTAATGTTGGCATCATAGAATGAGTTAGTAAGCTTCCCCTTATCTTCAACTTTTTGGAAGAATTTGAGAATGGTAGGTATTAAGTCTTTGAATGTTTGGTAGAATTCACCAGGGAAGCTGTCTGGTCCTGAACTTTTATTTTGGGGGAGGTTTTTGATTACCATTTTGGTCTCCTTACTGGTGATTGATCTATTCAAATTCTCTATTTCTTCTTGATTCAGTTTTGGAAGGTTGTACAATTCTGAGAATTTATCCATTTCTTCTAGATTATCGAGTTTGTTGGCGTATAGCTTTTCGTAGTATTCTCTTATACTCTTTTGTATTTCTGAAGTATCCATTGTGATTTCTTTTCTTTCATTTCTGATTTTATTTATTTGAGTCTTCTCTCTGTTTTTATTGGTGAGTCTAGCCAAAGATTTGTTAATTTTGCTTATCTTTTCAAAGAACTAGCTGTTGGTTATATTGATTGTTCAAATTTTTTTTAGTTTCTATTTCATTTATTTCTGCTCTGATTTTTATTATTTCCCTCCTACTGATTTTGGGCTTTGTTTTCTCTTCTTTATCCAGTTCCTTTAGGTATACTGTTAGATTGTTTATTTGAGATTTTTCTTTTTTGTTGAAGTAGGCCTGTATCGCTATAAATTTCCCTCTTAGAACCCCTTTTGCTGTATCCCATAAATTTTTTTTGTGTGTGTGTGAGGAAGATCAGCCCTGAGCTAACACCCATGTCAGTCCTCCTCTTTTTGCTGAGGAAGACTGGCCCTCAGCTAACATCCATGCCGATCTTCCTCCATTTTATGTGGGACGCAGCCACAGCATGTCCTGACAAGCGGTGTGTCGGTGTGCGCCCGGGTTCCAAACCTGGGCCGCCAGCAGTGGAGCGAATGCACTTAACTGCTAAGCCATGGGGCCGGCCCCCTGTATCCCATAAATTTTGGCATGTCATATTTTCATTTTCATTTGTCTCCAGGCATTTTTTTGTTATTTCTCCTTTGATTTCTTCATTGACCCAATTGTTGTTCATTAGCATTTTGTTTAATCTCTACATATTTGTGGCTTTTCTGATTTTCTTCCTATAGTTGATTTCTAGTTTCATACCATTGTGGTCAGAAAAGATGTTTGGTAGTATTTCAATCTTCTTAAAATTATTGAGACTTGTTTTGTGGCCTAATATGTGATCTATCTTGGAGAATGTTCCATGTGCATTTGAAAAGAATGTGGATTCTGCAGTTTTGGGATGGAATGTTCTGTATATATCTACTAAGTCCATCTGGTCTAATCTGTCATTTAAGGCCAATGTTTCCTTATTGATCTTCTGTTTGGATGATCTATCCATTGGTCTAAATGGAGTGTTAAAGTCCCCTACTATTTTTGTGTTGCTGTCTATTTCTCCTTTTTTGTCTGTTAATAATTGCTTCATATATTTAGGTCCTTCTATGTTAGGTGCATATATATTTACAAGAGTTATATCATCTTGTTGGATTGTTCCCTTTATCACTACATAGTTCCCTTCTTTGTATCTTGTTATAGTTTTTGTTTTAAAGTCTATTTTGTCTGAGGTAGGTATTGCTACCCCAGCTTTCTTTTCATTGTCATTTGCATGGAGTATCTTTTTCCATCCCTCCACTTTCAGTTTGTGAGTGTCTTTAGGTCTGATGTGTGTCTCTTGTATGCAGCATTTATAAGGGTCTTGTTTTTATATCCATTCAGCCACCTTATGCCTTTCGATTGGAGCATTTCGTCCATTGACATTTAAAGTAGTTATTGATGGGGCAGCCCTGGTGGTGCAAGTGGTTAAGTGCACGCGTTCCGCTGTGGCGGCCCGGGGTTCGCCGGTTCGGATCCCGGGCGTGCACTGACGCACCGCTTGTCAAGCCATGCTGTGGCGGCGTCCCATATAAAGTAGAGGAAGACTGGCAGGGATGTTAGCCCAGGGCCAGTCTTCCTCAGTAAAAAAAAAGAGGAGGGTTGGTAGATGTTAGCGCAGGGCTGATCTCCTCAAAAAAAAAAAAAAAAGTAGCTATTGATAAGAATGTACTTATTGCCATTTTGTTACTTTTTTTTCTGGGTGTTTTACTAGTTCTTCCCTGTTCTTTTCTTCCTGTCTTGCTCTCTTCCATTGTAGTTTGATGGATTTCTTTTGTATTACGTTTGGGTTCCTTTCTCTTAATTTTTTTGTGTATTTATTATAGGTTTCTGGTTTGTGATTATCATGAGTTTCATATAGTAACCTGCATATATAGCAATCTATATTTATTTGATGATCTCTTTAGTTCGACCTCTTGCTAACAGCTCTACTCTTATACTCTTGTCCTCCCACAATTTATGTTTTTGATATCATATCTAAAGTCTTTTGTGTGTGTGTGAGTATCCATTACCATCTTATCATAGAAATAGACAATTTTAGTACTTTTGTGCTTTGCTCTTCATATTAGCTTCATAGGTGGTAGATCTGCTACCTTTATTGTATATTTGCCTTTACCAGTGATTTTATTGTTTTTTTTTGATAATTTCTTATTACTATTCATGTTCTCCTCTTTTCCACTTAAATAATTCCCTTTAGCATTTCTTGTAAAGCTGGTTTCTTAGAGATAAACTACTTTAATTTTCCTTGTCTCAGAAACTCTTTACCTCTCCTTCTATTTTGAATGATAACCTTGTCTGGTAGAATATTCTTCGCTGTAGGTTTTTTCCTTTCAGCACTTTAAATATATTATCCCACTCCCTTCTAGACTGTTAGGTTTCAGCTGAGAAGTCAGCTGATAGCCTTACAGGGTTTCCTTTGTAGGTAATTTTTTGCCTTTCTCTTGTGGCTTTTAGGGTTCTCTCTTTATCTTTAATTGTTGACTTTTTAATTATAATGTATCTTGGTGGGGGCCTCTTTGGTTTTATCTTGTTTGGTGCTCTCTGCTTCCTGTACATGGATGTCTTTTTTCTTCCTTAGTTTAGGAAATTTTTCAGCTATTATTTCTTCAGATAGTGTCTATGCCTCTTTTTCTCTCTCTTCTCCTTATGGGACACCCATAACATGGATATTAGTGTACTTGTCCTAGAGGACCCTTAGATTCTCCTCATTCTTTTTAATTATTTTTCTTTTATCTGTACAGATAAATATGGGTGATTTCCTCTAGTCTTTTGTCCAGCTCTTTGCTCCATTTGTCTGTATCATCTACTCTGCTATTGAGTCCCTCTAGTGGATTTTTCATTTCCAGTATAGTATTATTTATGTCTGATTTGTTCTTTTTTCTATTTCCCAATTCTTTTTTGAAGCTGTCACTGAGTTCATCCATTCTTCTCCCATGATCAGTGAGCTTTGTCAGGTAGATAGTTTATTTCTGTTTCATTTAGTTCTTTTCCTCGGGTTTGTCCTGTTCCCTTACTTGAAATGTACTCTTTTGTCTCCTCATTTTGCCTCTTTCTCTGCACTTATATCTATGTATTAGGTAGATCAGCTACATCTCCCCATCTTGGAGAAGTGGTCTTATGTAAGAGATGCTTTATGAGGCCCAGCAGTGTGCTTCTCTCTTGTCACCGGTTCAAAATGTTCCAGGACTGTTGCCTGTGTGGACTAGGTGTGTCCTTCTGTTATGGCAGGACTGCTCTTTCTGGAGGTGCCTGGGGAGTCTAGGCTATGCCCATGGTGGGCTGGTTGTAATGCTCAGTTGTGTGTGACTGCTATGGTCCTTTCAGTCACTTTATTGGGTGTGGGGAGCCCCACTACAGGTGGCTGCAAGTTCTAATAGTACGTTCCCATTTTAGTTTTTCTGTTCAGTGTGTAGGACCCCAGTATGGCTTGTTGCTAGGCTCAGGGGCTTACAATTGTTGTAGACCTCTGGTCTGCATGGCTGGTATCAGCTCTTTCAGGGTTACATCTGAGTGGGGACTGCCCCAGGCATGGGAGCAGCCAATTGTTTCAGTCTTTGGAGGTGAGGCTGATCCCCTATGTGGCTGTTTGAGAAGCACAAGTCTGCTGCAGCTGACAGGCCACACCCACCACAAGGCCACACACCCCATCAACACTGTCCTCCTCCATGCTCTCACCCTGACTCACTGAAGTAGACTCAGTAATCCCACTGCAGAGGCCCCACACACACAATCAATGCAGGCCCACCCCTGGCAATGCCCTGCCCCACAGAAGTGGACCCACTCACGCAGTTGAAGGGGTTACAGGCACCCCATGTATGTGGGCCCACAAGCTGCACCAGGGTTTGCAGTTGGTGGGCCAGTCCCTAGGGTGGGATGCCTGCCCTGGCTGAGCTGGATTCAAGTGTTGTTCTAGTGGGTGGGGCAGACCCCTATGCTAACAGGCTAGGGGAAGAACACCAATGACTTCTGACAGAGTCTGTGTCATTATGCTTGTACTAGGTCACCATAATGGCTGCCGCTAATGTCTCAGTCCCTGGGGAGGTCTCATCTCTCACCGATATGCACCCAAATCCTATCAAGTGAGTTTCTTTTCACCAAAGGACTGTGCACCTTTCTTTCTGGTGATTTTAGGTTACTTTCCAAAATGGATGAATTTGTGCATGGGCCCTTTAAGATCAGGCACTTTTCTCCCTATGTCCAATAGGTTTTCTTGGGGTATTCCCTGTTGTAGTTAATAGCCAGGAAAGCCAAGTATTACAACACTCGTCTTGGTTGTGTGGAGTCCAAAGGCTGCTTATTGTGATAGAACTCCTCCAGTCCAGTCCCCCACTCCTCCAGGGAAGGCTTCATATCTTAAGGTTGCTCCCGGCCAGCTGTGAAGCATTACAGCTACAAGGTGTTTTTTTCTATCCATCAAGGAGTTTCTGTCTCTTCCACCTCAGTCAGCATTGTCCTTTTTTGTGGGTTTTATTCAAAACTCAGTTTTCAGTTCTCTCTTAAGGGTAATTGTTCCAAGAGTAGCTTTAAATTCATTGTGTCCATGGGAGGCAGTGAGTTCAGCGTCTGCCTATGCCACCATCTTGACACTGTCTTCTGCAATAAAGTTTTATTGGAACACAGCACACTCATTTGCTCATGTACTGTGTATTTCCTCTTTTGCACTACAATGACAGAGCTGAGAAGCTGTGACAGAGACTCTATGGCCTGCAAAGCATTTACTATTTCTCTCTTTGCAGAAAAAGTTTGCTGAATGTTGATAAATATCATAGCGTTTCTTAAGAAATTATTACAACCTGAAGGGCAAATACTTTGTCAAGTTATTAATAATTTCCAAATAATTTATTGATTTAAAAAGCTTGTATGGAAGTGTGACACACACACAGAAAATTATGTGAGTCACAAGAGATTTGTGTTGTCACAAAATGAAAACTCCCATTTAACCACTATTGAAGTCTTACCAGCCCCTCAGAGGCCCCTCCTTCCCATGGCCCCTTCTCATCACTATCCTTTTCTCCTCCCTCTCTCCTGACTTCTGATACTATAGATTAGGTTTTCCTAGTTTTTTTCTTTATATAAATGAAACCATATCATATGAATTCTTTTCTGCTTGGCCTTTTTTGTTCAAGATTATGTTTCAGAGATTTTAGTAGAGATTTTTTTTTTCAGAGATTTTTGCTTTGTGTAGCTGTAGCTTTCATTGTCATTGTTCTATAGTATTCTCTTACATTGCTATATTTCAATATAATTAATGATTGTGTTGTTAATAGACATTTGGATTGTTTTCAGTTTTTGGTTCCTCTGACTAATGTTTCTATTAGTTATGTAATTGTATGTAATTGAATATGTAATCAAAATATTCATGTAAATATTTGGAACACAATTATACACCTCTGTGTTGGGCATATACCAGGGTCATATGCATGTATTCAATTAGAGTAGGCAGTCCCAATCATTTTTCCAATGTGGTTGTTGCCATTTGCCTCCCATCAGTAGCGTATGAGTTCTAGTGCTCACTCTTCACCAACACGTGTGTATTTTTTTTTCCATTTCTCTGAGGACTAATGAGATGGAACCCCTTTTAATTTGTTGCCTAGCCATTTGCAAATGCTTCTTTGTGAAGTGCCTATTCAAGTCCCTTGCCCATTTTCTTATTGGGTGGCCTGTCTTTTTCTAAGTAATTTGAGTTTTTTAAAAAAATGCATTATGGATAAAATATATCCATAAACCTGCTGTAGTTACATGTAATTCAAATAATTTCTTCCATTTTATGGTTTGCCTTTTTGTTTTCTCAATGGTGTCTTTTGATGAACAGAAGTTCTTAATTTTAATGTAAGTTGTTTTTCCCCCTTTGTGGTCACTCCATTTTGTATCTTATTTGAGAAAAAAAATTCCTATTCCAAGGTCATAAAGATATTCTTTTATGATATTTTCTAGGAAATTTGTTGTTTTAAATTTTACACTTATGTTTACTAGTGTGAATTAATTATTTTATATGGTGTGAGGTAGGGCTTTCCCCTCTACATGGATATCCAAGTAACCCATAACCACTTCTTGGAAAGACATCCTCTCACCATTGCTTTGCAGGGCCTCATTTGTCATGACTAGGCATCTATAAGTGTGAAGGTCTGATTTGGGTATCTCTATTTTATTCCTTTATCTATTTGGCTACCTTTGAGCCAGTGTCACTCTAATTTAATGATTGTCATTTTATAAAGTAAGTTTCAATCTTCTGTGGAGTAAGTTTCCCAAATTGTTCTTCTCTTTCACATCAGTTTTGGCTGATCTTGGCTTTTTGCCTTCCCATATAAGTTTATGAATAAGCCTACCAACTCCTCCAAAATACCTGCTTAGCTTTTGAAGGGGATTTTACTGAATCTGTAGATATTTTGGAGAGAATAGCATTATTAAAATAGCCCATGTTCTAAACCCTGAACTTGTGTATATCCTTCTGTCTATTTATGTCTTATTAAATTTCACTCAATCATGTTTTATAATTACCTGTGTAGGGGTCTTTCATGTCTTCATTTGATTAATCTTTAAGTATTTGATTTTTAGTGCTAATTTAAATGAGATCCTTTTAAAAGTTATTTTTGTAGCTTTAGTGGAAATACAATAGATTTTTCCACATTGATCTTGTATACAGCAACCCTACTAAACTCTCATAAATTATAATGATTTATGTGTAAAATTTCCGGATTTAATAAATTTGTAATATGCTATCTGTGAATAAAGGCAGTTATTTCTTTCAAATATTTTTGCCTTTTTTTTTTTTACTTGCCTTACTGTATTCACTAAGTATTCCAATATAGAAGTTGTAATAGTGGGCATTCTTGTCTCATTCAAAATAAGGAAGAAAACATTAAATATTTCATCTCTAAGTGTGATGGTTGCTATACTTTTTGTAGGTAATCTTTATCAAACAATGGATGTTCCGGTTTTTTCGTAGTTTGCTAAGAGTTTTCATTTTTGCTTTTTATTAATTATAAATGATGTTAAGTTTAATCAAATATTATTTCTACATTTGTTAGACAATCCTATGATTTTTTCCTTCATTCTATTAATGCAGTAAAATTAAATTGATTGATTTAGACTGTTTAAACAGCCATGCCTTACTGAAAGAAATCCTACATGCCATGATATACATTAATTTTTATATATTGCTGTATTTCATTTGCTAATGATTCGTTTAGGTTGTTCATGAGTAAGATTGGCCTCTAACTTTCCTTTTTCCTAACAAACTTTTCAGATTTTAGTATTGCAATACCTATTCTGCATAATCACTAATGTGCGGTCTTATATAGGGACCAACAATCAAATTTGTGAGCCATAAGAGGCTTCACCCAGCAACAAATTGGCATAGCTTTACAAAAAGATAAATGATTGGGAACATATCATGTACTGCAAGAGAACTTTAGAAGTCTTGTTTATCCTGGGAGCATCTTCCTATGTCCGCAATAATTTTACACTAGAATGTGAATGTTCAGGAGAGATGAGGCAGACTACCTCAGGTCAAGAATTGCACCAGACTTGTGGTCCCTTTGGCTACTATATCTTGATCATCATGTATCTGGGATCTATTTCTAGCTCCTATTTTTCTGAGCAGCTATGTCTTGTCAATTACTGGCTACCCAATAAGCAATCTTAACAAATTGCACATCATGCTGGTTCACTACATAGCAGGATCCTAATTTGTCTTATATCTGGCATACTCCTATACATACTTTGACTTCCTGTTACAAGAATTGGAACCAGGAGTCAGATTTTCTGGAGGATAAAGAAATGATTATAGTCCACCTGTGAATTCTTCCTTCCAGTTTACCTCTGACAGTTGTCAATATTTCCTTGCCATATATTTCTTAGGAATTTAATAAATGATTCTTACTATAGTAACTTCTACAATATTTGATGTACAAAAATAGACATTTCAAAACTCTACAACACTAGGACATCTATCATCCAATTAAGAATTGGAATTCCTTGCCAATAACCGATCAAACTATCACTATATTCTCTCAGAAGGTTTCTGATATATATTTTTCAGTTGGACTATTTCTCTCTTTCTTCTTTTCCACTGTCACCTGAATTTTTTATAGGCTTCAATAGAGACATTCAGTTTCATACATTACTTTTATAAAGCTAAATTTACCTCTTTTTCTGGCCAATAAGTCTCCCTGAGTATTACAACCAATTGGAAATTTTAGTTTGACTACCCAAAAGATCTTTTAATTCTGGCAACCATTTTATACCTATGTTCCATTTGCATTTATTTCTATAATTTAGTCTTAAAATTCTTTACTATGCCATATACTGTGGCAGAGAGATTAAATAATGTTTAACACATCCACACTAGTTATTATAACAATGCCAATTTCCTATTCCTCCCATTGAAAATACCATTTTCTCATGTAAAATTCATCTCCCATAACACATGTAATCACTAGAGGTCATTGCTCCAGAAATTCGAGGTTCCATTTGGTCTGGGGGCACAATTATACTTCATACACTAAAGCACAAGTTTTATATTAACTCAAGATTTAGGTATCTTTGTGGAGCACTGCCCATCTGCCTCCTTTGGGGATGATCTAAGCTTGGTCCTTAACCTAGTCAAACTCTACCAATTGTATCATGGAGAGCCAAAGTTCCTTTCTACTTTTTGACACTGTGGCTCTGGGAGAGTATCAATAAATACTAGGATGACTAGTAAAATCTAGGCATAGTTTAGGCTGGCCATAGTGTTCTCTCCTCTTGCCTGAGCCTGTAGCACATCTGGCCACTGCTGTTTAAATATATCAGATGTTATTGCTATCAATATGGCAATTGTTCCTTCCTGGGTGAGCATATGTGTTCTCTCCAGTAGTTATTGACAAGCAAGATGCTGAGTCAATTTAGCAAATGAATAGTCCATTCAAATATTGCTTCATCATATTTCTGGGCCAAATGCCAGGTTCAGCCAGTTTCATGGAAGAAGACTCCCTCTAGTTACCATTCAGACCATAATAGTGAGTCTGCAGGAAAGTAATTTCTACTTTACTCAGCACACTTAATGAAGTTCCCAACTCCCTGAGTCCTTCTTAGTCCTCTGGCGATCAAAGTGTTGTTTCCATGAATATTTGTGGCATGAGACTTATCCAAGGACACTATATGCACCAAAAACATTTTGTGTTCCTCAAGAGATTGCCAGATGAGCATTGTCACTTAGCAGGTGCAGTTCAGTTCAAGTATCACGAAGCCTTCCCACAATCATTGTTTTTTTTGTGTGGAAGTTCCAGAGTGACATCATCACTGATAGGTGAGAACTCTGTCATGCCAACATTCCCCTCTTGGACATCATTTTGATTCCTTGAATGCCTTCTGGTATAGTGTTCAATCACATTCATATCTGGTGTAGTTAAAACAGCAAATTAGATTCCAACACACTAGGCAGATGGCAGCATCTCCCTCATACCCAGGTACTTGCTTTAACCAGGGTGTCATCTTGATATACAGAAACATAACATAGCAGTTGTTAGCTGACAGTCACAGTATTTCCAGTGAGGCTCAAAGGCAGGAATCCTTTTAGGGCTACAGAGAATCAGCATGATAAACACAACAACAAAATGTAACTAAAATGGTAATTGTAATCTACTATTATCTAGGCAGGTCATCAAGGAACTCTGATGGTTGTCTTCTCTCCAAATTGTATATATAAGCTCTCAGGAAATTGTTTAGTGTGGCTTTGGTCTAATTCTCCTTCTCAGGGGAAAATAAACCCTGTGTAATCTTCTTGTATTGACCACATGGGAAAATGATTCTTTTAAAGCAGTATTTGGAAGATGAGAAAGTGCTGAATCCTCATAGGAAAGAGGAAGAATACTGAAGAAGAGTGTCATGATCTAAGTAGAGGCAGGGCCAATTGGTAAGCCATCATCAATGTATATAAGCATCCACAATAGCCTTGTCTTACATGGTTTAAAAATGCTAACTTCCAACAGCTTGATTGTGCACCAAGAACCAGAAGAAACCAGTCAAGTGGAGCAGATTCCACTTCGGAGTTTGTCAAGAGGGTGCTACTTTGGATTTCCTCTTGCCCATCAGCTTTCTCAGGCCCTGTTTCAGATCTGTGTTACTCAAGTTGTAGAGAAAAGGGTTTAGCATGGAGGACAAAACTGTGTAGACAATTGTTGTTATGTGGTCCCTGACAGTGTAGGTGGTCAGGGGCTGTAAATAGACATAGAAGATGCTTCCATAAAAGAGTGTTACCACAGTGAGGTGAGAACCACGGGTCGAGAAGGTTTTATGTTTTCCAGCATCTGAGGGGATTTTGAGAACTGCAAAGAGGATTAGTATATAAGAGAAAGCAATGAACAGAAAGGGAGTAACCACAACAACAGATCCTTCTGTCATTATCAGAATTTCATTGACAAGTGTGGAGGAGCAGGACAATTTCCTCAGAGGACTGAGGTCACAGAGAAAGTGATGGATAACGTTGGAGTCACATAAAGAGAGATGATTCAGCAGAATTGTGTGTAGGAGAGAGTGGAGCTGAGGAAAGGAACAGGAGAAGGCCACCAGCAAGACACAGCGATGGTGGCTCATGGTGGTAACATAGTGGAAAGTGTCATAGATGGCTACATAATGGTCAAAGGCCATGACTGCCAGAAAATAGCTATCAGAGTTGCCTAAAGCATAAATAAAATACATCTGTGTCAGACACTCAGAATAGGAGATGGTCTTCTTTGACAAGAAGTTCACTAGCATCCTGGGGACAATGGTTGTTGTGAAGCAAATATCAGTGAAAGACAGGCAACTCAAGAAGAAATGCTTGGGGTTTGGAGCTGGGGGTCAGAACAGATGGCCAGGATGATGATGAGGTTCCCTGTTATGGTGACCAGGTATATAGTGAGGAAGAGGATAAAGAGTGGCTTCAGGTCCTCGGACTGGGGGCGGGGCAGGAGGATGAACTCAGAGACACTGCTGGTTTGGTTATCTCCTTCCATTGACTTGAGTCTAGTTATATACAAGAAGTTTTGTTATTTAACATGCTTCAATTCCTTAGCCCAAATCATGAGAAGCCAGCAAGTCTTTGTTTTATCTGTTTGGTCACAATTGGCTGTTGTGCAGGACAACTTGTCAACTTCATGGTCCTTGATGTGGTCCTCCCTCCCCAAATCCATAGACATCACAAGGGCCTTCTATTGAAAGCTGGAGGAGCAGAATAAGAGTATTTCTTTAAAAATCATCAAGAGGTGGACCTTTGTGATTCAAATTCAATTGTTCCTATTCTGTGAAAAGCATTGTTCCCTTGTTGGGGACGCAACAATAAAAATATGCCTTTATGAAGCTCATGTTCTAGTTGGAGAGAGAGATCATCAACAAAAAGAATGTGTAATATAATATCAGGTAGGGATAAAATTTATGAACATAATAAAGCAATATGTAACAGGATAGAAATGAATGTGGAGTGGGGCTGGAGGTCTTTTATATAAACAGGTCACATGATACTAATTCTCTATCAAAGCAAATTCAGTTGTATCATTCTAAAGTATATATTTACATTGTCTTGGAAAAAAAATAAGGGTTTGTCAAAATAACTAACAGGGCAAATCTAAGGGGAATGTTGAACCCAGTTCTACAAAATGATTTTTTTTCTCTCTTCTGGGCACAGAATGAGAGATTTATCCTCCTTAGCTCATGGCATGATATCAGCATCAGTCTGTGCAAGTCTCCCCTTTTGTGTAAATTGTTTTTCCTTCTTTTAATTTCCTGTCCTAAATCATATTTGTACATGATGGGCATCCACTGTTGAGTATTCAATTCATGCTTTTAAAATTCATCTTTTGTATATGCATCCAAAAATATTTATGAGAAGCATGTTAATTGTTTTAATAAATACATTTTTTTTCAATCATATCCAGTTACTTAGTGATGGACATCAAAGTGGCCCCCATTTCCTGTTACCACAAAAAACTTTGCAGTGAGAGATTTTGTATCAGCAAAGTGTTTTAAATCCATTCTTTAGAGTAAGCATATTCATCCTTATCTTGTGAATGGACATATTACATAAAGATTTTCAAACATTTTGAGACATTGGTTATTTATATATTCTTGGTTACCGGAAAAGTCTCTACAATGAACATACTTACATCATCAAAGTGTTTAATAATTTCTTTAGAGGCAGCATATTTTTTCACAAATTTTGAATGGGGCTATTGCATTGGAATTTTCATGCACTTATAAAACATGCTATATTTATATTAATAATATATATTAATGATATATTAATTAATTTTGCAATTAAATGTTTACATTTTAGTTGTAAGTTACTAAACATCTTTAATCCTCAGTTTCCTCATGTGTAATATTGGGCACAAATAGCCACATCCTCAAGACGATTTAGTGAGATAACATATTTAAAGCACTTAGATGAGAGAAAGCATATTGTAAATACTCAGGAGAAGCTGTGGATCCTCATCAGTCCAGTGTCACTTTCCCTTATCTGCCATTTCTGGATGTTCTGAAAATCAATTAATTTACACGCTTAAAATATCCATCACTGCCAAATTGCCAGACTAATTTCATGATTTTGAAAGATTTTATAGAAGGAATATTTTCTTCTGCATTGAATGATTTGAGTGAATCAATAATTGAAGTTAACAATAATCACCAATATTTATTGAAAATTTGTTACATTCCAAGCCTATGCTAAGTATCTCATTAAATACCATGATAAGGGATTAGGAGGCATATGTTGTTATCAGAAGATTGAGGCTTAGAGAGGTGAAATGGTTTGCTCAATTTCATTGAGGAAGTGAAAAGCAATCACGATTTGTTATCCCCCCCCAAAGCTGACTCATTTTGAAGCTCATACTCTCAACCCTTATGCTTCACCTCCTCATGTATTGGTATATGTATAGTCTATCACAATCATGCACAGGCATTGTTTTTTTCACTGTTATAATTTCCCGCATGAACTACCCTTCTATCCACTTTAATGACAAGCTTTCTTCTCCCATGTTCAGAATCTATCCATGTAATTGCAAGAGAGATAACTCATCTTTTTGTGTTGTACGGAGGGTGGAATTTGAAAATTTGAATATCTGTGATTAACTGGCCAAAATCAAGTGGAAAAACAATGGCCGCACCTGGTTGGGGCCTTTCTGGAGTGTCAAATTGTGGTTGCGCAATAGACAGTGCCCTGGACTTAAGACAAGGATGGGGGGTTGACTTGTCCTCTATCACCTTCTTGCAGGCTGATTCCTGATGTTTTATGAATAGCAAGTGTGATACCATGTCTGGAAAGCGGTTTGCTAACCACAGATCAATATTCAAAACTGAGTCATTCATGAAAGGGCTGCCTGGGGAATGCAGAATACAAAAACTTAGTGATTTGAGTTTATTAATTAGGTTGGGTGCTTTAGGTTGTAGACGTGAGGTTCACCCATGCTGATGACTAGAAAAAAGGAAGAAGATTTTCAATCTGAGAATGAGGAAAACCAGTTCTAAAAACACCAGGTAAGTTGATGAGGCTGGGAATACAATAGTTTTTTTTTGTTTCTCTTTGTTTTGTTTTTCTTTTCTACTGTGGGATTTTGCTTCCACCAAAACACATGGTGTAGATGGCCTAGAGGTCAAACTCTAAAAACTCAGATGAAAATTTTAGTTGGACCTTATGGCTCATTAATGCATGAAATATGTGAAACTATCATGGAGGAAGGAGTAAATACTCAACTGGGCTGGAGAAGCCAAGTGGGTGGCCAGCTTACTGAAGCTCATCTTCATATCCAGATGATTTTCTTTCCTTTCCAGTTTCTGCAGAAGCTGATCTTCACCACATCTGCCAAACAGCTCCAAATCTGCTTCTCAGCCAAAGCCCAGCTCCCTCATGTTTCTCCTATGAAATTCTGGGCTGATTAACAAGGAGAGGAATAGAAAAGAAGCAAGGAACTGATACACTACTTTAATGGGATAACATGTTTTCTTTCACTGGCCTTAATCCCCATTTCTTTCCTAACATCTGCTCGCCAGCATGATGCTGTGCTAGCTCTGCATCTCTGAAGGCAGAGGTGCCCTGACTCAAGTGGCAAGGATTCTTTTGATTGTGTAAGCCCAGGCAGCTTCTCATGAGCCTGAGCTCTGCTCTGCTGGCGTCTGGGGCCCTTGTTAGGTGGAGGGAGTTGTGGTGTGATGAACTCACAGGGGAGTTTGTCCTGTGATCTCTCTAATCAGAGAAAGCAGAATGGGAATCACAGTTAGCAGAGCTGACCCCAAGGGGATAAAGGGACCCCCCCTGAGCCTTCCTGTTCAGAAGTTGGGGCTAATCTTAGAGCTTCTTAACCTCACCTCAACATCTCAAGAGCACGCTAAAGTTTCCCCCATTACGGGCTATCAAGGGTGGACAAATGTTGATGTGGGTGAATATTTTTATGATTGGGGATTCAGATGTGGATTGAAATGTATTCAAAAATTGGGGGATCATAAGTCAATATGAAAGGTTACAGTTTTCAGGGGATTCAGTGGGGGTAGATCAGTGGTGTGTATGTGACTTCCAGTGTCTGAGGAAGCATGTGGATTAGATTTTTTTCTGTGTGAGATTAGGTTAATGTTAGTTTATGCACGTTTAAAGCATGGTGTCAGGCAAAGGTTATGGTCATATTTAGCAAACAGGCTTTGTAAAAAGAATGTGTGTGTTTTTAGAGTTTAGGCTCAGAGCAGTGTGCTGAAGGGTAATATTGAGGAAGGAGATATTTATGAGTGCTAGTTTTGCCACTTGGTTGCTTTTAACAAGTAACTTACCTCTGGAAGCCTCAGTTTCTTCATTTGAAAAATGAGTATAACAACACTTCCTGATAGTAAAACCAGAAAGAAAATGTTCTTTTGAATTTTATATGGAGAAATTGTGTAATATGGTGAACATCATCCACAATAATGTTATAGGAAGTACAAACACACTCTGCTATTGTCCTCAGTGTAAACCATTGTCTCACATAATATATTTGTGTTTTTCCTTAGCCTTGAGTTTAGTTTTTAAATTTTACTCGTTGTATTAAGAGTAAGTACTACAGAGACAGAAAGGCCTGGGTTTGAGTCCTGTCTCCTCCATATACTAGTTATATGACCTTCCTTCTTTCTACTCATTCATTCAACAAGTATTTATTTATTCATTTATTTCCAGCTTTATTGAGATGTAATTGACATATAACCTGTAATTTTAAGGTGTACAATGCAATGATTTTACTTATATATGTATTAAAATTGATTATCACAATAATGTTAGTTAACATATCTGTCACCTCACATATATACAACTCTTTTTTGTGATGAGAATTTTTAAAATCTACTATCTTAGCAACTTTCAAATTTACAAGACAAATATACAAAGTCTTGTTAACTATAATCAATATGCCATAAATTATGTCCCCAGAACTTATTCATCATATAACTGGAAGTTTGAACCCTTTGACCACATTCACCCATTTCTCCCATCCCCCATTCCTTGCTCCTGGCAACCGCAAGTCTATTCTCTGTTTCTATGAGTTCCGTTTTTTCAGATTCCACATATAAGTGAGAATATGCAGCATTTGTCTTTTTCTGTGTGACTTATTTCACTTAGCATAATGCCCTTGAGGTTCATGCATGTTGTTGCAAGTGGCAGGATTTCCTTCTTTTTTATGGCTGATTAATATTCCATATATATACATCTACATATATATTTTTCACATTTTATTTATCCATTCATCCATCAATGGACATTTAGGTTATTTCTATGTCTTGGCTATTATAAATAAAGTTGCAATGAATAAGGGAGGGCACCTATCTCTTTGTGCTAGTGATTTCATTTCCTTTGGAAATATACCCAGAAGTGGGAATGCTGGATCGTATGGTGGTTCTATTTTTAATTTTTTGAGGACCATGCATACTATTCTCCATTGTGACTGCATCAATTTCCATTGCCATCAATAGTGCACAAAGTTTCCCTTTTCTCCACATCCTTGCCAACACTTGTCATGAGTCCTAGAAATGCAAACATTGAGACATAAACAATGATCAGAAATTTTCAAACATGTGGCTTACACATAAAGGCCAAGTTAGTCTTCTCTGGGTGGTGGTGGTGCTCATTAAAATGCAGATTCACAGGTCCCACATGAAACCTACTGAATATTATATCTGAGAATAATATAAGGGAATGGTAAATGATAAAAAATGTTAAGATATGAAAAATAGTAAACTCTAAATTCACTGAGAGAAGAATAGAGAATAAAAGATGAAAACAAAAGCAAAAAGAGTAAGGTCCTTGCCCGCAGCACTCTATGACTCTTTACTTCCAAGAATAGCCCAATATGCCTCTCTCTGGTTCTGGACACTCCAAGTTATACCTAACTTCAGTGTACACATATGGCTTTTAATTTTCTCTTTGAAAGATACTGAGGATAATTCTAAGTGCATACATTAAATCTTTCCCTGGGATACAGGTAGATTTCTGAATGGTAGTCATTGAGGAAATTGGGGAATCTCTAAGGGAAATTTGGAGCTAAGAGAGGGCTCAAGAGGAGTGGGCACCAGTGAGGGACAAATACCAGATGACCAGGGTAGAGACCCGGAGCAACTCAGCACAACCCCATACACTGCCCTGATCACTGGGGCAGTTGTGTGATGAACTACTAGGTCACTTAGCTAATCAGGGCTAAGAGTTGGGCTTTTGTTCAATACAGAGCCCAGAACATTCTGTTGTTGAAGATATAGCAGAAGGAAGGGGCATGCTCCCTGTATAAACTGATGGGTGAGACACACTGCTTGCTTTGGTGGAAGTTTACAATTTATGGGAGTGTGAACCTCTCTTTCTCTCTCTCTCTCTTCCTAAGTTACTGTAATGACTTGCAAAAAGCTAGGAAAGCTGAAAACAGAAGTTCATTAAAATAAGAAGGATAATGAGGGAATCAAAAGTCATTGAACAGAGATAAATTAGTTCCAGGAAATATTGTGGAAAACAAAGGTTTCAACAGCACTTAGAGGGAATGAAAAAGATGTGGTTTTCTGGAGAAGAGAAAGATGGGAAGAGAGCGGCAGATATATGAAAGTTGGAAGCCAAGATTTTGGTAGACCTCAATCCAATTACTGTTGCTTAATAAAGTCTCAATGGAATAGTTGCATGTGTTAAGAAATGGATGGATACAACCCAACGTCCATGACACATGTGAGTTAGACTTGCTGACTTAGAGAGTTTATTGTCTGTATCAGGAACAAGCAGAAAAAGAGTCCAGTGGAGTGGAGATGCTCATGAACAGGTTCACAGAGTTTCTGGCTAGGATTTCCTCCTGCCAGTCAGCCTCCCCAGGCCTCTCTTCATATGTTTGTTTCTCAGAGTATAGATAACAGGGCTTATCATGGAGGATAGAACTGTGTAGACAAATGTTGCCATGCAGTCCCTCGCAGTGTAGCTGGACAAAGGCTGTAAATAGACATAGAAGATGCTACCATAAAACAGGATCACCACAGTAAAATGGGAACCACAGGTGAAGGCTTTGCGTTTCCCAGCAGCTGAGGGGATGTTGAGGACTCCAATGAGGATTCATATATAAGAGAAAGCAATGCATAGAAAGGGGGTCACCAAAACAACCAGTCCTTCTGCCTTTATTGTGATATCATTGACAAATATGGAGGAGCAGGACAAATTTCAGCAGAAGGTTGATGTCACAGAGGAAGTGGTGGATAACATTAGAGTCACAGAAGGTGAGAAGGTTCAGCAGAAGTGTGTGTAGGAGTGAGTGGAGGTGAGGAAATGAATAGGAGAATACCATTAATAGAACACAATGGTGGTGGTGACATAGTGGAAGGGGTCAAAGATGGCCACATAGTGGTCAAAGACCATGATTGCCAAAAGGCAGCTATCAGTATTGCCATAAACATACATAAACTACATCTGTGTCAGAACATCACGGTGGAATGGGCTTTCCTGTAAACTCTTCCCCCGATATGATACAACAAAAGGGACCTTCACAGACCAACGACGGACTTGTACACAGCAAAAAGGAAGATCGGAAAGCTTCACACTGCTGCACATCTGAGAGTGGATGACTTGGGGCCCCCAGAGGAAGTGGGGAGAGGTAAGAAGAAATCCTCTCCCTTCCCGTCAGATCAGCCACTCGAGTCTGCATGGCTCCCAGAGAAGGGGGAGGGGCAGCCCTCAGCGGGGAAACCATAGCTCTTCGGGCTCTCTCAGCAAGTGGAAAACTCCCACACAAAGGACTCAGAACTGCTGCAGAAGTGCCATCAACATATAGGCACCCCAGGAGAGCAGATAATGAGGGGCGAGTGAGAAACCCCACACTCTAGGGACCCAGCAGACAAAAGAGAGAACCCAACCGCCTGCACACCCAACGCTGCAACTCAGGTAACCAGACCAATCTGAGCGGCCAGGCCAATGGCAGGGAGCAGCTGGGGCAGAGTGCAGAGGTGTCAGATTACACAGCCCTTCACCCCCACAGGGTGGCAGCAGGTGGAAACTGCAACCAGATATTTCAATGATGAGGAAAAACAAAGCAAATACAGGAACCACAATGCAAAGGTACATGAAATCACCAGACCAGAAGGAAAATGACAAGCACCCAGAAACCAACCATGAAGGCACAGAAATCCATAACCCAAATGACAGAGATTTCAAAATAGCCATCATAAAAAACTCAACAAAATACAAGATAACACAGACAAAAAACTCAATGAGATAAGGAGTTTTTTCACAAAAGAAATTGAAATCATAAAGAAAAACCAATCAGTACTGATGGAGATGAAGAACACAATGGAGGAGATAAAGGAGAATCTGGAATATTTAAAGAACAGAGCTGACAATATGGAGGAAAGAATTAGCATTATAGAGGATAGGAATACAGATACGCTCCAGATTGAGGAGGAGAGAGAACTAAGACTAAAATGAAATGCAGAAAATCTCTGAGAACTATCTGACACTTTATGAAATGTAACATAAGAATTATAGGTATTCCTGAAGGAGAGGGAGAGGGAAAGAGGAACAGAGAACCTATTCAAGGAAATGATAGCTGAGAAATTCCCAAATCTGGGGAAGGAGCAGGAAATACCAGTAAGTGAAGCCTATAGCTCACCTAAATACATCAACAGGCAAAGGTCCACTCCACAGCATATAGTAGTAAGGCTGGCTAAAGTCAATGACAAAGAAACAATATTAAGGGCAGCAAGACAAAAACAAAAAATATAACATACAAAGGAACTCCCATCAGTCTCTCAGTGGATTTCTCAACAGAAACTTTACAGGTTAGGAGACACTGGAATGATATATTCAAAATATGGAAAGACAAAAACTTTCAGCCAAGAATACTCTATCCAGCAAAAATATCCTTTAAGTATGATGGAGAAATAGTAACTTTCCCAGGTAAACAAAAGTTAAGGGAGTTCATGGCCACGAGAACCCCCACTACAAGAAAAACGCAAGAAGGCACTAAGGCCTGAAAAAAAGAAGAGAAAGGGAATACAATGCTTGGAGCAAGGAGAAAAATAGGTAGAAAAAATCAGAAAAATAGTAGATCTTTACTGGAATAGGTTAGCAACCACTTAAATACCAAAATCAAAGAACAAAAGAAGGAAATCAACAAAAATAAATATAACATCATCTCTGTAAACACACACCCACAACACACGATAGAATAAGTTGTAACAAGAA
>JABWHU010000004.1:14074111-14093368 GCA_014189135.1 Dicerorhinus sumatrensis harrissoni | reverse complement strand
ACAAGCTTCTTTTCTGACCATAATGCTATGAAACTAGAAATCAACTACAAGCAAAAACTGGGAAAGTGACAATGATGTGGAGACTAAACAACATGCTACTGAACAACCAATGGAACATTAAAGAAATTAAAGGAGAAATCAAAGAATATCTGGAGACAAATAAAAATGAAAATACACCATACCAACTCATATGGGATGCAGCAAAAGCAGCCCTGAGAGGGAAATTCATAGGAATATAGGCCAACAATAACAAACAAGAAAAATCCCAAATAAGCAGTCTTAAACTACACCTAACAGAATTAGAAAATGAAGAACAAACAAAGTCCAAAGTCAGAAGAAGGAGAGAAATAATAAAAATTAGAGCAGAAATAAATGAAATTGAAACAAACAAACAAACAAAAAAAACAGTAGAAAGGATCAATGAAACAAAAAGCTGGTTCTTTGAGAAGATAAACAAAATTGACATACCCTTAGCCAGACTCACCAAGAAAAAAAGAGAGAAAGCTCAAATAAATAAAATTAGAACTGAAAGAGGAGAAATCACAACAGATACCACAGAAATACAAAGGATTATAAGAGAATACTATGAAAAACTATATTCCAACAAGTTGGACAATCTAGAAGAAATGGATAAATTCTTAGACTCATACAACTTCCCAAAACTGAATCAAGAAGAAATAGAGAACCCGAATAGACCAATCACAAGTAAAGAGATTGAAACAGTGATCAAAAACCTCCCAAAAAATAAAAGTCCAGGGCCAGATGGCTTCTCTGGAGAATTTTACCAAACATTCAAAGAAGATTTAATACCTATCCTTCTCAAACTATTCCAAAAAATATAGGAAGATGGAATACTTCCTAACACATTCTATGAGACCAACATCACCCTGATACCAAAGCCAGACAAGGACAATACAAAGAAGGAATATTACAGGCCAATATTGATGACGAACATAGATGCAAAAATCCTCAACATAATATTGGCAAACCGAAAACAGCAGTACATTAGAAACATGATACAACACGATCAAGTGGGATTTATACCAGAGACACAGGGATGCTTCAACATCTGCAAATCAATCAATGTGATATACCATCTTAACAAAATGAGGAATAAAACCCATGTCATCATAGCAATAGATGCAGAGAAAGCATTTGACAAGAACTAATATCCATTTATGATAAAAACTCTCAACAAAATGGGTATAGAAGGAAAGTACCTCAAAATGATAAAGGCCATATATGACAAACCCACAGCCAATATCATACTCAACAGAGAAAAACTGAAAGCCATCCCTCTGAGAACAGGAACAAGGCAAGGGTGCCCAGTCTCCCTACTGTTATTCAACATAGTGTTGGAAGTTCTGGCCGGAGCAATTAGGCAAGAAAAAGGAATAAAAGGAATCCAAATAGGCAATGAAAAATTAAAACTCTTGCTGTTTTCAGACCGCATGATTTTATATATAGAAAACCCTAAAAAATCCAACAGAAAACTATTAGAAATACTCAACAACAACTGCTATAGAAATACTCAACAACAACTGCTAAGTTGCAAGATACAAAATCAACTTACAAATATCAGTTGCATTTCTATACTCTAATGACAAACTAACAGAAAGAGAACTCAAGATTACAATCCAATTTACAATCACAACAAAAAGAATAAAATACCTAGGAATAAATTTAACCAAGGAGATGAAAGACCTATACAATGAAAACTATAGGACATTATTGAAAGAACTCAATGATGACATAACAATAGAAAGATATCCCATGTACATGGATTAGAAGAATAAGCATAGTTAAAATGTCCATACTACCTAAAGCAATCTACAGATTCAATGCAATCTCAATAAGATTCACAATAACATTCTTCACAGAAATAGAACAAAGAATCCTAAAATTCATATGGGGCAAGAAAAGACCCTGAATAGCTAAAGCAATCCTGAGAAAAAAGAACAAAGCTGGAGGCATCACAATCTCTGACTTCAAAACATACTACAAAGCAATAGTAATCAAAACAGCATGGTACTGGTACAAAGACACACAGATCAATGGAACAGAATTGAAACCCCAGAAATAAATCCTCACATCTATGGTCAGCTAATCTTCAACAAAAAAGCAAAGAACATACAATGGAGAAAGGAAATTCTCTTCAATAAATGGTGCTGGGAAAACTGGACAGCCACTTGCAAAAGAACGAAAGTAGACAATCTATTTTCGCCATACACAAAAATTAACTCAAAATGGATCAAAGACCTGAAGGTGAGACCTGAAACTATAAAACTCCTGGAAGAAAATGTATGCAGTCCAGTATTCATCATTGGTCATAAATGGAGCTTTTCAAATTCCATGTCTACTAGGACAAGGGAAATAAAAGAAAAAATAAACAAGTGGGACTTCATCAGACTACAGAGCTTCTGCAAGGCAAACGAAACCAGGATCAAAATGAAAAGACAACCCACCAGCAGGGAGAAAATATTTGCAAACCATACATCCGACAAGTGGTTAATCTCCACAGTATATAAAGAGCTCACACATCTGAACAACAAAAAAAACAAATAACCCGATCAAAAAATGGGCAGAAGATATGAACAGACATTTTTCCAAGGAAGATATACTGATGGCGAATAGGCAATGTTATAAACCAATTTGACCTCAATAAAATAATTAAAAAAAGAATGGTAACTTGGGGCCACCCTGGTGGCACAAGCGGTTAAGTGCACGCGTTCTGCTGCGGCGGCCCGGGGTTCGCTGGTTCGGATCCCGGGCGTGCACCAACGCACCGCTTGTCGGGCCATGCTGTGGTGGCGTCCCATATAAAGTAGAGGAAGATGGGCATGGATGTTAGCCCAGGGCCAGTCTTCCTCAGCAAAAAAAGAGGAGGATTGGCAGATGTAGCACAGGGCTGATCTCCTCACACACACAAAAAAAGTCTTATTTCTTTTTTCATTATCATCAAATATTTACCACTATGTCCTCTCCAAATCCATCATCTTGAGTGGCGGGGGGGTTCTCAGGTGGGCACAGGTGTGGGTGATGAATAGAACATGGTACTGAGTTATCTGGGCCTACCTAGGATGCTCAGAAGCTGGAGGAGCTGGAAGAGTGAATGCAACCAAGTTTTTGAGGGAGATCTGAGGATCCAGAATGAGAAGTGACTGTATAGACACAAGCATCACACTCAAATAAGCCCTAAGATGAATGAGAGCTGACATTTTAACAAGAGCAGCAATAAAAGATTGAAGGAAGTCAGAAGACAAAGGAGTGACAACCTTAGTAGAGTGAAAAAGAAAATCTGTCAACCTAGAATATTACATCAGTAAATATATCCTTCAAACTGAAGGTGCAATAAAGATATTAACAGAAAAAGAAAAACAACAACAAAATATTTGCCAGCAGATCTTTACCTACAGAAACATCAAGGGAAATTCTTTTTTTTTTTTTCAATTTTTTGTTTATTGCAGTAACATTGGTTTATAACATTGTATAAATTTCAGGTGTACATCATTATACTTCTATTTCTGCATAGATTACATCACGTTCACCACCCAAATACTAATTACAACCCATCACCACACACATGTGCCGAATTATCCCTTTCGCCCTCCTCCCTCCCCACTTCCCCTCTGGTAACCACCAATCCAACCTCTGTCTTTATGTGTTTGTTTATTGTTGTTATTATCTACTACTTAATGAAGGAAATCATACGGTATTTGACCTTCTCCCTCTGACTTATTTCACTTTGCATAATACCCTCAATGTCCTTCCATGTTGTCACAAATGGCTGGATTTCATCATTTCTTATGGCTGAGTAGTATTCCATTGTGTATGTATACCACATCTTCTTTATCCATTCGTCCCTTGATGGGCACTTAGGTTGCTTCCAAGTCTTGGCTATTGTGAATAACGCTGCAATGAACACAGGGGTGCATGGAAATCTTTAGGTAGAAGTAAAGTGATTATAGGACAAACTTGAAAATTCAGAAATATTCGTATGATTGGTAAACATAAAAATGAATATTGACTGAACTAAAAAACACCAAAAATAACAACATCCTATTCGTATTTTCTCAATAATCTTAAGGTCACACTGTGTGAAAATGTATTTGGCAACTCAGTTGAAGTCAATAACTTTCCAGGGAAATATATATTACCAAAATATACTCCATAAGATAAAGTCCAAACATATCAATTTCTGTAGAAAACAAAGTTAGGCCCATATGGTTTCATGGGATATCTAACAATGGTCCAAGAATTGATAGTCTGAATGCTTGCTGATTGTTTCACAGCATTGAAAATAAAGGAAAACATCTTAATTTGTTTTATAGATGAAACATGACACTGATGTGTAAGCATGATAAAGAAGTACAAAAATAAAATGTCAGGTTGACAGTAATTATGACTATTCATGCAAATATACTCAATAAAATATCAGCAAATAGAATCCAACACCACATTAATAAAATAATACATATAACTAAGAGGGATTTTTTCAGGAATTTGAAGTTGTTTCATTATTAGGAAATACTTGATATAACACAACACATTAATAAATCTTAGGTTAAAAATCACATAACCCTCTCCATAGAGGATGAAAAAGACCTCAACAGAATTTCACAACACTCAAGAAAAAAATGATTGATGGATCCTTTCTTAATAAAATATATATTTTACATGAAGTGTATATGATATATAAATATAAGATATATTTATATATACAACATGTATTTCAAGTAAAATACACTATATATTATACTATGAATATTACTATACATTATAAAATTTATAGTTATACTATAGTACTTAATGGAGAACCATTAAAGACACTGCCTTTAAGATCAGATCAAAATCAGAATGCTCACTAATCAACATTGTGGTGAAACTATTAGCCAATGAACCTAGATTAAGGACATCAATTAAAGTCATAATAATTGGAAAAGAAGGAAAATATTTAGACGACTATCTACATACTTGAAAAACAGAAAAAAAAGAAATCCTGAAAGCATAATTTGTATGGAGTTACTGTAAGTGCATAGTCAGTTCAACAGAAAGCAAGTAGTCCTCAGGAGTCAGACATTTGTCAACCCTGACTCATTTCCTCTTGATCTTTCTTCACCAGCAAACTCACGATTTGGCAGACTAGACTCCCCGTTCACCAATTCCTCCAATTTTAGAATTCAATGTGAATATAAAATGGGTCATATCTAAACAGACCCAGCCATCTCCAATCCCCTTCCAAAAATGGACAGTTGTGTGTCATCTTCACAGTGAAACTGATTTGGGTTCAATACTCTGGTGTTGTTTCCTGTGATGTAATCCAATTTGCAGCATCTCTCCTGTAACTTGCCACATTTCCACAGTGCAATTACTGCTTTAAAATGAGGTTTCACTTTATTTCTTTGTTTAGGCCCTCATTCCAAGTTTCTATTTGTTCTACCTTATTGGGGAAACTTCTTACCTAGAGTCAGCCCAACATTATTATTCATTTTCCCTGCAAAAAGATTGGTGTACTGCCTTTGAGTTCAAGCTCATGCCATGCTCCACTGGGATATGTCTCCAGGTGTATCATGGTCGAGAGAGTCATTTTAAAAAATTTCTACAACTTGGTTATTATGCCACACTGGGCATGGCATTTGGACCAGGGTGCCAACTGTTTTTCTGAATTCACATGAGAGATTGCAATCATCTTTGTAGGCCATTCCTGTTGCAGAGGAGTTTCTGCTACAATAAGGCTGCCTCTCCAACCTGTGGCTATCTATTCTCAGGACACTGGCCTTTCCTTTCTCTCTCACCTTGTCTTATTTGAGTAAATTTTCTTCGAATCTCCAGATAAGTCATCTCAACTTTTAAAGAACATTCTTCCTTAAGGTGTTAACTAAAGTCTATTATTTCACACAGGCCACAATCTAAACCAATTAATAGATTCTACTTTAATAATTCATAATTTTAGCTCTTATATTATTATTCTCCAGGTGACAAAGATATTTGTGAATTGAAATGGAATGATTTCCAGGATACATTGTTAATGAAAGGAAGTAATGTCTCTAAGAGTATCTGTAGCATGCTTTCCTTTGTGTAAAAATGAAAAAGAAATAAGAAAATACATGTGTAGCTGCTCATTTCAGCAAAAAGGAACACAGGAGGAAGTCAGAAACTAGTGAGTTTGGTGTCCTACAAGCCTGGGTGGGAAAGTGTGGGAAGGACTTGGAGATGGGTATAACTATTTGTATGCTTTGACCATATTATCTTTTATTTGCTCAAAAATTAGTGAAAAAATAAAGGATGGGAAACAAGGAAAGTAGAATAAAAACAAAACAAGTTAACTATCTTTCAAGTGAACAACATGATGAAACTGAAGGAGAAATTAAAATAGCTACACCAAGTCATTCTTGAACACAATATTTTGTCTGTATACCATCACAATAAAGAAAAAAAACCTGCAAAAATATATTGAGCTGCAGTTAGTAGTCTCATCATCCACAATGATATGGGTTCTGGATTCTGAAATTACTGAACATATATTCCAGGATTCAGTGAATAAATAAAAATATTGTTGGGGCTGGCCCTGTGGTCTAGTGGTTAGGTTTGGCATGCAGCGCTGTGGCAGCCCAGATTCGGTTCCTGGGCATGGACCTACACCACTGCTCTGAGGCCATGATGTGATGGCCACCCACATACAAAATAGAGGAAGACTGGCATAGACGTTAGCTCAGGGTGAATCTTCCTCAGCAAAAAAAAACATATTGTTGAAAAAGAGAATGACTCCTCACTATTAGGGAAGGTGACACATGTGGAAAAAGAGACACTCGAAAGAACTCTGTGGTGTCAGCTGGAACTGGTGGTGTCAGTCTGAATTCAGGTTTTTATTACGCATATAAACAGGTTGAAATATATGTATTATTTATAAATATTTATACTATTCTCATCCTCTATTCTTGTGTCCCGATTCCCAACCCACCTCCTATGAGTAACCATTTCTATTAGTTTATTAGTCTCTTGTTCATACTGTCTGTGTTTCTTTTATATATATTTATTTGTTATATATACATATAAGAAGTCTTGTAAGCAATGAATATACCTAACAAATTTTCCCTCAAACTACCATCATTCTCTAAAAGGAAACTGTTACTTAGAAAGATGACTGATTTCAGGGCTGGGGCCAGAAATGCAAAAGTGATCTGGGAAAGTTTTGCTAAACCTGAAAGCAAGGAAGTGATCAACAAATCATGGAGACTAAGGAGCCAGCTTAAGTGGCTCCCCATGGTCAAATCTGAAATAATTTGAACTTCAAAAAGAATAACAACCATAATGGATAATGACTCAGATTAAATGAAAATCTATGAATCCATAATGATATAAATAAATTGATAAAAATAAACAATAGAGAAGGGAAACTTCTGTCTTACAGAGAACTAATACATGTAGAATGACTGATGGAATGAGAAAAATCACCATTTGGCCACCACAATTACAATAATTATTTCCGGAAAGAATCATCTGATATTTTATTTTGAAGTATGATGTTATATAGAGTGGTTGAAATTTTAATGAGAAATAACATGTCTATATAACCTTAAAATATCTACTCAAGTTATATAATTTCAAAGATAAAAATAGTAACTTTATAGTAGAGAAACCTGCAGATCACCTAAATTAATCGACCAAGGTTAACATCACCAGTAATTGGAAAAATTGATGTCAGCTGCTTTGTGATAACATGAACTGTGGTGTATCTGCCAAAGATCTGTAGCCTGAATCTGAGATATATGCATATCTACATAATAATAAAGCAAACATGGTTAATATTAACTTTTGGGGAATCTGGGTGAAAGGCATGTGGGAATTTTTGGTATAAATCTTATTTTTCTATAAGTCTCAAGTGGTTTCAAAATAAAAAGTTAAAAAAAAAACCTTTGTCCATAATTACTCAACAAGAGAGAAAAGAATATTGTATGGGTATATTTCCAAATTTAAATTTGGCATCCAGGCAGACATTTATGATCTTCCAAAATAATCTCCTTGTAGCCCCTGTCAGAGACAGAATATGGACTGCTGAACAATGGGCAGGACACAGGAAAGTAATTCTATAAAATGTCACCCCTGCTGTTTAAGGGTTTACAGTCTCTATAATGCAACTGTAGAAGCAATTTTACACGGAGATAAGAAGCACTGTGTAGAACAAAACGTATTAGCATATTTGCCACCCACAAATTGACACACAAATGTGCAACTAGAAAATGTTTTCTACACCCATGTTTCCTAGATAGTCTTCATTTGCTCCCCCAGGTCCATTCTCCAGCCTTCTCCAGCTTGTTTTCTCTCAGGAGTCTGACCTTCGTGGACTGCATCAACTGGGCTCCCTGGTCCTTTGGATTTTGCCAATAGAAGCACAAGCAAGGGATCAAATGCAGAAGGAGAGAGAGGTTGGGGCATTTATTTTTTTTCCTCCCTGCTGGACCGTGGGATGGCAGTGGCTGTCCACAGTCCTGGCCAGGGCACTTTCTTACCCCTACAAGTCCCACCAGCTTCTCATAACCACTCCCTCCCTTTGCTCCCGTTTCCTACTGCTGCTAGCCCTGGGTGCCTCACTATCCCTTAGGACTTTCCCTTAAACTTGCCAACATCTTTGTAAACAAGCCATTATTACAATCTTTTTAAAAAATCCATTGATCCAGCTCAAACCATGCCCAAAAAGAAAGGCATTGCTGGCATCAGAGACTCCATCCGCTGGGACTCCAGTCCCCTCTTACTCCTGGACATGCAGCCCCCCAAAGGGCAGTAAGAAATTGGCCTATTAGCATCTGGCAGCTCCTCCCTGACCCAGAAGCCTGGGGACTTTGTTTTTCTGTGCTCTTGCTGGTGCTTAAAATGTTCTCTTTTGCTCATTGCTCCAGAGTTGGTTACAGAACATGAATGGTTGTAGAAGCACTGAGGCCACAGATATTTCTTCTTTTCAGGATATTAAGTCTCCTGAAGAGAAGCTGAGGATTTGTGGAACAGTCTGAAGCAGGTGTCTGAACTCACCAAGGATGAGCACAGGTCAGAGAGAACTGGAAATCTGTACTTGGTGATAGATCTACCTGTGTGCTTGTGGGTTTGTGTGCCTTTGTGTTCAACTGTGTGAGTGTGTGTGTGTATGCTTGCGTTAGTGTTGTTTGATAGTTGCTTTCCTGTGTGTGTGAGTACTATGTACCTGACTCACAGCTTGATTCATTTCCTGAGTTAGACTCAATCTGGCCTCTGTTTTAGCACGTGTGGACCAAGTTATCAGCCTCCTGATGTGTGATTAGGGACCCCTGATTCATGTCTACGGTCTGAAATACTTGCATCACAGCTGAGCAGATGAGAGTTCAGCTTTGGGGGTGAGACTGTTGTCTCCCTTGCTGGAGAGGATGCCCGACCTCACGAAGAAACTGAAGTCCAAGAGGGCTCAAACCTCTTCTCAGCAGCATGAGCTAGTGTATGTGGGAGCTGTTTTTGTGGGTGCTTTCACTCCTGTGTGAGAGCAGGAAACTGTATTGTTTGCTTTTGTCTGCATGCATGTTACCATGTGGATGTTGCCACATGCATGGGTTGTTGGTGGTTTAACGACTGTGCCTGTGTGAATAGATTTAACTGCCCCATACTGACTGCCTTCTCCAGGGAAAGATGTGGGTCAGAAGGGGCTGAAGCATGCCTCTCAGTAGTGGCAGTGTGTGTGCTGCTTGTTGTAGTGAGTGTGTGGCTAAGTGTGCATATGTACTGGTGTGTGTTTCTTGTGAGATTTTTGCATTGTGTGTGGCCTTGTGTGTTTTAGAAGATGTGTGTGTACAGTGATGAGTTATGTATTTGTGATAGTTGAGTGTTTACCAGGTGTGCCATGTGTCAGGTGTCTTGATGTGCATTGAGAGCATATTTGTGGTGAATGGTACATCACTGGTTATTCTGTATGTCTCTTTTTGTGTGTTATTTTTGACTTGTATGTATGTATATGAGTGTATATGAACTGAACCACATACTACTGGCTCTCCTTCCATTAGGATCTGGTCACAGGTGACTGGAATCCTCAAATCAGCATGATGTGTATGTGTGTGTGTTTGCCTGTGTATGTGTGATTTGTATGTGTTTTGGGGGCTTCTGATTTTCCCCCATGACTCAAATATTTCCTTCAGTGCCTTTCCTCTGGAACACCATTGACTGAGATAACCAAATCTCCAAGCAACTCCCTGTTTTTGAAATGGATCTGCTATGATTTTTATATACCTGAATGTGACTGAGTCACTCAGAGTGTTTTAGCCCTTCACTTAATGTCCCAGGCAAAGACAAATTAGCGTCATGCTGTGTGAAGTTAGAGAGCAGAACCCCCACAAAATGGTGATGAGGCCTTGGAAAATCACTTAACTCCTGGGCCTCAGTTTGCAGTCTATAAAGTGGAAGGAATTACACTTGCCTGATGAAACTTACAGGCTGTCAATAAATGTTTATTGTTTGAATAAATGATAATGAATGTGAGAGTCTTTTGTCAATTGGAAAATAGATCAGTATAAACGAAGAGAACTATGTAAGGAGGGAACTAAGAAAATTTTGAACTACTTTGGATTCGTTGCAGCCCTAAATGAACACAGGGTGTCTGGCGCCCCTAACCAATGATGGGGGAATTTTCCATGTGTAGTAACTGAGAGCATGGGCTCTGATCACACAGACATTATATAGAACCACATAAAGTAGTCAATATTTTATGTTTCAACCTACATAAAAGGGCAATATTGTAGTATATATATGTGCATATATATACATATATATATATATATATATATATATATATATATATGGAATTTATATAATTTATGTTTCTCTTTTCCGAGAGCTAAATTAGGTGAAAAAAACATTCATTTTTGGTGCAGCTGGAAAGATTTTTTAAGATCTGGGAATGTAAAGCTGATATGTGGATTTAATTAGGACACATAGGTAAATCCTTAGCCTTGTATCCAAATGTTCACCAATTTTATGAAAAATAGTTTGTAGATTATTCTTGTTTGGGAGCTATTCTGGCATCAAGCAGCTTTAAATGACCACCCACTTCTAGAGTGACCATGAGTTTGCAGCTGTAGGTCAATGGGACCTGGTCAGGTTCACAGGAGGAGTGTGGCAATGCTCCAACAATGCCACTTTGGTGCTGGAATCTCATGATACTTTAAGGCAGAAACAATTGATACCAGTTCACTGAGGCTCATCTACTATTTCTGCCACAGGGAATTATTACAGTTTGGCTCTGCTTTGGTCTAGTGAATCATCCCTCTATGCTCATCAAGATCTACACTCATAGAGGGCAAGGTCCTTGCCTATTAGTTCACTGCTGCATTCTCAGTCCTTAGTAGAAGTCCCTGTTCAGACTCAATGTTCTATGAATAATGGTTCAATGAAGCATTGAACACTTTCTCTCTTTTGTGCAATGAGGTCTCGTTGACTGCTTTTGGAGGTGATGTTTTCCTGGAGCCAGACTCACATAGAGTGAAGATGCATGCATGCACAAGTATAAGAAATTAATAGGAGTCCATTTAAAAATTCCTTTTTTCCCAGAGAATTCCAGTATGAAAAGTAATGGTCCTGATCATCCTTTCTAGGTTCCTGAGATTGCTAAACCTCCTTCATATCCAGCATATAGAAGAGCACTATGAGGCCCGAGAACCAGAGCAGCATGCCTGAGTTCCTCCTCCTGGGGATCCCCATCCCACCAGAGCAGCAGGGCTTGTTCTTCACCTTATTCCTAGGGATGTACCTGACCACAGTGCTGGGGAACCTGCTCATCATCCTTCTCATCAGGCTGGACTATCGCCTCCACACTCCCATGTACTTCTTCCTTAGCCACTTGGCCTTCTCTGACATTTCTCTTTCATCTGTCATGGTTCCAAAGATGCTCACGAACATGCAGACTCAGCAACAATCTATCCCCTATGTGGGATGCATTTGTCAGTTGTATCTTTTCATAGTTTTTGGTTGTCTTGACAATTTCCTTCTTGCAGTGATGGCATATGACAGGTATGTGGCCATCTGTCAGCCACTCAACTACACAACTGTTATGAGGCAGGATCTGTGTGTCTCATTAGTAGCTGGGTCCTGGTTCTTCAGCTGTGCACATGCACTGTTGCACACTCTCCTCTTGGTCCCAGCATTTTTCTGTGCTGACAATACCATTCCCCACTTCTTCTGTGAACTAACTGTGCTCTTGAAGATGAGCTGCTCAGACGTCTCCCTCAATGAGCTGCTCATCTTTACTGAGGGAGCACTGGTTGTCGTCTTGCCTTTGATTAGTATCTTGGGCTCATATATCCATATAGGGGCCACCATCTTGAGGGTTCCCTCCGTGAAGAGACTATTTAAAGCCTTTTCTACCTGTGGCTCCCATCTCTTTGTGGTATCTTTATACTATGGGACACTTGTAGGTGTTTACTTTTTCTCCTCATCATGGGGCTCCAATAGCAAAGACATAATTGCTTCAGTAATGTATTCAGTAGTTACCCCTATGCTGAACCCCTTCATCTATAGCTTGAGGAACAGAAATATAAAACAGGCCCTAGAAATATTTGTCAATAGGGCTAACTTCTTTAAGCGACAATAGCTAATTCTTATTATTGCAGCCATGAGCCCAGTAAGATGTATCTGCTAAAATTATTGTATGGTTGGTACTTCATATAAGTTTAAAGCAATATACATTATGCTGTCAGGTATAGTATTGTTAATATGTCCACTAGGTCAAGTTTACTATTTGAATTGTTAAATATTCTTTATTCCTAATTACCTTGTGGATTTGTCTTTTTCTCCTTTTAGATATGTCAGTTTTTTCTTATGTATTTTTTATACTATGTTATTGAAGACACACAGATTTAGTATCACAATCTGCTCCGGATGGACTGATTCTTTTGTGTAGTGGTATGCTGAAGCTGGCTGCAGTGACTTCAAGATGGTCGTGCACATTTCTTCCCAAGTCCACATTCAATGACTTTATATTTGTGTCATCATGTTTGATGATCACGATTGAAATCAGCCATCATGGGAATAATGACACTATGGAAATCGGCAAATTCTTCAAAGCAAGGCTTTGTAAAAAAAAGAGAGAGAGAGAGAGTCAGTTTTTATGCATTTACAGCACTCCACTTCATTTACAATTACCAGATACTCCTCTTAATCTACAATGGTTCCTACCTTAACATCTCATCTACTTCTTTTGATATTAGTATAGATATAACAGCTTTCTTTTGGTTAGTGTTTACATGGTATTTCTTTTCCATCACTTTACTTTAAATTTTTCTATGTCCTTATATCTGTGAAGTATCTGTTGTTAACAGTGTAAAGTTGGGTTTTGCTCTTTTATGCTGATTGACAATCATTATATTTCTGGAGAATTTGATCAATTAACAGCTAATGTAATTATGATATATTTGAATTTATATATTCCATATTACTATATATTTTCTATTTGAGGTGTCTGTTTCATATTTATTCTGTCTTATCTTTCTCCCTTTTGGTTAATCAAATATATATTTTATTATTCTGTTCCCACTCTATTAACTTATTACTTGTACATTATTTTTATTTTATAATTCTTTTCTGAGTTTTATGTTGAGATTACATCTTACATTCTCCTTGAAATTTTTTTATTGTAGTAATATACATAACATGAAATTTACCATTTTATCCATTTGTGGTATCAGTTCAGTGGCATTTACTACATTCATCACCACTATCCCATTCAAGGACTCTAAAAGGAAACTCTATGGAACACCAATGCAACTGAATACTTTGCAGCTGTGAAAAAAATAATGACAAAGTCATCTATGAATCAATATGGAGGGATTTCCAAGGTATATTGTCAAATGGAAAAAAAACTAAATGTAAGAAAGCATCTATAGCATGCTACTTTTTGTGCAAAACTGAATGGGAAGTAAAATATACATGTATCCCTTCATTTGAGCAAAAAGAAACACAAACAGAATAAATCAGATGCTAATGAGATTGCTATTCTACAAGAGGTGGGTGGGAATGGGGTAAAAATTTGGGGAGATGAATATATTTATTCATATACTTTTGACTATGTTATCTTTTACCTACTAAAAAATAAATAGAAGAGGGCGAGAAATAAAGCAAAATATAATAAAAGAAAACAAATAAATGTAAATATATTTCAAATTAATCCCACAATTAGACTAAAGGGGAAAATAAAATAACTAAGTCAAGTAGTTCTTGAACACAGAATTTTGTCTCTATATACTCAGAATAAAAAAAAAACTGTAAACAAAATTTTTTGAGCTGCAGTTTGTCATTAACAGTGATAAGAGTTCAAGATTCTGAAATTACTTAACGTATATTCAAAGATTTTGCAATAAGTAAACGTTGTGGAAAATAATGACTGCTCACTATCAGGCAGTCAATGCAAAGAATCAATAATCAGTCTATAGTAAAGGATAGGAGAGTTTTATTTGAGTCAAACTGAGGATTATAGCCTGGGAGTCACAGCCTTCACAAAAGAAAAAAGTGCCATGGAGAAGAGCAGTTTTCAGCCCTGTTATATACCAGTTCAAAACAAAGATACATACCCCAAGCATAACAGGGGTACATTCCTTCAAGGGTTCAAGGAGACATTTGTTATGGATTAACATGTACACAGTGGGTCAACATAACCCTGGCATCATAAAAAGGGAGACTTTAATTCTTATCTTTAAAAAGTACTGACACCTCTTAGAAGGTAGGCCTTAATTCTTATCTTCAAAGGGTACATTATTTACTTTAGGGTAATGATTAAAGCAGATGTACAATGTATGTTTGATAGGCTGTAAGTCAGGCTTCTTAGGTTCAAATAAAATTCAGGTCAAATCAAGTTCAAACAAGAATGGCTTCCCCATATACTTTAATACGTAAAAATTTTCATATCATTTCCCACTTTTGATTATTAATCTTTCCATAGAAAGCATGTATGATCAAAATACTATCCCTCGATGCCAGGGCAGTTGCTTCCTGCCTGGGGTCCCTCATGTCCCTTGGAGCTAGGCTTTACTTCAATTGACCTACGCTGTAATCCATGCTAGGGGGTAATAGCTAAATATAATTGACAATCATAGAGGTATACACTAACATGAGAAGTAACTTTATAGATTATATATATTTTTAATTAGTTCAAAATGTCAAGCAACCTTTTTATGTATGCTTTTGTGACATTTTGTGATTGCATTGTTCATAACATTTATTGAACAGATATAGTAAAGTAACAAGAAACCAATCAATAATATTTGAAGAGCCAATGTGATTTAGTGATGGATTTAAAGAGACAACAGAAGAAGCCAAAACATCCATAACATGAATTTTGGTAATTTTGTACTAATTTAACTATTTATTTGCCTCCTTTATATACTGTTATGTGTACTTTATAAGTTTGGGCAGACTGGTTTATTATAGTAAGAAGATCTTCAGTTGTCACTTGTAATGATTTTTCTGGCCAGTTAGATTCCATTAAAATTACTTCTTGTGGTAGATGTAGTTCTAATTCCCAAAACATATGATCATCAATATCAATATTAGTATAAGTCTTACTATCTTTAAACAGTTCTATTTGACTAGTAAAGTTGGTATTACACCATATAGCAGTAAAGTTATGATAAAAAGTACTTTGATGATAATACAGGTCAGAATGTATATCAGAAGTATTTTCTAAACCTTCCCAACAAAATTTCTGTTTACCCATATACTATGTATTGTTTGCATGGGTGCGGTTGTTATAGGCCAATTAGAGGGAAATTTGGGGTTACACTGCTGTTTGGGGCATAGACACACACCTTGTCAAAATTCACAGATTTTAGTGGATATAGAGTTCCAGTAAGAGTTATTTGATAATAAGATCCATCTTCACCCAACAGGGAGAATTCTGCTAGAATTTAAATTGGTCCCTATTCCTACTACTTGTACAAAATCATAGGTGTGGCTTGTTGTAAGTTTACGTACTAATGCTGTGATTGAACACTTATGTGAATTACAGGATCCTTTACATCAGAATCCAGGAAAGCTTCTTTATCCTGTTGATGATAGGCTTGAGCATACGATATTAGAGACTTAACAGTAACTGGTCATACTAGAATAAGATAACACCGGATCAGCAGACGGTTGTGTACCAACAGACACTGATCTCTGGTGACCATTCCACGTGGGGTCAGTTCATGTTTTCCAAGAAGGGTACGTGAGCAGTCAGCAAGACCAAAGGCAATACCTTAGTCAAGGGGACTCCAGTATAGAAGTATATAACAGAACATCGAAGACAATTAACAGTACTAGAATCCAATATCCACAAAGCTGAAACATAATTTCCTCTCTACAATTACCCTCAATTTTATCAAAGATAATCACAGTAAAATTAATTTGTTTATATTAAAAATTGATTATTTATATGTGAAAATAAGAATACTTACTGAGAATTTCTGAATTCTGGAAAAATCAGATTGAAAGAAAAAATAAATATTTCCTTTTTGTTCAGAAAGGTATATCTTACCAAATTGTTGACAGCTTAAGAGAAAATATTTCTTTAAATCTGGAAAAACAAAATATTGGAGCATCCTCCTTGGTTTATGCAGTCATATGTAATTGATATTAGATCTTCATATTTTGTTAGCGGTTTTATGAAGCCATCAGTTTCTCCATTAGAGATCTGGAATTTCTTACCTAGTTCAGTTTTATGATCTGCAAGTTTATATGAAACCTGATTTCTAGAATAAGTGTCAGAGGCCTTGCCACGATTCTCTCTGTAGATGAAACATATTTGCAAAAGCATCAGAGTAAAACAATTAATATTTATAGATGACAAAAGACTTAACATTATAGTGGAATTGACAAGGATATTTGGTCAATTCTATGACATAACATTTTCAGATAATAACTAGAATTATGGCTGTTAACCAGGATAGATAAAAATTTTAGGGATGTTATACAATTTTTAAACACTTATATTGATAACATTTACCCACGGAATATAACCTAGGAAGGTTTGTCGTCATTATTTGACAATGCTTTCCGTGCAATTTAACATGGTAAATAAGGCTAATTAGTTTAATATCTCCCTCTTTATAGGAAGAGAGAACAAATTCTTTAAGTCCCAGGGGGCCACTGGAAATTCTCAAAGTTACTTTTATGTCAAATGAAAGACCATTTTGGATTTGAATTTTGAGAAGTTTTCAAAAATATACAACGGTTTTAGAACACTTGGTCAAATAGGATCATAGGTCACTGTGAAACAGTGCTTAGTTATCCATTTAACCATGTTGACAATCAAAGACTTTCAGACAAATACAGAAATGCAAATAGTTGTAAGAAAAACCTTAGCTCTTGTGATTAAACCACTGATAACAATAATACAAATAAATTTTGATAAAAGATAAAAATCCCTGCCTTTTTGGTAGACTGCTCAAAGGTAAAGAAGAAAACGCTTCATAATCTCTCTATCAAGAGCGGACTAAAAGTCCAAGAAAATCATCCTTTTAAGAGTAAGAAAATTATACCCTAATTTTTGCACCAGCTTACTGTTGATATTGAAACTCATTTACTTACTTAAACTCATTTCAATCTTAGCCAATTTGGCCATGCACAAAACTCTTTCCTCAGGGTTTCTCTTCCACCAACCTTCTATAACTTTCTGTTTTTACATTCAGAATTTGTCCCATGCCTTCCCTCCTTCCTAGTACTTTAGGTACAAATTTACCTTTCTTAACAAAAGTAAAAGCAAAAATATCCTCATTCCTTATACATTCTTTACCGAAAACATAAATATTACTTTCCTTGTATACAGTAATGTTTACTTTTTTCTTTAACATCCTGAGGATTGACAGACTTATACATACAGTCTAGAAACGTGCTTACTCACAGAAAATTTTTCAGCATTACACAAAACATGTTTATTAATAAACCCAAGTATTTTCCTAGTTTCTCTGCAATAAGAATCCAAAAGTAGATAAATCTGTGTTTAGTAATTACTGTCTAATATTTTATATTATGTGGAAATGACATAGATACTTAATAAATTTCTATGATTTAACTTAATTTAACAAAACTCTAAGGTTTCAAGTTATCAAAAGTTTTTGAAATCATTTTTAGTACATATATCATAACATATAATTATTGTTAAAAGGTTCACCCAAAAACTTTTATCTTACTTACTTAGTTTACTTGTTCCCGATAATTAAGTTTAGATTGCCTACAAAAATTTCATGATATATTAGACAAAATCAGCTATCATAATATTTGCTGACAAACATTGTCACAAAGATAACATGAGCTTATTTGACTAATAAACACAGGTAGAATGAAAGTTGCATGACTGAATCATATCCAAGCTGATAACTCTGAAGACATGTTCATTTCAATCAAACTAACAAACCTAAATAAGCTTCATTTACCCAAGGTTATTTTATATTATGTTAATTTGAAAAACATTTGGTTTAATTTCTATTACATTTAGAAATAAATTATGTAAGTGCTTGCTCTAAGCCTAATAAATAGAAATCTTTTAGATATTGTACTTTCTAGAGGTAGAAAAACATCATATATGTATATATAACACATATGTAGACATACACAGATACATAGACAGAAGCAAGCAGAGATCTTAAATAGTTTTTGGTAAATTTTTCCTATGAATCAGGTAAAATTCAAAACTCACTAATTTATAAGAGAATAGTTGGATACAAACTGTATTTATTGCAGATAGAATAAACTAAGGTTATCTGCTTAGGAATTGATGATGGTCTAGATAACAGTTCCTAGAGAGGTTACAAGCTTTTTGAGATAAATAAGGGAACTTTTGGGGATTGGGAAAAGGGAACGAGTGGAATCTGAACTGCCTCTAGATATGAATTTCCAGTTTTGCAAAGATTTGTATGATAAGGACAGTTGCTCTCAATTCTTCAGAAATGGGGTTGTAACTTAAATGACATCATAGTTTGATCTATCTGTTCAAACACGTCATACCTACTTTGCTTCTTTCTCTCTGGGTACACAGTTTTATTTTAATTTAGGCAAGAAGTCCAATAAAAAACATCATATCAGGCTCCTAATATCAGCTTCCAATTTGGCCAAATTTCTGATGACAAGTTGCTAGTCTTTTGAAATATCTTTTCCGATTTCAGCTGGACAAACAGTAAATATTAATTTTTAATTTTTAAATTTTCTGTCCCAAGCCATTAATTTTTATTTTATTATTTTATTTTATTTTTTGTTTATTCAGTAACATTGGTTTATAAC
>JABWHU010000004.1:14055283-14074041 GCA_014189135.1 Dicerorhinus sumatrensis harrissoni | reverse complement strand
ACCCATCACCACACATGTGCTGAATTGTCCCTTTCACCCTCCTCCCTCCCCCCTTCCCCTCAGGTAACCAGCAATGCAATCTCTGTCTCTATGTGTTTGTTTGTTGTTGTTATTATCTACTACTTAATGAGGGAGATCCTAGGGTATTTGACCTTCTCCCTATGACTTATTTCACTTTGCATAATACCCTCAATGTCCATCCATGTTTTCACAAATGGCTGGATTTCATCATTTCTTATGGCTGAGTAGTGTTCCATTGTGTATATATACCACATCTTCTTTATCCATTCATCCGTTGATGGGCACTTGGAAGAACTTGAAAACACCAATGAGTAAAAATACATGCACCCCTGTGTTCAATGCAGCATTATTCACATTAATTTTTAATTTTAGTTTTCCCTTGAATGTTTAAGGGACTAACGTAGCAATTTCCCAGAAAATTTCTCAGAGTCTCATTAACTCTGGGGGGGGGGTTTCATATAGGGCCCTCATTCACAGGTAGATATGCAGGTGTCTGTAAAGTCATTAACATAACAGACTTTTATATAGTCTTTTCTTTTAGGTGCCTCTTATATCTTAATTTTTTATTAGTGTATGCTACAAAACTTTCAATAAGGCTATTTTGGAATTTTGAGTACTTTGCTTTTAAGTGCACTTCTTAAATGATCTTGTGTAATTGGAATGTTCCTCCCAATGACAAATGCAATTCCCTTGAGACTGCTAGCAGCTTGGTAAGACTGTAGGCACAAGCGTTGATCAACCTACATTTCTGTCTAACCACATCTGACTGCTATTGGGGTGCAACACACATTTTTGTCCAACCATATTTTGTGGCCCCCAACCTGACAGTTACCAAGCCAGGCTCTCAGGATGTGAAAGAAGCTTAGTAAGATTTTGCTGTTCTTTGTAAATATTTGTAGCTTATGGACCCACTAAGTTTTGAGTGAGTGTGCCATAAAGTGGAACACTTGACTCTCTAGAGATTCAAGATTGCTTTTAACCTGTCTATTCCATGGTCCTCAAATCTAGTGCACAAAAAGACAAGTTTTGGAAGCTCAAAAGAGCCCCAAAGAGGCCACTTTAATTTAAATTATTCCAGGTTATCTGGATCCAAAGATCCAGACATTTACAGCTATCCTCTCCATAATTCTTATACATGTATCCAGGTGAAATATCTGAAGGAAGCATTTCATCTGAAGAGGATTTAGAATAGTGGTTCCCCACTCGGGCCATCTAAGACTTAAATTATCTTTTCTCAAATTTTCCCATTTTGTTAAGTACTTGTAAGTAAAGCCTCCATACATATTGTTAATAAAGCTTCCAGAGTTCCAGTGGGTGGCTGCCTATCTGTGAGATTGTCAGCTTTAGGAGCATGGTTTCCCATATTCTTTTAGTTTGTGTGTGTGTGTGTGTGTGTGTGTGTGTGAGGAAGATCAGCCCTGAGCTAATATCCATGCCAAGTCTCCTCTTTTTTCTGAGAAAGACTGGTGCTGAGCTAGCATCCATGCCCATCTTCCTCCACTTTATGTGGGACTCTGCCACAGCATGGCCTGACAAGCGGTGTGTCGGTGCACATCCGGGATCCGAACCCTGGCAGCCAGCAGCAGAGCACACGCACTTAACTGCTACGCCACAGGGCCAGCCCCTCTTTTAGCTTCATTTTAATGTAAACTCTGAACAACTCCTAAGGGCAGTGCAGGGGGTCCAAAGTGTGCTGCCTGTGAGTGTCACTTCCCGAAAGGCTGTGAACACGCTTTTTTTTTTTCTTTTGTGAGGAAGATCAGTCCTGTGCTAACATCTGCCAATCCTCCTCTTTTTTTGCTGAGGAAGACTGGCCCTTGGCTAACGTCAGTGCCCATCTTCCTCCACTTTACATGGGATTCCGCCACAGCACGACTTGACAGCAGTGCGTTGGTGCACTCCCGGGATCCGAACCGGTGAACTCCAGGCCACCGCAGCAGAGTGCATGCACTTAACCACTTGCACCACCAGGCGGCCCTGTGAACACTCTTATGTGTCTGTTTCTCCTGCCAGCAGTCTAAAATTACCATGAAGGCTCAGAGCACAGGATGACAAATCCTTATGTGTGCACCTCCAGAGGAATCATCAACTATTTTATGTGAACAATCACAATGGAGTCCCCTCTGGGGCCACTGCACGTTGAGAGGATTAACCTCAGACACTTCCACTAGATTCTGAGTCACCTGAGAACGGCTTGCAGCTGGAAGGAGCAAGTGTCCTTTATCTTTGGTGCTGGATGATTTCAGCCTCTCATTTTGCCATCAAGCAATTTGTTCCAACTTTATAAACATAAATCTTTTCTACTTTTTAAAGCCAAATTAAAAGGTCAGCCATGCCAGTTCAATCCAAATTTCTCCCTATGTTCCCCTTACCTTGGAAAAGTACTGGTACTCCCTTAAAATGTTAAAATCCTAATACAGAAAACAGCTTGAACAAAAGTCAGGACCATCAACTTAATGAAGAAAGTCTGGATTTCAGGAGAACTAACCAAAACATCTGAAGAGTGCAGTGAAGCTGGAGTGGTACAAAAGGTCTGTGCTAGTACGAGGTGCCGTTCAAAGTAGGCTCCAGGTGGTCTCAGGTGGCTTTCTCTGAACTCCTGCCTGGCTCACCAAGAAATGTCAATGCAATAATCAATAATCATTCTATAGTAAAGAAAAGTAGAGAGATTTATTTGAGCCAAACTGAGGAGTTTAGCCCTGGAGTCGTAGCCTTTGCAAGGGAAGAAAGCACTCCGGAGAGGAGCAACTTTCAGCAAAGTTATTACCATTTCAAAACAAAGATACATACATCAAGCATGACGAGGGTACATCCTTTCAAGTCTTCAAGGAGATGTTCATTACAATGAGCACGTACACAGTTGGACAACATGACCCTGGCATCGTAGGAAGGGATACATTCATTCTTATCTTTAAAGTGTGCTGGCATCATAAGAAGGGAGTCATTAATTCTTATCTTCAATGAGTACATTCTTTATTTTAGGGTAATGATTAAAGCAGATGTACAATGTATGTTTGATAGGCTGTAAGTCAGGCTACTTTGGTTCAAATAAAAATCAGGCCAAGTCTAGTTCAAACCAGAAGGGCTTCCACATGTACTTTAACATAAAAATATTTTATTTTCAGGGGAAAGGTGCCATATACATGCAAAAGGAGTGCTTGAAAAATACTGTATAGTATCAAACTAGAATTGGAGATATCAACTTGAGCTCATGTATTTAAGTGTATAAATAGATTGAAATTTATATATTATATATCAACATTTATACTGTTACCATCCCCCATTCTTTCTGTCCCCCTCTTGGACCCCCTCCTATGGCTAGTCATTTTATTAGTTTATCAGTTTCTAGTTTCTACTACCTGTGTTTCTTTTACATAGATTTCCTACCTGCATCCTCTGAGATCATTTAGCAGCCTTGAAAGAAATTAACACACTTAATGTCAAATTATTCTTTACCATTCTCCTCTAAAAGGGAAAAAAATTACTTATAAAAAAGTTGATTCCCGGCTGGGGCCAAGGAATGACAAGATTATCCAAGAAAATTTTTCTGAGCCTGAGAGTAAAAAGTGCTCAACAAATCATGGGGACATCAAGCCAGCTCAAGGGGCTCCCACTGGCCAAATCTGGAATAATTTGATCTTTAAAATGAATAAAACTAGGAATAGATTATGTCTCAAGTAAATAAGAATCCATGAGTCTATAATAAGATAAATAAACTGATGAAAAAACAAATGCTTTAGGGCTGATGGAAAGTTCCTTCTTATAGGAGAGTAAAACTGATAGACATAGAAGAAATGATAGAATTAAAAAATATCCATTTGGCCATGACATTTGCAATAATTTTTCATATAAGAATCACCAATAGATGTTAAATACACAGAGTGAAATTTTAATATGAAAATTTATGGTAATATAGTCTGAAAATCTCTACCAAAATGACACTTATGATAAGGTTTAGCACGGTAACTTTACAGCAGAGAACATGGCACACACCTCCTTAACCAACTGATCAAGGACAAAATCACTAGTAATTGGAAAAATTGATATCATGTGCCTTCTGCTAATACGCGCTGTGGTAGACATGCTGAAAACCTAAGCCTGAAATCTACATAAATACTTAACTAAACATTGTAAAATGTTAACCACTGTGAAAATATGGCTGAAGTGTGTGTAGGAATTCTTTGCATCATTTTTACAACCTTTCTATATGTCTGAAATAATTTCAAAATAAGAAGGTAGAAAATCCTTTGTCTCAGCTGGAACCAGCCCCCAAAAGAAAGGAGTTCAGGGCATTGCTGACATTGAGACACCATCTCCTGGGACTTCAGTCCTTCTGACTCCTGGACACGCAGCTCCCCAAAGGACTATTAGAAATTAGCCAGAAGTTTGGGGACTTGGTTTCAGTTCTCTCGCTGGTAATTAAAACATCATCTTTTTCCTCATTTCTCTGGAGCTGGTTAAGGAATATGAAATTGCTGAGGCCGCAGATATTTCTTCTTTTTGTCTGGATACTGAGTCACCTGAAGAGAAGCTGAGGATTTGGGCAACAGCGTGGAGAAGAAGGTGTCTGTGGTCACCAACAGTGAGCACGGGTCAGAGGGAGCAGGAAATCTATACTTGGCGATGGATCTGCCTGTGTGCTTGTGGGTTTGTGTGCCTTTGTGTTCATGGGTGTGTGTCTGCATGTATTATGTATGCTTGTGTTCATGTCATTTGATAGTTGCATGTCTGTGTGTGTACTCTGTATCTGACTCACAGCCTGATTCTTTTCCTGAGTTAGACCCAATCTGGGCTCTGTTTTAGTGCATGTAAACCACATTATCAGCATCCTACCATATGATTAGTGAGCCATAATTCATGCCCCTCATTTAAAATATTTGCCTCCTATTGTTATGATGGAACATTTCCCCCACTGAGTGGGCGCCACAGCTGAGTGGATGAAAACTCAGCATCGGGAGTGAGATTGTCGTCTCTGCCGCTGGAGAAGAAGATGCCAAACCTCGCCAAGGAACCAAGGTCAGAGAGGGCTCAAACCCCTGCTCAGCAGGGTGCAAGCGTATGTGCAGCTTGTGTTTGTGGGTGACACACTTGTGAGTGAGAGCAGGAAAGTGTATTGTTTAATTTTTGTCTGTGTTCATGAGTTGTTCATGGTGGTTTAATGACTGTGTCTATGCCTGAATAGGCTTAACAGACCCATGTTTACTGCCTTCCGTGGGTAGAATGCAGATTAGAAGGGACCAAAGCATGCTTCTCAGTAATGGGAATGTGTGTGCTGCTTCTTGTGCTGAGACCGTGGGTTGGTGTGGATGTGTGTTTTTTGGGTGTGTTTCTTGTGAGACTTTTGAATCGTGTGTTGCCTTATGTGTTTTTGGTGATGTGTGTATATAGTGATCAGTTGGTGGGACTGGAGGAGCTTCCTTCATCACTCCCGCATCCCCAAGAAAATCCTGCCTTTCTTCCCTTGGCTTCCCAGGGTCAAGGTAAGGAGGCAGTTAAAAGGAGGATCACAGAAAATTTTGCTTACATAAATGGAATTTTCAATTTTTAAAAAGCTAACATACAATAAACTTTCAATGACTTCTAACTTATTTACTTTAAAGTATGGGCTCATATGAATTTGTCTACCTTTAATAAATATGAAGAAATGATATGATTTTGAAAATGTGCTGTTTTATTCAATATTTTAATTACTTCTAAGAAAGGATTGTGAAGAAACCTTCTGGGGTGCTAGAAATGTTCTCTATCTTGGGCACAAGTGTGGGTGATGAGCACAATGTGGTGATGAGTTACCGAGGCCTACGTAAGATGATCAGAATATGCATGAGTGGGAAGAGTAAATGCAACCAAGTTTTTGGAGGAGACCTGAGGATCCAGATTGAGAAATAACTATATCTATACAAATATCACACTCAAAAAACACTAATAATACTGAGAGCTCACTTTTTAACAAGAGCAGCAGTAAAAGACTGAAGGAAATCAGAGGGATAAAGGAGTGACATCTTTAGTAAAGTGAAAAAAAATGTCTGCCAACCTAGAATACTACATTAGCAAATATGTCCTTCAAAATTGAAAGTGAAATAAAATTATTTTCAGAAAAACAAAAACTGAAAAGAAAAATTTCCCAGCTGACCTTTAATAATAGAAACACCAAGGAGTATTCTTTAGTCCTTCTTTAGAAGGAAAGTGATTATGGGAGAAACTAGAAAATTCAGAGATATTCATAAGATTGGTCAATATAAAATTGAATATTGACTTAACTACAAAACACCAAAGAAAACAATATCCTCATTATCTGAATTATCTGGGATTATCTGAATAATCTTAATGTGACAGTTCTGTGAAAATAAATTTGGAAACTCAGTTGAATTAGATAATTTTCAGGGGAAATGCATATTACCAAAGCTGACTCTGTATGATGTAAAAAGTCTAAACACTTCAATTTCTGTAGAATAAATGGAGAAAGCTATTAAGCAACTACTGCATAAAATGGAAGCAGGTCCATACGATTTCACGGGGAATTCTACCAATGGTTAAAGACCTCATAGTCTGAATGCTACATGAATTGTTCCACGGCATTGAAAATAAAGGAAAACATCTTAATTTGTTTTATGGAAGAAACAAATATGACATTGATGTGTAAGCATGATAAAGAAGTACAAAAATAAAATTTCAAGTTGACAGTACTTATGACTATTCATGCAAACATAGTCAGTAAAATATCAGCCAATAGAATCCAACACTACATTAGTAAAATAGTACATACAACCAAGTGGAATTTTCCCAAGAATTTGAAGTTAGTTCATTATTAGGAAATCCTTAATATAATACAACAAATTAATAAATCTTAGGTTAAAAATCATATAACTCTCTCCATAGATGCTGAAAAGACCTTAACAGAATTTGATAACAATCAATAAAAAAAAAAGAATTGGTGGATCCTCTCTTAATATAATATATATTACATAAAATATATATTATATGTATAAATATATTTTATTATGTACAATGTTATATTATGTATATTATACATAATAAATATATATTTATATGTTGTACATATTTTATGTAAAATAAATTGTACATTATATTATTTACATTATTACACATAATAAAATATATATTCTTTAGTTATAAAGCCAATATCTTACTTAACAAGAGACCAATAGAGGCATTTCTATTAAGATAAGGATCAAAACCAGAAGGCTCACTAATCAACATCTTGGTGAAAATATTCACCAGTCAACTAGATTAATGACATCAATTAAAGTCATAATAGTTGGAAAAAAAGAAGTAAAAACTCCTGAAGACTCCCTACCTAATTTTAATACAGGGGAAAAAAGATATTCTGAAAGCAGAAATTGTATGGACGTACTGTAACTGCATAGTCAGTTCAAGAAATTGCATGTAGTCGTCAGGAGTTAGACATTTGTCAATCCTGCCTCATTTCCCTTGGATCTTTCTTCACCAGTAAACTCACATCTTGGCAGACAAAACTGCCTGTTCACCAGTTCCTCCATTTTTAGAATTCAACCTGAACATAAAGTGGGTCATACCTAAACAGACCCAGCCATTTCCAATCTCCTTCCAAAAGTGGACAGTTGTGTGTCATCTTCACAGTGAAATTGATTTCGATTCAATACCCTGGTTTCTTGTTCCTCTGATGAAATCCAATTTGCAGCCTCTCTCTTGTTATCCACCATGTTCCCACAGGACAGTTACTGTTTTAAAATGAGGCCCACTTTAATTTCACCTTTAGGCCCTCATTCTAAGTTTCTATTTGGAGTATCTAACTGAGTATATTTCTTACCTAGACTCAGTCCTACATTATTATTCAGTTTTCCTTGCAAAAATATTAGCATTTTGACTTGAGTGCAAGCTCATGCTCTGATCCATTGGGATAAGTCTCCCGGTACAAATTGTTGGAGAGAGTCTTTTTTTTTGTTTTAACTCTATAAACCTAGTTGTTATGCCACACTGGGCACGGTATTTGGAACAGGATGCCAACTATTTTTCTGAAGTCACATGAGAGATTTAAATCATCTTTCTAGGACATTCCTAGAATGTTGCGGAGGATTCTCTGCTGAAACGAGGCTGCCTCTCCAACCTGTCACTAACTATTCCCAGGCCTCGGGCATTTCCTGTCTCTCCATTCTTGTCTTATTTGTGTAAAATTCCTTCAAATCTCCAGACAAGGGATCCAAACTTTTAAACAATATTCCTCCTTAAGATGTTAGTAAAGTCAATTATTTCATACCAGTCCATAATCTAAAACAATTAATAGATTCTACTTTTATAATTTATAATTATAGCTCTTATATTATTATTCTCCAGGTGACAATATCTGTTAATTTTTTTGGAATGATCCCCAGGATATATTGTTAATAGAAGAAAGCAGTGAGTCCAAATGTATCTGTAACATGCTAACTTTTGTGTAAAAATGAAGGGGAAATAAGAGAATATACTTGTATCTGCACATTTGTGCAAAGTATCACAGGAAGAAGTCAGAAACTAATGAGTTTGTTTTTCTAAAAGGTCTGTGTGGGAATGTGTGGGAAGGATGGGGAGATGGGTGTACCTGTTTGTGTGTTTTGACCAGGTTATCTTTTGCTTGCTCAAAAGTGGCAAATAAAAAGGTAAACAAAAAAAAAATCTAATAAAAGCAAAACAAGTTGAGCCAGCCCTGGTGGCCTAGTGGTTAAGTTACACACACTTTGCTTTGATGGCCTGGGTTCGGTTCCCAGGTGCACACCTACACCGCTTGACTGTCAGTGGCCATGCTGTGGCGGTGGCTCACATACAAAAAGAAGAAGATTGGCAGTGGATCTTAGCTCAGGGTAAATCTTGCTCAGGAAAAAAAATGCAAAACAAATCAAGTTAACTATATTTCAAATAAATAATATAAGTAGAGAGAAGTAGAAATTAAAATAACTAACCCACATAACTCTTGAATGCAGTATTTTGTCTATAAACTGTTCCAGTAAAGAAAAAAAAACTATAAAAATATTGAGCTGTTTTAAGTAATTTTGTCATTCATTGTGATATGGGTTCGAGATTCTGAAGTTACTTAGCACCTATTCTAGGATTCAGTGAATAAGTAAATATGTTGTTGAAGAAGGGAATGACTCCTCATGATCAGAGAAAGGTACCACATACAAGGAAAAGGAGAGGCTGGAAAGAACTCTGGTGGCACTGGAATTGGAGACGTCAGTTTGAACTCATGGTTTTTAATACATAAATGAATAAGTTAAAGTTTATGTACTATATATCAATATTTATTCTATTCTCATCCCCCATTCTTTTCACCCTATTCCAAATCCACCTTCTATGAGTAAACATTTCTACTAGTTTCTTGTTTATACTTCCTTCTATGATATATATACACACACATGTATACATACATACATATATGTATATACATATATATATATATATATATGCCTTGTAAGCAATGAACACATCTAACAAATTTTCTCTCTAAACACCATTCTTCTCTAAAAGGAGCCCAAATGCCTTAGAGCAATTCCAGGGCTGGGGCCAGGAAATACAAAGATGATCTGGGAAAATTTTGCTGACCCTAAAGGAAGGAAGTGTTCTGCAAAGAGTGGGGACACAGGAGCCAGCTCAAAGGGGGTCCCAAATGCTTAATCTTGAATAATATGAGTTTCAAAAAGTATAACAATAAACACACACACACATAGATAAAGAGAACAGATTGGAAGTTACCAGAAAGGAAGGGGGTGGGAGGAGGGCAAAAGTGGTAAAGTGACACATATGTATGGTGATGGATGGAAACTAAGACATTGGTGGTGAACATGCTGCAGTCTATACAGAAGCTGAAATATAATAATGTACACCTGAAATTTATACAATGTTATAAACCAATTTGACCTCAATAAAATAATTAAAAAAAGAATGATAACTTGGGGCCGGCCTGGTGGCGCAAGCGGTTAAGTGCACGCGTTCTGCTGTGGCAGCCCGGGGTTCGCCGGTTTGGATCCCGGGCGTGCACCGACGCACCGCTTGTCGGGCCATGCTGTTGCGGCGTCCCATGTAAAGTAGAGGAAGACGGGCATGGATGCTAGCCCAGGGCCAGTCTTCCTCAGTAAAAAAAGAGGAGGATTGGCAGATGTTAGCACAGGGCTGATCTCCTCACAAAAAAAAAAAAAAAAAGATAACTCTAATGGATTATGATTCAGAGATTAATGAAACTACATGAATCCATAATGGTATAAATAAATTAATTAAAAAAAATAAATGGTAGAGAAGGGAAACTTCTCTCTTACAGAGAACTATTACGTGTACAACGATTGATGGAATGAGAAAAATCACCATTTGGCCACTACAATTACAATAGTTTCAGGCAAGAATTACTTCATTCTTATTAAGTATGATGTTATACAAAGTGATTGAGATTTTAAAAAGAAATAGCATGTTTATATAACTGCAAAATATCTACAGGTTATATTTATTAATTTCAAAAATAAAAATAGTAACTTTACAGTAGAGAAAACTTGTAGACACCACCTTAATTAATAGACCAATATTCAAAACCCCCAGTAATTGGAAAAATTGATATAAGCTGCCTTCTGATAATGTGCACTGTGGTGTACCTGCCAAAGATCTATAGGCTGAATGAGAGATACGCGTATACCTACATAATAATAAAGCAAAAATGGTTAAATATTAACTTTTGGGGAATCTGGGTGAAATGTATGAGAATTTTTTGTATTATTTTTACTTTTCTGTAAGTCTGAAATTATTTCAAAAGAAAAAGTTAAAAGAATCCTTTGTCGAGGCCGGCCCAATCGTGTAGTGGTTAAGTGGGTGCGCTCCACTGCAGCAGCCTGGGGTGCGGATCCTGGGTGCAGACCAATGCACCGCTTATCAGGCCATGCTGTGGTGGCGTCCCATATAGAGTGGAGGAAGATGGGCATGGATATTAGCCAAGGGCCAGTCTTCCTCAGCAAAAAGAGGAGGATTGGCAGATGTTAGCTCAGGGCTGAGCTTCCTCACAAAAGAAAAAAAAAAAAAAGAATCCTTTGTCCATCATTACTCAATGAGACAGAATAGAATATCCTACAGGTCTAGCTCTAAATTTAAAGTTGGCATCTAGGCAGACAACTATGATCTTCCAAAACATTCTCATTGCAGTCCCTGTCAGAAACAGAATATGAACTGCATTTATTCTCCTGTTTTCCTCCCTACTTGACCATAGGTTGACATGGCTGTCCACAGTTCCTGTCCAGGGGTCTTCTCCTACCCCTACATGTCCCACTAGGTTCTCATCACCACTCCCTCTCTTTGCACCTGTTTCCCACTGCTGCTAGCCCTGGATGCCTCACCATCCCTTAATAGTTTCCCTTAAACTGGCCAAGACCTTTGTAAACAAGCCATTATTACATCTTTTTTAAAAAGAAAAAAACCTTTGTCCAAGCTGGAATCATGACCAAGAAGAAAAGTATACCTGGCCTCAGAGACTCCATCCCCTGGGACTCCATTCCCCTCCAGCTTTTGGACACATGGCTCTCCAAAGGGCAGCAAGAACTTGGCCAATTAGCCTACAGTGACTCCTCCCTGACCCTAAAGCCTGGAAACATTGTTTCTCTCCTCTTGCTGGTTATTAAAACGTTATCTGTTTGCTCATTGCTCCACAGTTGGTTAAGAAACATGAAAATCTGTAGAAGTGCTGCGGCCACAGATATATCTTCTATTTGTCTGGATACTGACTCTCCTGATGATCAGCTGAGGATCTGAGCAACCGTCTGGAGCAGGTTTCTGATGTCACCAACAATGAGCACAGGTCAGAGGGAGCTGGAATCTGAACTTGGTGATGCGTATGCCTTGGTGCTGGTGGGTTTGTGTATGAGTATCTCTGTGTTCATGGATGTTTGTGTGTGTGTATGCTTGTGATCGTGTTGTTTGAGTATTGCATGCATGGGTGTGTGCTATGGATCTGACTCACAGTCTGATTTTTTTCCTGAGTTAGACTCAATCTGGGCTCTGTTTTAGTGCATATAGATCAAGTTATCAGCCTCTTAACATACGATTTAGGGCCTCTTGATTCATGCCTGTGATCCTACATATTTGCCTTCTGTTATTATGATGGGACATTTCCCCCACTGGCTGGGTGTCACAGCTGAGCAGATGAGAGCTCAGCATCAGGAGTGAGATTGTTTTCTCTACTGCTGGAGAAGAAGATGTCCAACCTCACCAAAGAAACCAGGTCAGAGGGCTTAAACCTCTGCTCAGCAGTGTAGGTTAGTGTAGCTTTGACCTCTGTTTGTGGGTGACACACTGTGTGTGAGAGCAGGAAGGTATATTGTTCCTTTTGTCTGTGTTTATGTTATCATGTACATGTTACCATGTTCATGGGTTGGTGGTGGTTTAGTGACTGTGCCTGTGTGAATAGGCTTCACTGTCCCATGCTGATCCCTTCCTCGGAAAGGATGTGGTCAGAAGGGGCTGAAGCACGCTTCTCAGTAATGGAAGTGTGTGTGCTCCTTGTTGTGGTGACTGTGTGGCTGTGTATGCATGTGTGTTCTTGACGTGCATTTCCTGTGAGATTTTTGCATTCTGTGTGGCCTTGTGTGTTTTGAGTGATGTGTGTGATAGTGATGAGTTATGTATATATGGTGAGTTGAGTGTGTGCGTCAGGTGACCAGGTGTTTTGATGTGCATTATGGTTTGTTTGTGGGTGAATGGTACATCATTGTGTGTTGTGTATGTCTTACTTTGGTGTTATTTATGACTTATATGTACGTACATGAGTGTTTATGAACTGAACCACATACTGACTGTCCAACCCTTAAGATGGGAACTGGTCACAGGTGGCTTGGATCCAAAATCAGCAATGTGTGTGCCATTTGCATGTGTTTTGGGGACTTTTGATTTTCCCCCACTACTCAAATATTTCCTTTAGTACCTGCCTCTGGAGCACCGTTGACTGAAATAACCAAAGTGCCAAACAAATCCCTGTTTCTCAAAGGGAAATAGTGATTTTCATATACCTGAGTGTGACTGTGTCACTCAGAGTGTTTTAACCCTTCACTTAATGTCCCAGGAAAAGACACATTAGTGTCATGCTGTGTGAAGTTAGAGTGCAGAACCCCTATTAAATGGCGGCGAGAATTTGGGAAACTTACTTAAATCTTTGGCCTCAGTTTTTAATCTATAAAATGGAAGTCATTACACTTGTTTCATGAAACTTACAGGCCCTCATTAAATATTTACTGTTTGAATAAATGATAATGAATGTGAGAGTCTTTTGTCAATTGGAAAATAGATCAGTATAAATGAAGGGAACTACCTAGGCAGGAAACTGAGAAGAATTTGATCTACTTTGGCTTCTCTGCAGCCCTAAATCAACAAAGGGTGTCTGGTGCTCCTGATCAAAGACATAGAAAGTTTCTAGGTGTAATGGTTAACATATGGATCTGATCACACAAACATATTAGATAGAACTTCATGAAGTAGTCAATATATTATAATTTTTAACCTACAAAAATGGAAATATTATAGTTTATATATATATATATAATTTATATAATTTCTGTTTCTATATCTTCTAAGAGCTGAATTGGTGAAAGAACATACATTCTTAGTGCTGCTGAAAGTATTTTTTTAATCTGGGAATGTAAGTCTGATGTGTGGCTTTAATTAGGAAATGTAGGAAAAGTTTGTAGCCTAGTACCCAAATGTTCATCAAAATGTTCACCCTTCTTAAAAAAGAGAGTTTGTGGACTATTCTGGTTTTGAATGACCATCCACTTCTCAAGAGACCAATAGTTTACTGCCTTAGGTCAATGGAACCCAGCGAGATTCACAGGAGGAATATGACAATGCTCCAACAAGACCTCAACAGCATTGGGGTCTCACGTTACTTTAAGGCAAAAACAACTGATACCAGTTTGCTGAGGCCCATCTTCTAATTTTGTCACAGTGAATTATTGTGATTTGGCTCTGTCTTGGTGTAGTGAATTATCTCTCTATTCTTATCAAGATCTACACTCACAAAGGGCAGGAACCTTGGCTTTCTTTTTCACTGCTGCAATCACAGTCCTTAGTAGAAGTTCATGTTCAGACTCAGTGTTCAATAAATAATGGTTGAATAAAATGATGAACACTTTCTTGCTTCTGTACAATAAGGTCTTGTTGCCTGCTTTTGGATGTGATGGTTACAGAAGCCAGACTGGGATAGAGTGAAAATACACACATCCACATGTATGAGAAATTAATGAGTGTAATTAAAAATTCATTGATTTCCCAGAGAATTACAAGATGAGATGTGATGGTCCTGATAATCTTGTCTAAGTTCCTGAGATTCCCAAACCTTCTTCATCCCCAGCATATACAAGAGCACTATGAAGACTGAGAACCAGAGCAGCATGTCTGAGTTCCTCCTCCTTGGGCTCTCCATCTCGCTGGAGCAGGAGGGCTTCTTCTTCACCTTGTTCCTAGGGATGTACCTGACCACAGTGCTGGGGAACCTGCTCATCATCCTTCTCATCAGGCTGGACTCTCGCCTCCACACCCCCATGTACTTCTTCCTTAGCCACTTGGCCTTCTCTGACATTTCCCTTTCATCTGTCACAGTTCCAAAGATGCTCATGAACATGCAAACTCAGCAACAATCCATCCCCTATGTGGGATGCATTTCTCAGATGTGTTTTTTCTTAGTTTTTGCGTGTCTTGATAATTTCCTTCTCGCAGTGATGGCATATGACAGGTATGTGGCCATCTGTCACCCACTCCACTATGCAACTGTTATGAGGCAGGAGTTGTGTGTCTCCTTAGTAGCTGGGTCTTGGTTATTCTGTTGTGCACATGCTCTTTTGCACACCATCCTCTTGGTCCAACTGTCCTTCTGTGTTGACAATACCATCCCCCACTTCTACTGTGACCTCACTGCCCTCCTAAAGATGAGCTGCTCAGACATCTCCATTAATGAGATGGTCATTTTCACTGAGGGAGGAATGCTTTTCTTTCTGCCTTTGAGTAGCATCTTGGGGTCATATATCCCGATAGGGTCCACTGTCCTGAGAGTCCCCTCCACCAAGAGACTCTTTAAAGTCTTCTCAACCTGTAGCTCCCATCTCTTTGTGGTGTCCTTATACTAGGGAACACTTGCAGGTGTTTACTTTTTCTCATCATCGTTGAGCTCCAATGGCAAAGACATAATTGCTTCAGTCATGTATGCAGTAGTTACTCCCATGCTGAACCCCTTCATATACAGCCTGAGGAACAGAAACATAAAACAGGCCCTATTAATATTTGTCAATAGGGCTAAGTTCTTTATGTGACAATCACTAAATCCTCTTAGTGCAGTCATGAACACACTGAGATATACCTCCTAAAATTATTGTGTGTTTGACAACTCCATATAACTTTAGAAGTATATGCACTCTTCTGTAATGTATAGTGTTTCTACCATGTTACCTAGGTCCAGTTTGCTACTTGGATTGCTAAATATTCTTTATTCCTAATTATTTTTTTTCTGCTTACTCTCATCATTTCTTATAAGATATGTACAAATTATTGTGCAAAACATGACACACAATTATAATTGTGGAGTTGTCTTTTTCTCCTTTTAGATATATCAGTTTTTTGATTTACATTTTTTATGCTAGATAATTGAGGACACACAGTTTTAGCATCATGATCTGCTCCTGACGGACTGATTCCTTATGTAGTGGTGTGCTCATTTTGACTTGCATTGGCTTCAAGCTGATTGTGCATTTTTCTCTCCAACTCCACATTCAGTGTCATGTTGGGAGACTGAAATCAGCCATAATGGGAATAATGACACTACGGAAATTAGAAAACACTACAAATCAAGGCTTTCTAAAAAAGAGAGAGAAAAAAAGTCATTTTTTGTGCATTTAACAGCACACCACTGCTTTTATAATTAGGAGATATTCCTCTCTACAGTGATTCCTACTCTAACATCTCGTATACTTCTTCTGATATTATATGGATATACCACCTTTCTTTTGGTTAGTGTTTTCATAGTATTTCTTTTCCATCACTTTATTTTAAACTTTTCTATATCCTTATATCTGTGATATGTCCATTGTTAACAGTGTAAAGTTGGATTTTGCTGTTTTTATGCAAATTGGCAATCATTATATTTCTGGAAAATTTGATCTGTTAACACCTAATGTCATCATGATATATTTTAACTAACATTTCCACATTACTAAATCTTTTCTGTTTGAGACCTCTGTTTCATAGTGCTTTTCTCTATCTCCTATTTGATTAAGTGTTTATTTTGTTATTCCATTCTCCATCTATTAACTTATTAATCATATATTACTATTTTATAATTGTCTTCTGTGCTTTATGTTAAGATTACTTCTACTTTCTCTGTAAAATATTTTCGTTTTAGTATAATATACCAACATGAAGTTTACCATTTTGACAATTTGAGGTATACAATTCAGTGGTATTTAGCACATTCATCACCACTATCTGATTCTAGGACTCCAAAAGGAAATTCTATGGAACAACAATGCAATTGAGTACTTTTCAGCTGTGAAAAAATAATGACAAAGATATCTATGAATCAATACGGAAAAATTTCCAGGATATATTGTTAAATGGAAAAAAAAAAAAACAATGTGTAAAAAAAGCATCTATACCGTGCTACTTTTTGTAGGAAAGTGAAGGGGAAATAAAATATACATTTATCTGCCCATTTGAGCAAAAAGAAACACAAAAAGAATTAATCAGAAACTAATGAGATTGCTTACCTACAGTAGGTGGGTGGGAATGGGGTAGAAAAGGTGGAGTGGGTGGGAATGGGGTAGAAAATGTGGAGAGATGAACATATTTATTCATACAGTTTTGACCATGTTATGTTTTACCTACAAAAAAGTAAATAGACGAGAGTAAGGAATAAAGGAAAATAGAATAAAAGAAAACAAATGAACCTAACTATATTTCAAATTACTACCATAATTAGAGTAAAGGGGAGCAAAACATAAATAACCTAAGTAATTGTCGAATGCATAATTTTGAATATATTCTCTAACAATAAAGAAAAATTGTAAACAAAGTTTTTGAGCTGCAGTTAGTTTTTTATTAACAGTGGTATGAATTCAAGATTCTGAAATTAGTTAACATTTATTCAAAGATTCAGCAAGTAAGTAAACATGTGGAAAGGAAATGACGGCTCACTATCAAGGTAGTGATGCAAATAATCAATAATCATTCTATTGTAAAGAAAAGAAGCGAGTTTTATCAGAGCCAAACTGCGGAATATAGCCAGAAAGTCACATCCTTCAAGGGAAGAAAGCTCTCTGGATAAGAGCGATTTTCAGGTCAGTTATACACAATTTTAAAACAAAAACACGTACATCAAGCATGACAGGGGTACATTCCTTCAAGTGTTCAAGAAGAATATCCTTACAGATTATTGGTGTACACAGCAGGTCAAGATGGCCCTTGTGTCACAGGAAGGGAGACATTAATTCCTATTTTTAAAGAGTACTGGCATCATAAGAAGGGATGTAGTGATTCTTATCTTCAAACAGTACATTTTTTAATTTAGAGTAATGATTAAAGCAGATAACAGTGTATATTTGACAGGGTGTAAGTCAGGCTTCTTCATTTCAAATAAAATTCAGGCCAAAACAAGTTCAAACAAGAATGGCTTCCCCATATACTTTAATTTATAAATATTTTATTGTCATTTTCCTCTTTTGATTTTTAATCTTTTGATAGAAAGCGTTGATGATCAAATATTGTCCCTCCATGCCAAATTGGTTACTTCTTGCCCTGTGTCCATCAGGTCCCTTGAGCTGGGCTTTATTTCAATTGACCTACCCAGTCACATTCTCTGGATAAATACCCAGCAGTGGAATAGCTGGATCGTATGGTAGTGCTGTCTTAATTTTTCAGGAAGCTGCAAACTGTTTTCCATACTGGCTGCACCAGTTTGCACTCCCACCAGCAGTGTATGAGAGTTCCCTTCTCTCTACATCCTCTCCAACACTTATTTCCTTTCTTACTAATTATAGCCATTTTGATGGGCCTGAGATGATATCTCATTGTAGTTTTGATTTGCATTTCCTTAATAATTAGTGATGTTGAACATATTTTCACGTGCCTATTGGCCATCTGTATATCTTCTTTGGAGAAATATCTATTCATATATTTTTCTCATTTTTTAATTGGGTAGTTAGTTTTTTGTTGTTGTTGAGATGTATGAGTTCTTTATATATTTTGGATATTAACCCTTTAGCAGATATATGTTTTGCAAATATCTTCTTCATATTGTTAGGTTGTCTTATTGCTTTGTTGATGGTTTCCTTTACTGTGCAGAATCTTTTTAGTTTGATGTAGTCCCATTTGTTTATTTTTTCTATTGTTTCCCTTGCCCGCTCAGAGATGGTACTTGAAAATATGCTGCTAAGACTGATGTTGAAGCAATGTAGGTGACCATCAAGGGATGAATGGATAAAGAAGATGTGGTATATAAGGAGGAAGTCAAAATGGTGGCGTAGGCAGACTCTAAACTCACCTCCTCCCGCAGACACAGCCAATTTACAACTACTCGTGGAAAAATTACCCTTGAGAGAGAATTGAAAACTGGATAAGAGGAACTCCTGCAACAACGGACAATCCTAATTGAGGTAGAAGAGGCAAAAACTCCCTTCTGGAGAGGGAAAATGCTGCCTTCACGAGCCGCAGCACCTCACGGCCACCCGGGAGCAGCCCACAGGTACACAGCCCTCCCT
>JABWHU010000004.1:14033664-14044041 GCA_014189135.1 Dicerorhinus sumatrensis harrissoni | reverse complement strand
AAATAATTTTATTGAGTTGTAGTTGATATAAACATGTACATATTTAATGTACACAATTTGATGAGCTTGGACATATGCATACATCCATGAAATCATCACCACAATCAAAGGAATAGACTTATCCATCATCTCCAAAATTTTCCTTGTGTCTCTTTTGTGTGTGTGTGTGGTAAGAAAATTCAATGTTATATTTACACTTTTCATGAATGCTTAAGTTCAAATTGTAGTATTCTTGACTATATGCACTGTGCTGTATAGCACCTCTCTAGAATTGTCTCATCTTGCATAACTGAAACCACATATCAATTGAATAACAACTCTACAGTTTTTCCTCCCCTTAGCCCTTTGTAACCACCAATTATTCTCTGTTTCTATGAGCTTGACTCTTTCAGATACCTCCTACAAGTGAAATCATGCAATATTTGTCCTTTGTGACTGGCTTAATTTTCTTAGCATAATGTCCTCCAAGTTCAACCATGTTTTCACAAATGGCGGGATCTCCTCCATTTTTAAGGTAGAATAATATCCCATTGTATGTGTATACCACAGTCTATTTATCCATTCATCTGTCAATGGACATTTGAGAAGTTTCCATAAATTAACTATTGTGCATAGTACTGCAATAAACAGGGGAGGACAGATGTCTCTTTGAGATCATGATTTCAGTTCTTTCTGATATATACTCAGAAGTAGGATTGCTGGATCCTGTAGGGGTTCTATTTTTAATGTTTGGGAGAACCTCCATACTGTTTTCCATAGCAGCTGCACCATTTTGCATCCTCACAAACAGTGTAGAAAGATTCCTGTTTATGTGTATTTTAAGTTGTGTGTAACAAAGTGATTCATTTTAAAGTTGTATGTAAGTTGGTATGAATCCATGCAAACCTCTACACTTTCAACCAGGATAAATATAGGTCAAAGAGGGCCAAAAAGTAGCACCTCGGGTTTGTTCGTTTCTGTGTGACAGTGTCACTTTTTGTGCCTGTTTTTGTGTACAGCAACTCACATTTTAATTCTCCTCACCTTGGATGGGTGTAGAGCAGAGGGCTAAGGGATTGACCCAACAATATGTGTATGAATTTGACCTGGTGAAACAGGCTCACAGCCTGACTTTTATCTTGTCTCAGCTCTAGACATAAACAGGCATCTCTAAGTGAAGTCTTCTTTACGCAAAATTGGTGGCAATTTATTCTTGTGGTTTGAAGGCTACTGAATTTCCCTGGGGCCCCAAATTTTCTTCAATAATTTTCAATGATTTCTACATTTCCACTTTTGGAAACATGGTGTGGTCAATTTTGGAACCTTACCTAGTTAATCAGATGCCTGTAAATTCTGATATAACTTCTTGGTCCTACAGCATCAGCATTTTCAAGCATTGAAGACGGAAGTGGAGAGAGAGAGACAATGACAGATGTGAAGTAAGTTATTTATTGGCAAATTTATTAAAAATTCTATGAGTCAATTGCTGTGGATGTACTAATCTTCAGGGACTATGGCCTGGGCCCTTCCTCTTTCCCTGGATACAGGAGAGAGACAACAGAAGTAAATACACATTTTCAGGAAGTTACTTGATCATGCTTGATGGCTTCCTCATACCTTTGTTATCTTTAATTCCTGGTGTGTGATCTTGGTCATTTATCCTGCCAAAATAATGAGTTTATGTTTTTTTTTAATTTTTTGGTCACTCTCCTTTTGATTGCTGTTTTTAATCAATGATTTATTAACACTTGCTGATGTATTTTCTAAATTAAAACATTTTTATTGTGGCAAAATATACGTAATATAAAATTTACCTTTTCAACAATTTTTAAGTGTACAGTTCCGTGGCATTAAGTACATTCACATTGTTGTACAACCATCACCACCATCCACCTCCGGAACTTTTTTATCTTTCCATACTGAAACTGTACCCATTGAACAATAACTCCTCATTTTCCTTCCTCCCAACCCCTGGAAACAACCATTCTGCATTTTGTCTCTATGAATTTGACTACTCTAGAAATCTCATGTAAGTGAAATCATACAGTGTTTATACTTTTGTGATTGGCTTATTTTACCTACCCTAATGTCCTCAAGATTCACCTATGTTGTAGCATGTGTCAGGATTTTCCTCCTTTTTAAGGCTGATAATATTCCATTGTATGTATATACAACATTTTGTGTATCCATTCGTTTCTCAACAGACACGGGTTGCTTCCACCTTTTGGCTATTGTGAATAACAATGCTTTCAACATGGCTGTACAGATATCTGAGATGCTTCAATTAATTCTTCTGGATATATACCCAGAAGTGGAATTGCTGGAACAAGTGTAATTCTATCTTTAATTTTTTGAGGAACTGCCATAACGCTTTCCACATTGGTTGCACCATTTTACATTTCTACCAGCAATGCACAAGCATTCCCACTTTATCACATCCCTACAAACATTTGTCACTTTCTTCCTTTCTTTTTGATAATAGTCATTCTAATGGTGTGAAGTGAGTTCATGTGTTGAGCACATAGTATATTTCTTCAATAGTCCCAATAAGGCTATAAGTGACGTGTGTGTGTGTGTGTGTGTGTGTGTGTGTGTGTGTGTATAATAGAGAAAGAGGGAAGTGAGAGAGGGAAGGAGAGAGAACAATAATTAGGATAAGCAAGAATCAGACTCAAGCACATAAGCTTGATGTGTGCTTATTGGACAATATGTCTTGTCTGGACACAGAGCCATGCTCTTAATCAGTACTCTATGAGGTTGTTCACTAGGGAGTGGGCTCCCCAAAGGAAGAAACTGTATATTATTTACTACTCTCTCTCTAGTGCCAATCATAGTGTATCCACATGTAAAAAAAAAAAACAGAATGACTCATTCCTGATTTCTGTTGAAGGTGAAAGCAACGCAGACATTTGTTCATATACTGACACAGTCAGGTGGAGAAAGTATGTGACCCTACAGTAATTGCTATGCTCAGTGTTTCTAAGTTCCTGATATTTCTCATTTCTCTCCATTCCCAGAAGGGCGAAAAGCAGCATGAGGAGGGCAAACAGAGCAGCATGTCTGAGTTCCTCCTCCTGGGGCTCCCCATACAGCCAGAGCAGCAAAGTATTTTCCTTGCCCTGTTCCTGGGCACGTACCTGACCACGGTGCTGGGGAACCTGCTCATCATCCTGCTCATCAGTCTGGACTTTCACCTCCACGCCCGCATGTACATCTTCCTCAGCCACTTGGCACTCACTCATGTCTCTTTTTCATCTGTCACAGTCCCTCAGATGTTGATAAATGTGCATATTTGGGATCAATCAATTCTCTATGCAGAGTGTGTAACACAAATATATTTTTTCGTCTCTATTGATAACCTTCTTAATGCAGTGATGGCATATGACAGGTATGTGGCCATTTGTCACCCACTGCACTACACCACCATCATGAGGGAGGAGCTGTGTATATTTCTGTTAGCTGGATCTTGGCACCTCTCTTGTGCCAGTGCCCTGTCCCACACTCTGCTCCTGGCTCAACTGTCCTTCTGTGCTGACAACACCATCCCGAACTTCTTTTGTGACCTCGCTGCCCTGCTTAAGCTCTCCTACTCAGGCACCTCCCTCAATGAGATTTTTATCTTCACTGTTAGGGGATTGGTCATTATCCTGTCATTTAGTGGTGTCCTGCTCTCCTATGCCCACATTGGGGCCACCATCCTGAGGTTTCCCCAATCAACAGGATCTGCATAGCCTTATCCACCTGCGGCTCTCACCTCTCTGTGTTTTTTCTATTCTATGGGAAAATTGTGGTATTTTACTTTTTACTATCACCAAGAAACTCCAATGACAAAGACATAATTGCTTCAGTGATGTACAGAGTGGTCACTCCCATCCCAAACCCCTTCATGTACAGTCTGAGGAACAAAGACATAACAGGGGCCCTGGGGAAAATTCTCAGAAGGGAGATCTTTTTCTCCAAGTGACAGTACCCTATTCTTCCTCTTATCTTATTCACTGATCCTGTCAGAGAGATCTCCTTGAAAAACGTGTAGTTAAATGACCAATCTTGTTCCTTGCTCCCTATACACTCTCATTTTAATCATCTCTCCTATTTTTGGTCCTCTATAGTTCCTGGGAATTGAAGTGTAAAATATAATTGTAGAAAGTACCTTCTCACTCTTTAAATTCTTGACTCCCAAGTTGAAGAGGATTGAAACTGTCAAATGTGTTTGAGATGGTACTTTTTCAAGTACAGAGTGAATTGTATATTTGACCCCTTATTTGAGTTACTTTTAATGTTTATAAAATTGAGTTGCTTTAGAAATTAAGGTATTATAAAATAGGTGCAGGATAATATATAGTTTAGTTTCTCTATTTTTTTCCAGAGCTGTAAAAATATAGTGTAGTTCCTCGTTTTCAATATGAGGAAGTTCAAAATGGTTGTCTTCCTAACAAGGTGGATGATTAATAAAGTGTTTTCTCACAGCTTCCTAAAATCTAAAAAATAAATTCAATGCTTCTGAACTTGCTAGTTAATTTTATTGTGTGCATGGTGGAAAGAATCTAACAGGGATGCAGAGGACAATCACTGTTATTAACAAATTTCCTGATTCTGAGTCCTTTTGCTTCTATAGGCTTTTCCTTGGTGGACTGGTCTATATTCTTCTTCTTAGTTTGGAAAAACGAAGATTTTTTCTTTCCACCCAAACTAAGACAACCCATTTCTAGTTGAAGCAAAGATAAATGTGTACATGGGATATCACTCATTAAATAAATTTGTATTCTGTAACTACTATGTGCATAAACTCTTCTATACAAATGAGTCAAAATTTCTCCCTTTGAGGACTTTACATTATAAAGGGGAGATATTGCCATTAAAAAATAAATATGTAAAGCATATGGCATGTTATAAGATAATGAGTGTTATATTAGTGACAATAACACAAGTAGGGTGAAAGGGTTAAAGGACTTTCGTGGGTGGTACTGCAATTTTAAGTAGTCTATTGGTCAGGGTAGGCCTCCATAAGATGGAGAGTTTTAAGAGTTTAAGTTTTAAGAGTTTTAACAGAGAACATGGAAATAAGTTATTGTTTTTATCTGAGGGGGAGAACACTCCAAACAGGGGGAATAGAAACTGCAAAGGGTCTGAGATGAAAGAGTACTTTGTATGTTAAAGAAACAGAAAGGAGGCTAAATTGACTATCAGAGAGTGAGGAGTGTATTGTGCAATTGGTAGGAGATAAAGGTCAGAGGTAACAAGAGATCTGTTTTTGTAAGGCTTTGTAGGCAATTATAAGGGCTTTGGTTTAACTATGAGTGATTTGGGAAACCAACAGAAAGTCATCAGCAGAGGAGTGACATGATCTATCTTAAGTTTTCAAAGTATCCTCCTGGCTCCTTTGTTGAGAAGAGACTTGACAGAAGGCAAGTGTGAAAGTAGGGAGACCAATTATGAGGCTATTGGAATAATATAGACAAGAGATTTAGGGATCTCATGTCAGCCTGGTAGAATTAGAGACTTGAGCAGAATTCTGAGGAACCTAACAAGTCTCAATGAATTCAAAAGGATTTAAATCACACAAAGAGTGTTCTCTGATCACAACTTAATTCAATTAGAAAACAATAGCAAAAAGATATATGAAAATTCTCCAAATATTTTGAAAATCAGTAATACATTTCAAAATAACCCACGGTTTGAAGAAGAAATAAAAAGTGAAACTATAAAGATTTTAGAATGGAATTAAAATAAAAACAAAACATATTAAACATGTGAGATGCAGCTAAAATAGTGGAAAAGGGGAAATTTATAGCAATAAACACTTACGTTAGAGAAAAAGAATGACCACAGTATCAATCTTAAAAAAAGATCAAATGAAACACAAAGTAAGCAGAAGAAACGACAAAGATAATGACAAAACTAATAAAGTAGAAAACAGAAAAACAATAGAAAGAGTTAAACAAATCAAAAATTGGTTCTTTTAGAAGAAAAACAAAATCAATTAACCTTTAGCCAGATTGGTTGGGAAAGATAAGAGAGAAGATATAAATTACTGATATTAAGATGAGAGATGACATCACTACATATTCTACAGATATTAAAAGGAAAATAAGAGAATGTTATGAACAACTTTATCAATAAATTTGACAACTTTGATGAAAGAAATTCCTTAAATAACAAAACATCCCAAAGCTCATGCAGGAAGAAACACATAAGAAATTATGTATTAAACAAAGTGAATTTATAGTTTAAAATTCCTTTTCCTCCTGGTTTCATAACCAGGGGAAAGATTTCTATGAAGAGTTTAAGGCTACAGGTGGGCCTCCTTCCATAAGCATTCCTGCTACCTATGAACTAGGATTTCCAGCATCTCTGGAACTCCTTGTATAATTGATTTAGCCCAGAATCACCGTAGAAGGCCACAGCTCCTCTTCTAGGCACATCATAGCCTCTCCTCCCTGGGTGTGGCACCCTGAATCCAAGGTGAGCTCTGATTTGCCAGGAAAAGGTTACTTATAACATGCCAGCGAAAGACCCCTCACACTCTCCTTTGCTGACCACGGTGAAGTCCACGGCCATGAGGTTCTGAAGTCCACATCTTGGGAAATCACCAGTTCAGAGACTCAAGCGTGTTGGTAACAAATTGTCCCAAACAGGTAGCTGGGCCAGAGCCCTTAGAGCTTACAGCCACCTGGGATTATATTCTTTGTCCAAGTCTGCACATTTATTTTATCATTAGTGTGTGAGCCTTTCCCATGGGGAGTGTTAAAGGTTGAAAGATGTTGGGGAGGAAGGATTCCACCAAGACTGATAATCCATGAGCACACAGAAACACAGCCTTATCAATTACATACTGAAGCAAATCCAATCCAGGTGGTAAACAGGCATTGAATTCACCTAAGTGCCCTCCCTGGGCTTCCCCATTATCGACAGCTAAAGAGTTAACACCTGGCCCAGGAGTGAGCCTCTAGAACCCCACATGGCTTCTAGCCTGCTCCTTGTTATTTCAACATCATCCCCTGGATACAACCCATAAAGGCAAGACCCAGATAAATTGCTGATGACATTGAGTTATTCTCCATCCTTCCCAGATAGCTGCAGGTGTTACTCAGACACACAGCAGGGCTCACCACTTCCAGAACTCCTTTTCAGGGCAGCCCAAGGGCTGAGAAAATACCGGGATCCCAATAGCCTTGGCCCTTGCTGATTTGGCACAGCTGCCCAGGGACATGATTTCCTGAATGACAGTCAAGGATGGCATACCAATATGGCAGATGAAAAGATACATTGTTGCATCCTTGGGCTTTCTTGGCCAAGAGAGCAAGGACAATCACCCAGAAGAGGTCCATGTTGCAGTGAGGGCCCATCTCACTCAGATTTTGACAAGGAATCCTCTCTTTACCTCTGAGATCCCTTGACCACACCAGAGGCCCAGAGCAGCCAAGGTAGTCACAGGCAGCCCAGAGTATCCCTTGCTCCTTGTGGGAGAGAGTTTTCCCTGCTCGCGTCTGCTCTCTGTGGCAGCAGGATTCCTGCTGTATTTGATTCTGATGGGAAAGTGTTCCATTGGGTCTGGTGAGAATGTGGAAGTCCACAGAGTGACTATTGGGCTGGAGGGATAAAGGGGTATGGTGGCCTAATGTCTCCTAGGGATGCCTTTTCTCAGGAAGAGCCAGCCCTCCATTTGCAATGGGTCTTAAATCTGTAGCTGTGGGCAGTATGGACACTTCAGTCTAATTTCTGCACAAAAATCAGCTGTTTGATTTTGAATTTTTAGAATTCTATTCTGGGTGCCCACGCTCCAAATGGTTCTATATGAAGTGGGATATGAAGGCAAGGGGCTTTACAAACAGCCATCCTGTCCCATTGCTTATAAACTGCATCTGCAGATACCTGTGAATAGAGCTGGGAATTGGAGCCTCTTCTGCTTTGGCAGCCTTTGGCTGATAGCCCTGGGTCCTCCTGTTTCATGGGCTTCCTCTATTGAATCTTGAATAGCCATCTGACAAACATTTGCACAAAATCAATCAGCCTGAATATTAAGATAAAACTTTTGAGAGAGGAGGAGCTCCAAGTCAGTGTTTTCCTCCTGAGGGCATGACCAGCAGGGCAGTTCATACAGAGACTTCAGTAACTCATGAAGGACGTGGGGCAGAAAAATCATGCTAGTGAGTCCTGGAATCCCGTCTATATTCCTTTTTCCATTTTCATACGTTAGACAAGCACGAGGGAGAGAAAACCTCTGCTGCTACCCAGTTGGTCATAATATCGTTTCTACATTTAAATGAGACAAATCTTCAAACTCCATTTAAATAAAACAATCTAGCAGAGTCCTACGTTTTGATTTTTCTCTGTGCTTGTGGAAGACAAGGGAAGTATTCATCTTTCCAAAGCCAAGATGTTAATTTAATTATCATTACTTGCAGTTGAAAAGTAAGATATTCTAGAATTCTATATCCAGAAAAATTATTCTTCAAAAGTGAAAGAGGGGCCAGCTGGTGGTGTAGTTGTTAAGTTCATGTGCTCCACTTCAGCAGCCCAGGGTTGGCTGGTTCACATCCCGGGTGCAGACCTGCAGACCACTTGCCAAGCCATGCTGTGGTGGCCTCCCACATACAAAATAGAGGAAGATTGGCATAGATGTTAGCTCAGTGGCTATCTTCTTCAAGCAAAAAGAGGAAGATTGGCAACAGATACTAGCTCAGGGCCAATCTTTCACACCAAAAAAAAAAAAAAGTGAATGAGAAATAAATCTCTCTCCAACAAATAAACAAAGAGAGTTTGTCATCAGTAGACTTGCTTTGCAAGAAATGTTAAAAGTTCTTCAGAGAGAATGATACAGGTTGGAAACTCAAATCGACATAAAGAAACAAAGAGTGTTAAAGAAGAAAAAATGATAGAAAATGAAATATTTTATTTGTTCTTCCTTTATCTGACAAATAGCTGTTCAAAGTAATAACAGCAACAATGTAAAGGGACATACTATTTTATGTATAAGTGATATAGGTGACAGCAATATGTCAAGTGATGGGAGGGAGAATTTGGGAATACTGTTATAAGGTACCTTTGCTCTGTATAGTGTTATTTGAAAGTAGACTTACACTAATTTTAAATATATATTGAAAACTCTAGGGTAACAATTAAAAAAAAAACTAAGTATAATGGCTATACTAAAAGAGGAAAGGGTGTAGAATGATATAAAATGCTCAATTAAAACCAGAGAAGGTAGAAAATGAAGGGAGGATAGAAACAGAAAACAAGTGCAAAAAATAGAAAACAGATAGAATGTGGTAGATAGTAATTTAACTATATCAATAATCACTTTAATTGTGAATGTACCAAATTCACCAATTTAAACAGAGAGACCATTAGAGTGGATAAAATGGTAAGACCTAACCTTATGTGCTCATAAGAAACTCACTTTAAATATAAGGACACTGATAGGTTAGAAGTATAGGAGTGGACTCAGGGAATTGCAGAAAATATGTACACATCTCATATCTGACAAGGAATTAACAACCAGAATATAAAAAGAACTTCTAAAACTCAACAACAGCAAAAAACAACCACCCAATTCAAAAGTGGGCAAAGGACTTGAAAGACACTTCTCCAAAAATATATACAAATGGCCAATAGACACATAAGAAAATGTTCAAGTCACGAATCATTAGAGAAATGCAAATCAAAACCACAATGAGATACCACTTCATATACATTAGGATGATTATTATCAAAAAAACCCCCAGGAAACAACATATGGCCGGGATGTGGGGAATTTGGAATCCCTGTGCACTGCTGGTGGGAATGTAAAATTGTTCAGCCACTATGGAAAATATTATTGCAGTGCCCTCAAAAATATTAAAAATAGAATTACCATATTATCCAGCAATTCTATTTCTTGGTATATACACAAAATAATTTAAAGCAGGGACCCAAAGAGATAGTTGTACACTCATGATTTTGGCAGCATTATTCACAATAGCAAAAAGGTGGAAGCAACCCAAGTGTCCAAGTGTACTTACCAAGACAAATGACTTGGTAAACAAAATGTGGTATATATGTACAATGGAATATTATTCAAACTTAAAAAGGAACAAAATTCTGGTACATACTAAAACATGGATGAACCTTGAAGATACTATGTCAAATGAAATAAGCCAGATACAAAAGAAGCGATACTATATGATGCCAATTACAAGAAATACCTAGAATAGTGAAGTGCTGTTATGAGAGGCTTGGGGATTCGATCGGAGACGTAAAAGAAACTTTCCACTCCAAACAAATGGACTGAAGGTATATTTTATTATGTAGAGGATAGTAAAGGCAATAGGCCACAAACAGATCCGAATAGGGCAAATAATAAGAAGGAAAAAACACCAGCTCGACTGGAAAGGGAAAATATCCACATCGGCTGAGATA
>JABWHU010000004.1:14022582-14033652 GCA_014189135.1 Dicerorhinus sumatrensis harrissoni | reverse complement strand
ACATCGACTGAGATAGCAGCAGATTTGACTAGATCATATAATGAGAGGTGAAAACATCAGAGCGACTGGAAAGGGAAAATATCCACATCGGCTGAGATAACAGCAGATCCGAATAGGTCATATAATAAGAGGGAAAAACATCAGATCGATCGGAAAGGGAAACACCAGATCGACTGAAGGGAAATGAAACAAATCAACCGGAAAGAGAAACACCAGGTTGACGGAAAAGAGAACACATCAGATCAATTACTTCACAATAAATCAATTACTCACAACATCCATGCCCCACTGCTGGGAGAGTCCTGTCAATCCACATGGCTGGGCAAGGATCACACATCCTGGGCAAGGCGTCCCTTCCACAGGTGGAACTCTCACCGGGTCTCAGTCCCCAGCAGTTTATATATCATCAGTAATTTCCAGAGTAAGCAATTACAGAGTTTACAGAGCAAGCATCTAGTGTTCCCATGCACAAAATGGTTATCAGTGGCGTACGTGCACTGAGCCCCTTGGCTAACGTCCCAGCCCAGTAGTTTTGTACGTGCATTGTTTACCCTCCTTATCATCTCAGCCCGGCACAGATGGTCAGTCTGCTCCAGGCTGCGGCACTTGAAGGGCCTTGAAATTTTACAACTTGCAACTCCCTCCGTGGGAGAAAAGGCCGGTCCCCGGGAAAAGGCCAGTTCCCACCACACAGAAAGCAGCTTTGTATTTTTTTGTGTGCTGGTGGCTATAGGTCAATGGAGCGGCCAAACATGGCTGTACTCATGTCAAGACAAGTGCATAGAGACAGAAAGTAGAACAATGGTTACAAGGAGCTGGGGGTGTGGGGAGTTGGTAGTTGTTGTTTAATGGGTACAAAGTTTCAGGGTGGAATGATGAAAAAGTTCTGGAGATACACAGTGGTGATGGTTGCACAACAATATGAGTACTTAAAACCATTGAAATATACAATTAAATATGGTTCAAATGGTAAGACATGGAAGACATAACAATCATTAATATGTAGGCATCTAACAACTGCGTTAAAAAGTGATAGAACGGCAAGGAAAAAGAGACAAAAAGAGTTGGAGATTTCAACACTTGTCTATCAGTAAGCAACAGATCCAGCAGGCAGAAAATCAATAAGGGTATAATTGAACTGAATGGCATCATCAATCAGCTGGATCTAATTGACATTTCTATAACACTTTATCCAACAACAGCGGAATACACATTTTTCTCAAGCTCACATGGAATATTCACTGATAGCCCACATTCTAGGTTATGAAACACACCTTAATAAATTTAAAAGAGTAGAAATCATACAAAGTATGCTTTCAGACCCCAATGGAATTAAAGTAGATATCAATAGCAGACACACAGCTGGAAAATCTCAAAATATTTGGAAATTAAACAACACAAATCTAAATACCACATGGGTCAAACAAGAAGTCTCAAGACAAATTTTGAATATTTTAAACTAAGTGAAACTGAAGACACAACTTATGAAAGGTTGTGGGATGCAGCAAAAGCAGTGCTTAGAGGGAAATTTACAGCATTGAATGCATATATTAGACAATAAGAAAGATCTAAAATTAATCATCCACCTTAGGCAACTATAGAAAGAAGACAATATAAACTTAAAGCAACAGAAGAAAAGAAATAATAAAAATTGGAGCGGACATCAGTGAAACTGCAAACAGAAAAGCGAGAGAGAAAATCAATGAAACCAAAAGTTGGTTCCTTGACAAGATCAATAAAATTGATAAACCTCTAGCCAGACTAAGAAGAACGAGGCCCTTACAAAGCATAGAGGGTGACTCAATGAAGCTGCACGAAGGTCAGAGCATCTGGCTGGGGGACTTGGAATTGACAACAGACCCAAAAAACATGAGTCCTATAAGCTACAGGTTGAGGTGACATGAAGGCCCTGTGAAGCCTGGGCAGGGAGATAGACTCAGTTCCCTCATCTCTGATGTTCATGGAGCCCTACTGTGTGCCAGTGCGGTGCAGTGAACAGAGCAGACACCACTCTCCGCATTCTCATGGAATGTATGTTCCAGCAAGGGGAGCAGGGTTTGTGCACGGGAGACCTACAGAGAAGTATGTCAGCCTTAACAAAGAAGGGGAGGGGTGATCAGACCATTTACCGAGGGCTCCTTCTGATGGAGGCTCTCTGTCACCCTCTGCCAAGTGAACAGCACTGCCACTGCCAGGACAGCCAGAGTGGGGGTGAGGGTGTGGGGCTGGCCTCTGGACAGGGAGGAGACAGCACAGGAGTGCAGCCCCCACAGGGGTGCAGTGGGAGAGCAATGTGGAAGGAAAAGCCAGGCCTTTGACAGTATTGCACATCCACCTACCCCCACTACCATCTCGTCCATCCTAGGCACCTGGCTGGGCCTGTACTAGGAGGATTTCTGTCGGTCTCTGCACTTTATTAGCCTAAAGCAGGTAGTGGCCTACATGCAGCTCAACCTGCCCAGATTGGACATGGAGCACCATGCCCACCTTCTCCTGGCCCAGATGGAGCATCCAGAGCCTATTGGGGCAGAGCCTGAGGGAGAGGAGGATTGCAGTACATGTGCACATTTGAGGAGGGGGATGGGATTGGGACACACAAGGAGAAGCTTCCAGAGTCTGTTGTTGGGCCAGGAACAAAAAGTAGCCTCAGACCGCTCATCCAGTAGACTGCAGTCTGAGAAGACTTTCTAGGGTGGAGTCTGGGCTGAGACTTCTCTTAAAAGCAGTGTGATGGTTTCTGTCTTTGGAACGGCAATGAAAATCCATTCATGTTGGTGAAAATTTCTCCTCTCCCACTTCTAGTGCCAGCTCCAGGGCTTGGTCTATTACCAGCTTCACAGCTAGAGCCAGCTACGGCGTTAATACCAACATCAGCACCAGAACTAGAATCAGTCCAGAGCTAGAGCCAGCTCTAGACCTCAATTCAGATTCAGTACCACCAGCTCTGCTCTAGCTAGAGCTGGAGTTAGCACAAGTTTTAAGCTAGAGCCAGCCTCACAGCTAGAAGTAGCTCCAGAACCATCTCTAGCACTGTCTCTAGCACCATCTCTAGAGCTAGAGCTAGCTCGAGTGCCAATGATAGCTCCAGTGCCAAAACTGGAGCCAACTCCAGAAGTATTTTAACCTACTGTTAAAGCAAAGAGATTAGTGGTTGCTTCTGGAGGATATCAACTGGGAAGGAGCTAAAAGAAACACTCTGGAGTGATGTCAGTGCGTATTGATATGTATTTGTCAAAATGGATTGACTAGTTCAATAATATCTGAGCATATCATTGCTTGTAAAGTATATATTTTAATAAAAATATAAAAAGAATACAGACTGTTTAATTTCCTTTTGCCTTTATGAAGTAAAAAATAGCCAAGAGTAATATATGGTGATAAAAATAAGAATAGGATTTACCTTTGCAGGAATTGACTAGGAAAGCCATGATGGAGGATTATTTCTTTATCTCACTGATAATTTCATGGGTGTGTTTCTTTTGTGATAATTCATTCACCAAACTGCACACTTATTGCAAGCTAATTTTCCCTATGTTTGTTATACTTCCATTAACAAATATTTATTTTTTAAAAAGCATCATTCTAATCTACCCGTGGCCTCCTCCAAATCCGACCTCCCTGTCTCCTCTCAAGAGGAAATGAGTAGCCTGAATTTTGTATTTATGGTTCCATTAAATTTCTTTAGTTTTACTTCTATGTGCATGCATCTCTCTCTCTCTTTTTCTCTCTCTATGTGTCAGTGTAGACATATTTACATATGTATGCATGTGTGTATGTATACACATCACATATAGACACATACATACGTATGTACATATACGTATATTAAGTCTGCTTGTGCTGCCATAACAAAATATCATAGACTGGGTGGCTTAGATGACAGAAAGTTATTTTCTCACAGTTCTGGAGGCTAGATGTACAAGATCAAGGTTCTATTAGATTCCGTTTTTGGTGAGAGCTCTCTTCCTGGCTTGCAGATGGCTGCCTTCTTGCTATGTCCTCACACTGCCTTTTCTTGGTGTCTGTGCATGGAAATAGAGAGCAAGCTCCCTGGTGTCTCTTCTTATAAGGACATGAATCCTAGTGGATCAGGACCCGTCCTTATGATCTCATTTCACCTTAATTATGTTCTTAGAGTCCCCGTCTCCAAATACAGCCAGGCTTGGGGTTAGAGGTTCAATATATGAATTCTGGAGGGTCACAAACATCAGTCTATAAGAACACATGTATATATAAAATCTTTGTTTATTTCTGCATTTTGTCATGTTGTTGGAGTCATGTTTTGTCTCTCAATATTTCATTTCTATAATCCATTGATATGGCATATAATTGCTGTATATTATTCCTTATGTAAAAATACTATAATTTCGTTGTTGCTGAACTTTTTTTCCACTATTATGAGCAGTGTTGCTATAGACCTTCTCATTTACGTCTCCAGTTGTACATGTGCAAAACTTCTTTAGAATATAAACCTGAGAGTGTAATTGCATAGTCCAAGGCAATGCATATTTTCAAATGCAAAATATAATGCCATATTTTTTCTCTATTAGAAATGAATAAGACTTCCAACTAATACACATTATTGTCAAAAATGAGCAGCCTCTAACTTAAATTTTCCAATTTATTAATATAAAATGGAGCCTTAGTAAGGTTTTATTTGTCTTTCCGTGATTATTACTGGTTGACTATCTTTTTACATGATTATTAGCTCATTTGAGTTTCTTGTCTCTGAAATACCTAGTAATCTCATTTTGACTATTTTTCGATTTTGTTTTGTGTACATACATCAGTGTATTTTTGTTATTAAATTATAAGCTATTGCAGGCAGCAGGTTGTGAACAGGCTTTGGAAAGATGGCTGCTGTAACCAGACTGAAAATTCCAATTGCCCAGGTTCTTGGTGAGTATAAGAGAGGAATTCAGACACTGACACAATGGCAACAGCAAGCAAGAAAAGATTTTTTAGAGGAAAGGACAGATACACTCTAAGCGAGGAGCAAGCATTGCTAGAGAACGCATCTGCCCTGTGTCTTGGGTTAGTTTTATTTTTATTTGGGCTGTCTTAGAAGGGAATTAGCATTATCTGGTTATCTGCCAATAATGATTTTTTCCTTCATCCAAACGTTGGGAGGGGTAGTTCTTGACCTTTTAGGGGAATCTCCAGAACTGTCATGGCAGTCATCCCCCACGGGGCTAATGCATATGGGATTTGAATGTAAATTAAAGAAAATTCAATGTCCTCTAGAGCTGTATAGCAGAAGACTTTGTATGTGTTGTTTGTGCACTCATTATTTCTATCGTTGTGGTTGAAGGTCTCAGGCTGCAGCGGCGGTGCCAGGCGGGTATCAGTTCCCCTTTATCTGCATCTTGTAGGATACCAGGAAGATGATTCACTGGTGCAGCAAGGTGTCCAACTATGATCCCCTGCTCATGTCAACCTAGCTACCTATCTCAGCTGGGACTAGAATAGCAGTGGATAAACATGAAGATCTTCTAGGGAATGGTATCTGGTACCTGGGGAAGTAATAATGTCATTTCTTAATTCAAAGAGACACTTTTTCTCATACTGTTTAATCAAGTAAGAAATCCTGCAGAGTCATGGATTTTGTTTTGATCTCCATGCATGTAGGAAAAGTGGGAGGTGCCAATGATGTTCTTCTGGTTTGAGAAGGAAGTCTCATTGACTCTTGACTTTTAGGAATGCAGGCAGGTCAATTGTAGCCTTATAAATAGAGCAACAGATTATCAACCATAATCCACAGGACCTAGAGACTATCTCTGAAATCTAAATACCTTACAAGACTCATCATTCAAACAGCAGGTCCAAGTATTGATTGATTTAACACTAACAAATTAATAGTACATGAATATTCATACATCTTCATCTCCAATAATAGCACAAGATATTCATGTTCTACCTGGATTTGAAGAAATGGAGCTGGAGATGTAGGCAATAAATTTGGAATCAATTTTGTAAGGGGTTTGGTGGAAAACATCTCTTGAAGAGTTAATCTATTGTATTGTGATAAACTTGCACCAAGAGAATGCTGACTTCACAGCTTTGGGGCAGGAGACCAAGATTTATAGAAACTGTAGTCCATTTCCCAGGGTCCATTTGTGGTGATGTGATATAAAGTCCATCAATCTTTTATTCAGAGAATTAAAGTATTAGAATGTTTCTGGTGTTCTTCAAATAGCAAGGTGTTCAGAAACAAGAGACCTGATTAACACACTAATGCTCCAGTTTGGTTTGTTATGGACTCTGAGTCACATTTTCTCCAAGGTCAACAGAGAGGGAAAAAAAGCTCTGTGAATCACCAAGTTCCTAGTAGCTGCTTTGTGGTTATTATCATTATTCCTCCAGGCGTGAACTCTCCTGTTGCCTGCTATCAGCAAACACCTCTTCCCTCAAGGGAACTAAAGGTAACAAAGTAATTATTTCTTGTTTGTCTCCAATTTGAATCTGGGGTTGGAGAGTTGCCACTCCTACCAGATCTTCTCCATGATTTGTAGTTAGAACCCATGCCCATCACTCAGGAGTTGTAAACAAGTGTGTGTCCATATATCTGTCTTATTTGGTTTTGAACTGATAATTCTTCTCTCGGTTGCAGTGAATGTTTGAGACTCTTAAAGACTCCACCTGCTTCCTTGTATCCTGTGGCTTCTAGAGAGAAATGGAAAAGCCCTCCCTGGCCTTGTAGCTGAAGGTATATGTGCTCATCAACTAAGAGGCAATGTCAGAGCAGGAGTAGAAATCATATTCAGCAGTGTTATTTTATGTGTTTATGTCTGTGTATGTGTGTGTCCAGTCTGTGCTACTGATCCATAATGGCTCTACTGCTCCTCGCACCAGGGTATAGCAGACTGCTCCATGTAGAATAACTTATCTCAAACCGATCCTCTATCTAACTTTTTAGAGGATAGGGAAAAATATATCTCCTCTTGCTTATCTCTTACCAACCATGAAGTCTTTCTGCTTTTCTCCAAATTTTATCCCAAACTGTAGCTATCTTCATCTCTGCTGCCATGATCCAGGTGTAAGCACATGCTGTTTTGTACCTGGACTACTGCAATAGCTTCTGGTTAAATTTCTGCTGACACTTTTGTCTTGTTATAATCTGTTGTCTACCGCATGAATGAAAAAAAATTTCATTCACTCCTTTCCTAATACATTTTCATGGATGTTCTATTGGTCTGAGAATAGAATCAAAACTTTCCATAATAGTAGAAAAAATCTTACATAATTTGGGTCCTAGACAATTCTCCAGCCCCATAAATTTCCCATGCTGACCATGCTCTTGAATTTTCTTTTGAACACCACAGTCCTGTCTTCTGCAAAGAACTAGAATGCCCATTTTAATAATCTTCACATGACAGGCTGTTATTATTCAGGACCCATTGTAAAGAAAAAATAGGAACAGGCTTCCACACCATGTTGGCCTCTTGAAATTTGACAATGTGTATCAAAATTGTGAATGTATATATCCTCCAATTCAATTTCTAGGAATTTATCCTACATATACATATACATATACATATACATATACATATACATATACATATACATATACATATACATATACATATACATATACATATACATATACATATACGTGTGTGTGTGCAGGCGCTATTGTGAAAAATAGCATATGAACAATGTTATTAATGAAATATTGCTGGAAATAGAAAGATACAAGAAACAACATAAATGTCCATAAAATAGCTAGTTAGCACTTTCATTGTGATAAACCGATTATCATTAACATGGTAATGACTAGCAACAATGATTGTGTAATTCTTCTCAGGTAACAATATTAAATTAACACGATTTTTAATGTAGTGGACTGAAGAAGGTAGGAATTGTAGAGAAAAAGTCAGTCAAATTGGGAGAACTAGTACATAATGTAAACTTCAATTAACCCCCAAGATGAATGGTGAGTCCTGTAGTGAGACATTTTCTCATCTCTCAAAGAGAAAGACTTTTAGAATGAAGGTTGTTATAGAGTAGGTGGATTCTATTTTTTAGTAGATAAACCATCATTTTCCCTTCTCTATTATTTTGTGAGTGTTGCCATGGGAAAGTCTAAGATTAACTGACCTGAAGAAGAAAGAGAGAGAAATGATAGTATTGGCAAGGTACAAGAAGTGTTAGAATATGATGAGAAAAATGTCGTTATGAATCACTGGCATAAAACTTAGGCTAGGAACTCTGAAAAAAGATATGTTATTTGGCAATATCTGGACAGACACATACAAAGAGCTTATTCTTTGGCAGATCCAGGATATCACTGGAAAAGCCAAAGTATTTCCTGGTGTTCTGAGAACTTGAATAAGAGTGATCTGGCTAGAAATGAGGGAATAAGGTGGGAATTTGGGAGAGGAGAATTTTTTCTCCACACTGCATGAAAATTCCTTTAGAAAGAGTGATGGTAGACTGAAAATGTTGAGGAGTGGGAAGGAATTTTCTTAAAGGAAGGACTGAAGGCTATGTTACAAGGTATGTCCCTAGATATTTTATGTTATTGACATAGATTCTTGTCCTTAATGCTCTTGCCTTGATAAGTTACATATGTTTGCACCAAGTCTCCAAATACTGATTTCTAGGAGATCAGAGCAGCCAACTGGTTTGTCTTACCTTGATCCAATCCATGGAAGTAAAGTGTTAGACAAAAATTTATGAGAGACATGAGGAAGGTTAAGAAAGGCCAGCAGAACAATTGGAGAGCCTCTATTAGAGTTTCTAAGAACTGGTTACCGACTTAGCCTTGCACCATAATTTCCTGATCTCAGATTTCTGTCATGAACTCCTGGAATCCTCAAATTTGATCCTGATCTGATATCATATTCATTCCGATGTTTCACGGTTTCTCCAAAAGAGAGTGTTTTGGTTGCTGGGGGGACACATAATATCCTGATGTCAGATCAGGTTTTTCATGGAGTTTTAGCCCATTAACAGGGCAAAAAGAATGAGCCATTCAGGTTAAAATTCATGTACTGACTAGTCAAAAACCAGGTTTCCATTATGTGATAGTCATAATTATTTCTCATTCTTTCACATTTCCACCTCTTTTCTTATCTCTAGCAAAAGAGAAGAACATGAGGAGGGATAATCAGAGTGTGTCTGAATTCCTCCTCCTGGGGCTCCCCATCTGGACGGAGAAGCAAGGCATATATTACAATCTTTTCCTGGTCATGTACCTGACCACAGTGCTGGGGAACCTACTCATCATCCTGCTCATTAGGCTGGACTCTCACCTCCACACCCCCATGTACTTCTTCCTCAGTCACTTGGCCTTCACTGATGTCTCTTTCTCATCGGTCACAGCTCCAAAGATGCTCATGAATATGCAGACACAGAGTCAATCCATCTCATATGCTGGGTGCATTTCCCAGGTGTGTTTCTTCTTGTTGTTTGGTGGTCTTGATAGCTTCCTTCTCACATCAATGGCTTATGACAGGTACGTGGCCATCTGTCACCCCCTCCACTACACCACCATCATGAGTCAGAATCTGTGTTTCCTGCTGCTAAATATGTCCTGGGTCCTATCCTGCACTAATGCGCTTTTGCACACCCTCCTCCTGGCCCGTCTCTCTTTCTGTGGAGACAACACTCTTCCCCACTTCTTCTGTGACCTCTCTGCCTTACTTAAGTTGTCCAGTTCAGATGCCACAGTCAATGAGCTGGTTATAGTCACTGTGGGTGTGGAAGTCATTACCCTGCCATTCATATGCATCTTGGTCTCTTATGGCCACATTGGGGCCACCATCCTTAGAGTCCCCTCCACCAAAGGAATCTGCAAAGCCTTGTCCACATGTGGCTCTCACCTCTCTGTGGTGTCTCTGTACTATGGAGCAATTATTGGACTCTATTTTTTCCCCTCATCTAAGAACTCCAATGACAAGGATGTCATTGTGTCTGTGTTGTACAGTCTGGTCATTCCCATGCTAAATCCATTTATCTACAGTTTGAGGAATCGAGATATGAAAGGAGCTATGGGGAATATACTCAGTAGAGGAAAATTTTCACAGGGATGAGGACTGTTTTTCCTACTAATTTGATATAAGACACTCTCCATCCTGAAAATGCCAGGATAGCTGCTTTTTAGTGAATCTTGATGCAGCACTATTTCTTCAGTCTCTGTTACAACTTGGACTTAGTTTTCTTCTCAGTTTGGTTTTTATTCATTTTAGAGTGTCATGGGAAAGTTTTATTAAAAACATACCTATGTAATTATTTTATTCTTAACATTTTTTCTTTCTCCTGAGAAAGTTATCCCTTTCTACAAGCAGTTAAAATGTTTATGTAGGTGTCTCTTGTAGGTATCCCTTGTCCTACAAGCAGTAAAAATGTTGATGCAGTCAGAGCTTTCAGTCTTTTTGTTTTATTTTATTTTTTTTATAGTTCACAATCTTTATATAGTAAAGCTTTTCCCTTCTCAAGATAACAAACATATTCTTCTGGCAGTTTCATGATTTTATTTTTGTGTTTCTTTTGTAAAATGTTTGAAATTTATTTTATCAATGACATTAATTACACATTGCATTTTATTTTTGTTCTAATTTCTTATAAATTGCCCAAATTTTGGTTTCAGTTTTGTTTATAGAGTTATGGTAATGTGGTATGTCACTTTTTTTCCCTTAAATGGAGCAGACCTTGTCACAAACTGAAATGAGATGGTTTTCTGCAAAAAGCCAAGAACACTGTCCAGGCAGGACTGGTACTGGATCCAGGTGGTGAACTCAAATTTGACTGTAGGCCCCTGTGTTGTAGGACAGCCAATTGGGTGTGAAGCATGGTAGTGAGAACAGAGATTTAAAAATGGCTTTCCAAGTAATCATGTGATTATGAGTGATCAGTCCAGTCTGATAATGGGTTCAGCCTTTCAGGGTGTGGGACTAAGAATGTCTAGTAAGAATATCTTGAAATCTAGGCAACCTGAATTGAACTCAGGCAGGACTTAGTGTAGTTTAATCCAAATATATCTGAATTTTAAAAAATGTACTTCCCTGCCCCAAGTTCATGCATATGGCGTCCTATGTTTCCGTCTGAAAGGGTAAGGTTTTTTTTTTT
>JABWHU010000004.1:13984409-14014652 GCA_014189135.1 Dicerorhinus sumatrensis harrissoni | reverse complement strand
TTCCGCTCTCAGATGTGCGGCAGTGTGGATCTTTCCGCTTTAGCTTTTCAGTGTCTGGGATTCTGTTGTTGGTCTGTGGTTGCTCCTTTTGTTGTATCTTGTCGGGGGAAGAGTTCTGGGGAAAGCTCACTCCGCCATGATGCTGACGTCACTCGGCACTTCTCCCCACGCCACGTCCTGTGCCAGGCATGGACCAGACAGTCCTGCTGCAGCGGCTGCTGGGACGCTTCGGGAGGAGACAGGTTCGAGAACACTGAAGGGGGGAGGGTAAAGAAAAGTGGGGGTAGGCAGCTTTCTGGGTTTGTGTATTTTGAAAGGGTAAGGTTTTGTCTTCAGTCCTTGAGAAACTACCTCTACCCAAGGCAGATGTAGCTAATTTCATTGCTATAAGCTGATACTTGTGACAAATTTTTCTGTATCCATTATTTCATTTAACCATAGTCATTGGTATAGGAGGGAATTCATATTAAGAGAGGCTTACTAAGTTGCCCAGTGCCACTAAACTAGCACTATTTAGTGGAGGTGGTACTCAAACTACTCAAGGTGTGAGGTCAAATATATTCAAATCTTTAAATAATTTGAATATATTTCAAATTTGAACAATATTTTTACCCATTTTATTTCGAAATTTTATTTATACTTTAAACTAATATTAAAATAGCATAAAAACAAAACAGCATATCTAACCTATATACAGTTTAAATATATGTGTGTGAATTTATATATCTATATAGTATGTTGTATGCATATACATAGGTGCATATTTGTATATATATATATGTGTGATATTTAACACACTAAAAATAATATTAAAAGAAATACTCACTTAATCTCTAGGCTTAGCTAGTAGAAAACTAACAATATTTTAAGCCCTTTGTCTCTCCTCTTGAATTGTATTTCCTCTCCTCTGTAAAATATCCAATATCTTTAATATTTTCAATATTTTATTACTTCTCTTTAAATTTTTAACACTTCTATGTTGATTCTTCAATTTTCCCTGCTCTAGAACTACATATAAATGGAATAATACTATATTTATTCTTCTAGACTTTGCTTTTGTTGTCTAATACTGTCCTTGTGAAGTTAATCCATACTGTATAATGCTCCACTGTGAAGTTGTAACAAACTAGTCTTTTCTATTTTCTACGGCTATTTTGGTTGTTTTCAGCATTTTGCTATTACAAACAATGCTGCTACAAACATTCTTGTACGTTATCTAGTGTATATATGCAACAGATTCTGTAAATTCTAAACTCAGAAGAAGAATTACTGGATTGTAGACATGTGCATGTTCAACTCAACTATCACTGCTAAGCTCTTCTGTGAAATAGTTGTACCAAGAAGCCAGTGGGGAAAATCTAAATAATATATGATTTCAACAGCATGACATTCTGGAAAACCTATAGAGACAGCAAAAAGAGCAGTGGTTACCAGGAGTCCAGGGCTTGAAGGGGGAAAGCACAAATAGGTAGGGCAAAGGGGATTTTTAGGGCAGGGACACAATTCTATATGGTGCTGTAACTGTAGATACATGTCATTATGTATTTGTCAAAAACCAGAAAAAGTGTGCAACATAAAGAGTGAATTCTACTGTTAACCATGGACTTTAGTTAATAACATATCAATGTTAGTTCAATTGTAACAAATGTACCACATGGATGCAAGATGTTAATAATAGGGGAACTGAGTAGGGGTGGGGAAGAAGTGTATGGATGCTTTCTGCTCAATTTTTCTGTAAACGTAAAGTTACTCTAAGAAATAAATTCTATTAATTTTTAAAAGCTATACAAATTTAAATCTCTACCAGTTGAGTATGAGAGTTCCTGTTACTGTACTTCTTCAACAACACTTGGTACTGACAGATTTCTTAATTTTTCCAATTCTGTTGAATAGAAAAATATTTCATTGTGGTTTTACTTTTTATTTCCCTGATTACTAATGAGGTAGAGCATCTTAGCCTATGCCTATTGAATATTTGTGGCCGAGATGGCTGGCTGTCCACCAAAATTTCATGACCTGCTTCCCATGTGTGAAGTCATCACTGGGAGGTAGCTGCCACATTTTCTACTAATCTAGGAGTAGATACGTGACATATTCTCCACAATGGAAGAGAATGTGTCTTTTTTGCTGACTAGAATTTTAAAGAAGTGTATGTGTCTTCTCCTCTATTGTCTAGAAGCAAATGACCTGCTGCCTGGAGAGATAATTGAACCTGGTCCCTGAATTACTACATAGTAAAATGCCATCAACCCACACTGGACGATTATAGCAGCCATCAGTATCCCTCTTGATACAAAATTTCCCTTTTGCGATACATGATTATTTCTTTTCCCTGCTTTTTTATTGGGTTATCTTTTATTTATTGTATTGTAAGACAGACTTCATATAATCTGGAAATAAATCCTTTGTCAGTTATATACACTTCAAATACCTTTCATTATTGGAAGCTTGTTATTTTTGTTTTTGTTTTTGTTTTTTTACTATCTATTAATGTCTTAATTTTAAGGTGATTAAAGTTAATGCATTATTTTATGATTTTAGTTCTTGAATTTGACATGCTTCCTTGAGAAAGTCACCTTGAAAATAGCAACCATTCTGTTTCAAAGACAACAAAGAGGGGATGTGGCATCAGGAAAAGTGCAGAGTCTGAGGAAGCGTGGGCTCAAGATTTCTTGTCAGAGGGAACATCTTGAATTTGCATAAATAGTAGGAATACTTCAGTGGAATCCCCTCTAGCACAATTTGCTACAGATAACTCAGCATTGGGTGGTTCTGCCCTATACTCTTGCTCAAAGGATAGAGTTGTTCAGCAAAGTAACCTACAAGACTCATATAGTACTATAGTGTCAGTGTCAGAGTAAATGTCCATTAAACTCAGAGATATTAGTATTAATTCAACACACACACACACACACACACACACACACAAACACCTTGTGACTAACAGCTCATATATGCAAGGCATTGTCCAGAGTCTGGGGGAAGTTTGTGACCTTGGAAAATAAAATCCAATTGAATGTCTAGAGTGAAACCCATGCCCTTGACACAATTAACACACTGTGATAAGAAACTGAGCTAGATGTCATCAGAATAGAATGATATAATATCAATAGCATATGCTTTGATAACAACTCAACAGGATCCAGTTGTTATAGCACTTTGAAGATTTCCATCCCCGATAGGGTTTTGTACTGGCATTGGCTAGTAAAGCATGTGCTTTTCGTGTGGTTTAAACCCAAAATACCTGAATTTTTGAAAAGAAAAAAAGGACTTCCCTGTCTCATGTACATAAAGATAGTGTGCTATACTTTTACATAAAATTTTAAAAGTTTGCTTTCAGTCCTTGAAATATATAGAGTTGCTTTTTTTATTTTTATTGAGGTCATAATAGTTTATAACATTGTGAGATTCCAGTTGTACATTATTATTTGTCAGTCACCATATAAATGCACCCCTTAACCTCTTGTGCCCACTCCCAACTCCCTTCCCCCTGGTAACCACCAAACTGTTCTCTCTGTCCATGTGTTAGTTTATATTCCACATATGAGAGAGGTCATACAGTATTTGTATTCCTCTGTCTGGCTTATTTCACTTAATATAATACCCTCCAGGTCCATCTATGTTGTTGCAAATGGGACAATTTTGTCTTTTTTGATGGCTGAGTAGTATTCCGTTGTATATATATACCACATCTTCTTTATCCAATCATCTGTTGATGGACGCTTGGTTTGCTTCCAAGCCTTGGCTATAGAGAATAATGCTGCAATGAACATAGGGGTGCATAAGCCTTTTTGGATTGTTGATTTCAAGTTATTTGGATAAATACCCAGAAGTGGGATAGCTGGATCATAAGGCATTTCTATTTTTAATTTTTTGAGGTATCTCCATACTGTTTTCCATAGAGGCTGCACCAGTTTGCACTCCTACCAGCAGTGAATGAGGGGTCCCTTTTCTCCACATCCTCTCCAACATTTGTTATTTTTTGTCTTGGTGATTATAGCCATTCTCATGAGTATAAGGTGATATCTTAATTCAGCTTTGATTTGTATTTCCCTGATGATTAGTGATGTTGAACATCTTTTCATATGCCTATTGGCCATCTGTATATCTTCCTTGGAAAAATGTCTATTCATATACAGTTGAATGTTTTTAATGTATGATGTAGAGATTCATTTTAATGTTTCCTCATATTAATAATGAAGTTTGTAAAATTAATTAATTTTAAAGAGTTTATTTTTTCTCCACTAGTCTGCAATAGATGTCCTCAACTGAAAATTAGGTAATTTCATTTGTACTCCAAAAAACAGATGTGGATAAATGATGGGTAATCTTTAAGTGGAAATGTGTCAGTAAGGATTTGTTCAAGACAATAGGACAAACTTGCTTCCCTATAAAACTGTTGTGGAAGCTGGAGAAAAGAGATCAAGGAAGTTGCCTTTGAAGATTAAAAAAGCTAACACTAAAGATTGTAATGTAAAGCATAAAATAGATAGTTTCCAAAGATTAATGGGTACTAGCTGAAAATCTCAAGAATCACTGAAAACCCCCCCGAAATGTCTCAATCTGCAGCAGTCATGCAGGCAGCTCTTTGGAGCTCAATGGGAAACTACTGTGAATCTCACATCTGCCTATACTTCTGGTTATAATTACCTCCATAGAATTATGGCTTCTCCTTTTCTGCCTTCTAAATCTCTCACGAGTTCCTCTCATTGGACAACATTAAACATGAAAAATACAGAAAAGAAAAATGTGGAAAATGTAGTTTCCAGTCTGACAACTACAATGAAGAGGAAGCCTTAGAAGCGCATGATGATGATGCTAAGTTAACAACAGATAATCTAGTTTGGGGCATAAGGACAAGAGAGAGAGTGGGTAGGAGGCTGAAAGAGTGCCCATAAGCAGGTCATAGGAACAGAATGAGGGGTGCATGGGACTGAGCCACCCCAGATGAGCCAACTTAAGATCAGCTAACCTGCAGCTGGCCACAGAAGCATGAGTGAGACCAGCCAAGACCAGAAAAATAACCATCCCAAGCTAGATCAGCTTAAGGTAGATCAGCCAAGCCTCAACTATCCCTCAGAATCACGAGTAACATAAATGCTTATTGTTGAATGCTGCTGAGATTTTGTGGTCATTTGTTATCCAACATTTTTGTGGCAAGAGCTAACTGATACACAGGGGTATAAAAAAGCCTTTAGGTCATGTGGGCAAGCTTAACATCAGTGGAGAGGGAAAGTATATTCTTGCCCTGGGAAGGAAGGAGTAAATCTTTTTTTAAACAATGGTCCAATATACCACACTTAATGCCTGGAAAGTTGTACAAGTACTTCTCAGGAGATGTAATTTTTCCTTCAAATTTCTTTAGTTGAGGATTGTTTTCATTTTCAACTAAACAAAAACTCTTATGGACACCATAAATTCTCTTCTAACTCTTAGGTATTATAAATTGCAAAGATTACTTTCTATCACAAACACTGCCTCAGTTCTGTAGTTACAGTTGCCCTTCCCCCATTGGATCTGGCTGTAGGCAAGCATCTGAGGTCCAGAAAGGAGTCATAATGATATATTATCTCTTTTACCCTCATTTTTCTCAAGTCTAGCTGCAGTTGCTGAACCTACCTTCTGGGGATGGAATGTAGATGGGAGAATAGAAAGGGGTGACAATAATAAGCTTCTTTGGTTGCTACCATATTAAAAGGTTTTGACTTCTCTTGACCTGGATGGTGGTTAAAACTGACTCATTCTCTTGTTTTCACTTCCAGGCCAGGGGATTTTCAGAGACTTCCAGGCTGCCTTCCCACACATCCTTTGTGATATAACTAAGTGTATTTATTCCTATGAATGCTTCTCCTCATAGCCCCTGGTTTTGCAGTGATGTATTCCCTACAGATCTCTTATTTTCTCTTGGAGTCTCCTAGATTTTCTAACAGGTTTTCTTGAGAAGAATTGAAAATGGTTTCATGTCACTTCTCTCTCTCACATAACCTGCCTGTGCTCCATTGGAAACATTTTTGCTTGTATTACCCCACCAAGAAAAGAAGTGAAAGTATTTCCCAAACATCATTCTATTCCATAATTCCAGTTCCCTTTCCCCTCCCGTTTCATCTTTCCTATTGCTATCACTCTCATAAAAGCAAGGGACATATATCAAACTTTTTAAATGATTGTTTTGAAGCTTCTCCCACTAAGCTTCAAGTGAGGAGGAAAGCATCCCATTCTCTGTTGGGAAGATTTGGGGTTCGCTGTGCAGTTTCTCAAAAAAAAAATAAAATAAATATACACCACTCTACAAAAATCTCGAATCTCCAGCTCTTATAAGTTTTAGATCCACATCTAGGTTGAGAAGCTCAGGAGTTATGAAATTGATTATTGGGCTGTAAACATCTATTCCTATAAACATCTTTATCTTGTATCTTTTTTTTTTTTGCTGAGGCAGTTTCACCCTAAGCTAACATCTATTGCCAATCTTCTTTTTGTATGTGAGCTGCCACTACAACATAGCCGCTGACAGACAGGTGGCATATGTCCACACCCAGGAACTGAACTGGGCTCCCAAAGCAGAGAGGGCAGAATTTAACCACTAGGCCACCAGGGCTGGCCCTTCATTTTGTATCTTAAAACTCACTTTGGTATCTGGTGTCTATCAAAGCTTGGTATATCACTTAAAACTTCCAGTTTAACATCCTGACACATGCTGTTCCCTCTTCCTGTGGTCATCTGGACAAGATAGAACTCTGTGTGTCTGGATAATTCTGATCTGTCAAGTCTCAGGTAAAGCAACACCTTCTCTGGGAAGTTTTTCATATCCTCTGCCACTAGGCTGAAGTAATTATTCCTCCTCAGGACACAGCATTCTGTATAAACAATTATGGTCCTTGGCTGAATCACTCTGGAGTCAGAGAACCAAGATTGAAATCTTCCTTTTACTAACTGTGATTTTAAGGCAGTCTTCTTCAGATCTTTGAGCCTCAGTTTTCCCAACATATCTCTTAGGGTTGTTGTCAAGATTAAATTAGATTATTTTAATGCATATTAAGCTGTTCAACCAGGACCTAGGACAATGGAGGTGATATTTATTTTGCCGCTGAATATCTGTATGTGTTTGGGGAGAAGGGAAGCATAGGCTGTATTGCTGAAGGACAAGAAAGCAGTGTGTTAATTATTAAGGAGGGTAAATTTCCATATGTTCTCCCTGACAGTTCTAGAAGGGCTTAGGCTCCCTGGATGCCTAGGTGCCTGGGTGAAAGAGAAGCCATATTGTCATCAAAATGGAAAATTCTTTAGAAATGGAAATGCAAAAAGCCACACACATTTTAGAACAATTTTAATATTGGAGAAGGGTCAGCCCCAATGGCTTCCATTCAATGATACAGGCCAAAGTGACCTCATAGCATCCTCAAAGTATTTTACAAGCCCCGTTGTCTGAGAAAAGAGCAAATTAAATCCTATAAAACTTATCCTATTTTACTCCCCCTAGCAGGTGAAAGAACAAAGTCAGCAAAGATTTCTGAGTAACAGCTCTGGAAAGAAGACAAGTGAGATGATATAGGTAGATATAAATATAGATATAGATATAGATATAGATATAGATATAGATAGATGATATAGATATAGATATAGATATAGATATAGATATAGATATAGATATAGATATAGATAGTTTTTTGTGAGGAAGATCAGCCCTGAGCTAACATCTGATGTCAATCCTCCTCCTTTTGCCGAGGGAGATTGGCCCTGGGCTAACATCCGTGCCCATCTTCCTCTATTTTATATGGGATGCCACCACAGCATGACTTCACAAGCGATTCATCGGTGCGCGCCTGGGATCTGAACCTGTGAACCCTCTGGCTTCTCAAGCAGAGCACATGCACTTAACCACTACGCCACCAGGCTGACCCCTAGTGAGTTATAATTTTAATAATTTATATTTGCATTTTATTGTAAAAATAAGATCATATAGGTGTTTTAAAAGAAAGGTGAGTATCGGTTGTAAGAATATATTTTCTTACTCAAGAGTTTTCTCATGGCCGCTTTCATGTCTTTATTTCTCAGGCTATAAATGAAGGGCTTCAACATAGGAATGACCATTGTGTACACCAATAATGCAATTATGTTTTTGTCATTGGTGTTACTGGATGAGGGAAGAAAATATAGATCAATAACTTCCCCATAGTAGAGAGTCACTACTGAGAGATGAGATCCACCAGTGGAAAAAGCTTTGCAGATGCCCTTGGTAGAGGGAACCCGGAAGATGGTGGCCCCAATATGGCCATAAGAAACCAGAATGCAGAGGAATGGAAGCACAATGGTTGCTAATTTCACAGTAAAGGTTACCAATTGGTTGAGGGAAGTGTCTGAGAAGGACAATTTGAGCAGGGCAGCAAGGTCACAGAAGAAGTGGGGGACAGTGTGGTCAGCACAGAAGGACAGCTCAGCCAGGAGGAGGGTGTGCAAAAGAGCACAAGCACAAGCAATGAGCCGGGACCCGGACACCAGTATGACACAAACGTTCTGACTCATGATAGTGGTATAATGGAGAGGGTGACTGATGGCCACATACCTGCCATAGGCCATTGAAGTGATCAGGAAACTGTCCAAAGCAGCAAAGAAGATGAAAAAATACGTCTGTGAAATATGTCTGCATAGGGGATGGGTTTGTACTTAGTCTGCATGTTCATCAGCATTTTAGTGATGGTTACACATGAGAAAGTAGTATAAGTGAAGGCCAAGTGACTGAGGAAGAAGTACATGGGGGTGTGGAGGAGAAAGTCCAGCCTTATGAGCAGGATGATGAGCAGGTTCCCCAGAACCATGGTCAGGTACATGCCCAGGAACAAGGCAAAGAACGCATTCTGCTGTTCAGGCCCAATGGGGACCCCCTGGAGGGGGAACTGGGGCATGCTGCTCTGGTTCTCCCTCCTCTTGTTGGTATATCAGCTGCAGGGACTGGTGGGGAAAGTTGAAGGGAAAAGGAATGTCTCAGGATAAAAATGACATTTGTGGCATAGCATAATAGAGATGTTCTTTTGATCTAGAGAATGTCTTCATTCATATTTTCTTATATTTGATGGATATTTCACTGGATAAAAGTAGAAAAAGTATAGGTTTACAATATACAGCCACTTTCTTTCTCAATCTGGTCCCAGTCTCTGTAAATGATAATACTAACAGTTAAAGTTTATTAAACATTGTCCTGATGCAGTGTTCTAATAGCTTACATGTAGTAACTGATTCAGCAGTCTTAAGTAGGTGAGCTAGGTAGGTAGTGTTATTATTCCCACTTTCAGAGGGAATAGCTGAGGCAGACAGTCTCACAGTCACGAGGTAAGAAGAGGAGAAGCTGAGATTTGGGACCCAAGCACTTTGACTCAGAATTTCATCTCTGAAAGGAAAACAAAGTATTTGACATCAGAAATCTCATTACCCTTCATAATTTTGTGTGTAATGAGCTGTTTAAACCTGTATCCTCTGCTTCTCTATACAATCCAGGATTATTTCTGATTTTTTCATTGACTATAGACCGAGAATCTCTTGCAGACAATTAATACACATGCAATATAAATTTGTTGATCAAATAAAAGATGTCACATCCAATTAAATTCATCGTGGCCTCCTCTTTAAGAAACTTACATCAGGCCGTGTTGAAGAATCACATTTAACCCTAATAATCCTGGGACCCCATGTTATTTGGTTGCCACATGGCATCACATTCAAAGAAGTACAATCTAAAAGCCAAACATAATTTTAAAAGGAATTCTAATCTTTCCTTGTCTCTAAAATAGCCTATAAGAGATTTATTTCCTAACCCAAATCAATATTTATCAAAATATATATATATATATTTTAAAAGAAAAGGTAAGTATTCACTACAACAGATCAAAGCTATTATAAAGCTGTATTGACTACAACAAATAATGTAATTTTACAAAGATAAACCAATAAAACAGTGGAGGAAAATAAAGAGCCTAGAAACAGACATGATTATAACGATGACTTGGCCTCACTATCACTTTTTCAGCCAGATTCAGAAGGCAACCTGAAACCAGTCCTGGTTCCTCCACCCCCGACTGAGTGAAAGGAAGAGTGTAATTATAAACCAACTTAATCCTGTAGGTGAAAATTCATGTTAAATGATAACTTTCGGTGACTACAGCAAAATAGCCAATTGATTCTGTATAATGCCTGGAAGCAGATATCAAATCATAATATTTGTGAATGCTTTACCATAAAGTCTCCCAGAAACAGATAAAAGATAGTTTGCTACTTAGCCCCAGAGGCAGAAGGCATTCTGCACAGACTCCTGGAGAACCCTAGCAGACCCAAATCTGACCCCACGATCTTCATGGATTGTGGAAAACGAGTCATGGAATATTCTCTCTAATTTTTTAGAGATTCTTAAGATTATCTGTGTCAGTTTTTCTTGAAGGGACATGCAGAACAATATTGAGCCTTCCTATATCCCTACCCAAAACACCACCCTCAATAGCCTGCTGGTATCTGAAATTCTTTTAGCAATAGTAAAAGTGCTTGAAGGTCCCAACTATAGATTCAATTTAAAAGTAAATATTCTGGGGGGTGCCGGCCCGTGGCTTAGCGGTTAAATGTGCACGCTCCACTACTGGCAGCACAGGTTTGGATCCCCGGCGTGCACCGACACACCACTTCTCTGGCCATGCTGAGGCCGTGTCCCACATACAGCAACTAGAAGGATGTGCAACTATGACATACAACTATCTACTGGGGCTTTGGGGAAAAAAAGGAGGAGGATTGGCAATAGATGTTAGCTCAGAGCCAGTCTTCCTCAGCAAAAAGGGGAGGATTAGCACGGATGTTAGCTCAGGGCTGATCTTCCTCACACACAAAAAGATAATAATAATAAAATAAATATAAAAAAAGTAAATATTCTGGGGAGAGAGAGCCTCTGGTCACCACTCTCACTGAGATGGAATGGCTGAGAGCTGTTCATGTTTGGGGACCAGGTTTGGATGGCAGAACAAGGTCACTACCTCAGACAAAGTGAGGAGGGGAGATGGTTGGGGATTACAGGCAGGATGAAACCAGAGGCTATGGACACTGAAAACAAATTTACTGTCTTTCCAATTTGGCTGATATGACTGATATAAGGCTAGACATTGTCACATTGTTAACAAAATCTGAATTAGCACCTAATTTATACCAGGTGCTTTTCAAATACTGTTCACTTCTTCAAGCCATAACCTTTCAGCACAGGCATCCTGATCCTCATTTTAGAGAAGAGAACGTTGGGACTCAGTGATGAAACTTGCCCAATGTTATAGATGTAGGGTAGGGTAAACCTGAGATTTGATCCCAGTCTATCTAGCTTCAAAGAGTATACTCTTCTCACTATGTTACATGCCTTCATTAACTATATCCTCAAGTAAGACAGTACTTGCTGCCAGAGAACACTCAAGAATGTCAGGAAGTAAAGCAGGCAGTTTGAGGATGAATGAAAATCTACGGTTTCAAGACATGTGCATAGATGGTAATATCAATAATAATGGTAACAATAAAATTATAATAACAATCATTCACTAATCACATATTTATTGTGTGATTAATATAGACTAGCTGCTATGACATGTACTTTGTATCATGCCAGCCTAAGAGGACCACAAAAATGACAGTATACTCATTTAACCAGTTGGAAACTAAGGCTTAGAGAGGATAAGTAATTTGCCTAAAATCATTCAGCATGAAAATGATGGACAGATCATTCAAGCCCAGATTTATCTGATTTCAAAGCCATATTCCTAACCACCATGCTATGTTGCCTACAGTAGAACATGACTTCATAAAAAAGAGACATTTGGATATGTGCTCCTCATTAAAGAGAAAAAGGCGGGACCTGCAATTTCCAAAGCCTTCGGCTGGATGTATTGGCTCAGTTCTTCAGCAGATGATCAGAAGTGAATAGAGGGCCTAGAATACCAGATGCTGGATTTACAAAGACAGCTGATCATGAGGTGAATTTTCAGGGCTCCAAGACAAAAACAGATCATATCCTCACCAATGTTTTTAATTGACTACCTAGTTTCTATCAATAATGGAAAGATTAAGGCAACTATGGTACACATCTATTGGAAATAATGTCATGTAGCCACTAAAATGGGTTCATGAAAGCTCGTGACATAATGTTTTAAAGAACATAATAGAAAATTGTATATAGGTATGTTTACAATTGTTTGCAAAAAATGCAGATTAGTATTATTATTTTTAACTCTGGAAGGTTATACTCATAGCTTTGATGCAGGCCAGATATTCAGCAAAAGTGTGACAGATATAACATTTTCCTGAAAAGGGAAGTACAAATCCCAAGGAATTGTAATTATTGTGTCCATCAATGTTGTTTGAGATGGCACAACAAAATTATATAAAGTGCCTGGCACAGATCTGCAAGATTTTGTAGCAGATTATTCACACACACACACACACACACACACGCACACACACACGTATTGGTGAGTGAAGTAAATACTGTCCTTACCTAGCTCGGGAGTAATAAATTCAAGTACTGTCAGCTCTGGGGCATGAACTAATTTTCTAATTTCTCATTTTCTCTCCCAAAGTCTTAGAGCTGGGGCAAGGAGAAAAATCACAAGTTCAACCCTGAAGTAGGGAGGAGATACACTCTCTTTTTCAGACCAAGACAGTGACAAAAGGTGTCCATTTTTATCAGCCAGACTGGGAACCCAGGGGAGCCAGGCCACAAATTTCTGGTGAGGGACATTTGGGAGTAATTACTGCATTTCCCTTAACCATTCTCAGGGGAGATGTGCCTTTGCTAGATACTAAACATAGTCAATTCTTTTGGGAATATACATGAAGACTTTTATTATTTGCAGATTCATTTATTTATAAAGAATTTTCACATCCATGAGTCCATTTAAGCCTCACAATAATTCTGGAGATAGATAGTATTTTTCCCATTTTATTGTTTTTGTGTGTGGCTCAAAAGAAAATGGCCAAATGAGGATTCAAACCCAAACACATTAACTTCCACCTAAAGCCTAATTCATTTGCACCATGATGCCTCCCTTATAGTAGTGGGCTCTGTATCATATGGACTTCTTTCTTCCCACATTCAATCCAATCCAGAACTGGGAGGAGGGTTGCTACTATTCCTAGGGAATAAAAACACTTATCAATGAACTATTGGACATCTGCTTCTCAGACATAGAGATTTTTTTTCTTCGTACAGAAACATCTGAATGCATGTAGGGATATACGTGTTTTTTTGTCAGTATGACACATCATAGTTTGCACATACTCAGGGCTCAAAATATATCCTTTATCTGTAAGAATGAGTGTGAGAAGCCTTTGGAAACCTTTTCCATTCAGACTGGAAAATATATAGAAGAGACAGAGAATCAAGTGGAGGAGACAGCATTTTATTCATTATTTTTTCCAATAATGTATTCATTCTTTTACCCATTCATAAAAATACTGTGTACCTACCATGTAGGAAGGATTTTATGCATACTGTGAGTAAATATTTAAAAACACAGGTTTTTATCTCTCAAAGAGCTCCCAATTTAGTGAGCAGGCTGGACAAGACAGTTTGTGTCAAATGCTGTAATGAAGGTGAGTGCTGAGTGCTATGGGAACACAGAGGAGGGGTGTCAAACCCAAATTTAAGGGATCAATGAAGGTGGGTTTGTAGGAACTAACATGAAAGCAGAGATCCAAGACAATCAAAACAAGTAAAATGTGATGTGTACAGCACAGAGGCAGATAATTGGAAGGGAGAAAAAGAGAGGAAAAGGAAAAGACCTGAAGCAGAGACAGGATGACAAATTTGGAAAGCTGTTGTCAGGAAAGTTAGAACAGCTGAAACGTACTCTTGAACAGGGAAGAGGTTCCTGACAACGCTAGAGGAATTAGCAGGAATGAAACATGCAGAACTTCGTAAACTACGTTGAACAATTTGCACTTTAACCAAAAGGAAAGGGAGAGTTGTAGGAGGATTTGATAAGAATATTAACAGTTTCATATTAAAATATTATCACTATGGGTGAAGAATGGATAATGAGCATGTGTTTGCAGTGGGTGGAGGGAATGTTGGCAGGACAGGAATAGATTGGTGAGACTGCAAGACCAGAAGCAAGAAGACTAGTTAAGACATGGTCACAGGCATTTAGGTAGGAGATTATGGAGTCTACCTAAGACAGATGATGGAGCTGGAGAAAACACTATGGATTTAAGTCTTCTTCAGAGTCAAAATATAAAGGATGTAGTTATTTTAATGTGAGCTGATTTTGACAAGACTATATAAAATGAGGAAATGAAGGAGTCAAAAACATCACTAAATTTATGGCTTGGGCAGCTGGGTGTATGGTTGTGCTATTCACTGAGATAGGGGAACAGAAGGAGAAACATATTTGAGAAGTTTTTAACACACTGAGTATGAAGTACCTATGGGTCATCCACGAGAAGAAATTAAGGAGGACAGTGGATATATTTTGCATAGATATAGAAATTCATGAGCCATCAACACAGAAGAGGATGAAATTGCCTAAATAGAAATGAGATGAATAAGAAAAATTGAGAAAAGAGAACAAGAATGGAGAGGAGAGAAAGAGGGGAAGGGAAGACAGAGGAGGGAAAGAAAAGTGAGGGAAAGGAAGAGAACAGGGCTGAGGACAGACTATAGGGGATGTTGATAATTAAGGAAATGGAAGAGAATGACTGTCCCCCACAAAAAGCACCAAAAAACAACCAGAGACATTGAAATAAAATATGAAAATGTGGGACCAAGGGAGATAAGGGAAGAGAAGGCAAAGTGTTGAAAACCACCCATTGAATTTAGTAGTAAGGAGGATTTTGGTGATGTAACCAGGCGCAATGTCAGTGAGTGATGGGAACAGAATCTAGAACACAGTGGATTGAGGAATAAACGGAAAGCAACGGAGTGCAGAAAGGGGCTAGGTGGATTGATCCAACATTGAAACTTGACTAAATGGGTGGGATGGAAGACCACTGTGTTAACGATTCAGGCAAATTAGTAAGAAATTTATAAACCATTAGATCCATCCTGGAGAGGTAATAAAGTGAAGACAAAACAAATTTGGGGGAAAAAACGGACAGGATCAGAGACTGGATAGATTATGAGGCCAAAGATCCTGTATAATGAGTATAGTGGAAAGAGAGAGCAAGAATTAAATGGCTAAATTTACTCGTTCATAGGTAAAGCAATTCCAGTTTTCATAATATGGCCATGGGAAGAGATGGCTAAAGTGAATTAAGATCAAGGTCATTGAAGATGACATCAAAGAATAAATATGCCATGTTGTTGAATTGTTCATTCATGCAAATGCTGAAGGCACCCAAGTTGATAGCTAATTTTCAAGGGAGAAGTAAATTAGTCCAGGTGCCAAAGCTGTAACAAAATAGAGTCATTGGAATTTGGTTGTTGGTGGTGTAGGCTTTGACATATAACAGTTTCCACTTTTTGCCTAATACAGAAAAAGCTTTATGGAGAAAGATGTCTAATTACAGCATAATTTTAAAAGATAAGAATTGGTTACAGCCTAGATTCCATCAATAAGGGAAGTGTTAAGGCAGATATGGTATGTATCCATTAGAAGTAATATTACATAACCATTAAAATGATATTTATGAAAACCTTATGATATAATTTTTGAAAGAACATAGTAGAAAATTGTATATGGGCATGTTTACAACTATTGGAAAAATGCAGATTATCATTTTTTTACAACCCAGAGGAATGTGCTCCAAAATGTTAACAGAAGCTGTATTTTGTTGTTGGAAGTAGAAGCATTTATGTGTTTAAAAATATTTCTTTGCCATAACATTTACATAACCACGCATATATTTTATAAGGAATGAAAATAGACAATTTTGTGAATGAGTTGACCAGGTAAAAGCCCTTATACTTTGATTCCACTCTGATAGGTTCATCCACTTCTTTTTGCCCAAAATACTCTTTCTCTCTGAACTTCCATTCTTACTCCCTTTAGGCCCCTGACAACCCACTAAACGGTTCACCAATGCCCAAGATTCCATGTATATTCCTACCCCAGGCCATTTATTCAAATATAGGACTAGGTGTACTGCTCAAAAGCTTTCTGAACAGGGAGGATTCCCCTGTATCACTATTGTTCAGAGCCACCCTGATAAGACCTGAATTGGAATAGCAGTAAATTTTCAGCTCCCACAAACATATGTAGCTGACCCACAAATGAAACCCAGGATTTGTTCTATCAGTTGGTTGTATGGAACCCCTCGTGAAGCCATAGGTGTGAGCAGAGAGAGACATCAGTGCAATGTAGTTAGATGGTAAGAGGGTCCAGGTCACCTGTTTTTGAAATTTACTTTTGCTCTCCAGACCTACTAAGGTTGAATGCCAAATTTGCTGTTGTGTCTACCTGACCATGTGACTTTTTGTCTGCCAGTACACAGCTCCAATCACTTGATGTCCCCTGGTTAGGCACTCAGTCTCTACTAAGGCCAAGTAATTTGCCAGCAGCTTCAGAAACTCTACATTGCAAGTCTTCTAACGGAGTTCACCAGAGGTTCCATGAGGTGCCATTATCTACCATAGATACCTCCAGCACCATGGGTCCTGCCAATTTAGATGATCCAATTAGCAGAATCCCTTGTACCAAAACCTGTATCAGCTGCAGAGGTCTCTAATGTGCTAGATCCCACTTAAAACTGGTGGTCTATCAAGTCATTTGACAAATTGGTCAGAACAGTATTCCAGGCATGGTGTGTGCTGTCTCCAAAATCTGAAGAGGCCTACCAAGTGCAATGAAAGTATCAATAACTTCTCCTTTGCATTCCAGTTAGATTCCTGTCTTGCATCTATCCCATTGTAAGCTCCTTGTGACCTTCTACCCCACGTTGCCAGGAACGGGTCTTTCTTCTGTCCACAGTATGCGAGACCTTAATCCAAGGTGTCTCCATCTTCACTCACCATATTTCAATCTGTCCAAATTCACCACACATACCATTGTCTGTGCCTTGCAGTCTACCACTCTGTACTGCTTGCTTACATATCTTCTTACATCCAGTGTCTGAGCTCCCTACATCCTCTATACAAGTCTTTTTGTCTTTTTGACCTACCTATTTGCCACCCATAGAGTTTCCCTTCCCAGTGCACCAAGTGTCTGTCATGTCCTTCCCAGGGAATCCAGTGCCTATAGCCAATCTAGTTTACGGCCCACCTGGAGTTTGCTAATCTGCTACTAGTACCAATATTCTAGTAGCTTCTCTGGCTTTTGCTTAGAATGCTAACCATGAGACATGTACTAGAATTCAACAATTCTGAGTTGACAGAGTTTTCTGAGTCCTTCTTCTCTGAGATACGTGGAGTTGTGGCATTAATACAGGGTCATCATAGCTAGAAAGAAGCTGCCCAGATATAGGTTTCACTATAGCTACCATCCGTTAAAGCCAGATATCCAAAAGGCCAAAATAAACTCTCAAAAATTATTATCTCAAGCCATAAATAATTCTTTGTCTATATATCTCACCCCTAAGAATCACAAATGTCATATAAAATGACCATTTTATTCAAAAATCAATTTCAATATACTTGAGGTTTTCAGTTTTAACAGTCAAATTTTCTGGATGTATGTGTCAACTTTTTTTCCTATTTGCAAGTTTATTTTCTTTGTGGGTTATTTTTGGTCTTCCCTCCCTCCCTCCCTCCCTTCCTTCCCTCCTTCCATAACTTTCTTCCTTCACCCCTTCCTTCCTTCCTTCTTTCCTTCCTTCCTTCCTTCCTTCCTTCCTTTGTTCCTTCCTCCCTCCCTACCTCCCTCCCTTCTTCCCTCCCTCCCTCCCCACCTTTCTTCCTTACTAACTTTCTTCATTCTTCCCTTCTTTTATTTATTCCTTGAAAACTATTTTTATTTGTTGTAACCGACCTAAGTTTGTCAAGAAAGCAATAAAACCTCCAAAAAAGGTGGTTATCTCCGCCTCTTCCCACTTTGCATTTCATAATGATCACCAGAGAGAAGAGACACAAAGTCATTTCCTTTAGGTTATCTGGTGGGTAGGCCCCAAAAAGATCCTTTTGAATGGGATATGGTTGTACCTAAATTCTCAGGATCCATTCAGTCACCTGGCTTTCTATTTGAACCTGATTGGAACCAGTAATTCTTTTTTTTTTTTAACTCTGGAGTTTATCTTATGCCAAAGCATGATTATGGCTGGGGATGGAGAGCCTGGAATGGAAAGGAGACTGAGGGTGGCTTGAGATCCTTTCTCTTTGGGCTCATTCTTGAAGGTTCCCAGCAAAAACATGCCTCCCACAGGAGAACTTTTCTAGAGGAATCAAGGGGAAAATTGGGCAGTTAGTCCAAGCTTGATGGATGTCTTAACTGGAAATTACAAGTCCTGCTCCCTACCACTTACATTCTCTCCTAGGCTAGTTATACTCCTTGATTCACAGATCTTTGGTTGGTAGATAGTGAGAGTCTGAGCTGGTAGCTTTTCTTTTTGGTGTCCAAGAAATGTCTAGGACCTTGGAAACTAATACTTAGGTACCCTAAAGAGAATCTCAGGACAAAATTTACCACCAAACATTGGATCATAAATTCAGGCAAGGTCAGTATTGGGGATGAAATGGGTATTTTTTCTCAGCAATATATGGGTTTATATATGGGTATAGAAGAGGAAGAATCAGAAAGCTGATTTTGGCATGGAGGAGAAGAGAAAATAAAAAAGATAGAATGATAGAGAGAGAGAGAGGAGAGGAATAGAGACATGGGGTGATGGAAGAATACAGATACAGAGGCAGAGAGAGTGAGAACTGAGAGGGAAGAAGGAGAAAACGAGTGAGAGAAAGATAAAATGAAGAAGGCAGGAAGAGAGAAAGAGGAAAAAGAGAGAAAAGTGACCCAGAAGATAGAGACAGAGAGACAGAGGGGCAGAGTCTTTCAGGAAGAATTTCTACTTGCTTTGGATCCCAACACAGAAAACCAGGCCTGGACAGCCCAGAATGTAAGCATTCCAAAACTGGTTATGTGGTTAAGCTGAGAGTTTCAGGAAGGCCTCTTACATTCCCAAAATGTCTCCGTCACTGACTATAAAAATGTGCCAAATGTCAACACTGGGAATGTTTTTCACTTGTTGCTGTTTAGTCAGGACGACGTTCTAGTACAGGGCCTTGTCCATGGTAGGTTTTGAAGGTCCAGTTGCTAAATGAATGCATGTGCTTTCTAAGGACAAATGTCCCTCCAAATGTCACTTATTTAGTCCCTAATTTATGAATATGTAGGACTGTTCAGATCATTCCTAATTTCTGAAGCAATATGAGGGAACCTGAAGTTGAGAAGGACACCTTCATCGAAGGGTCATTGAAGGCGAGAAGATGTGGGAGGCTGGGATCAGGGTAAACAAAGTCACTTCTTACATTCTGCTGAATACAAGCCTTGATCCCAAGCTCATGGAAGTAGAACTTTATTATTCACAGAGGCCACTGCAGTTACCCTCCTGCCCTTGGCTTGGAGTTGTGGTGGGAGGCTAATGATGTATTGGCACCTGGCTGCCTGGCAAATCATCCGGTTCACTCCTCAACATAGTCTGGGGCAGGGACACTGCTCTCAGCTGCTGGATATCAAACATAAGCTGCTTCTGTGGGAAGCAGCCCCTGTCCTGAATTTCCTGTTTAGTTTTCCCCCCTGATAAACAATGTCCATCTGTTTCTCACCTGCCTGAATGATAACTCTAGCAGTAGAATGATGGTTTTCCCTTTGTGATCACATTTCCTATGTTACTGCTCCTGGTTTGCCATCTTGATTTTTGCCAATAATTTATAATCTCAATTCCACGTCTTTGTCCAACATATCAAAACCCAGAGTCCAGCAAATGAACAGATATGAATAATTTCGTCCTGTGTGTGAAAGATTATAAATTCCTCTAGTCACTCTCTGGGTAGATTTGCATTTTGTCTTTAGTTGTGGCAGGAGGGATACCGACATTTATTGAGAACTACGAAAGAAAAGATATTAAGAGCTTTGCACATGTCATCTAATTTCATCTTTACAATAAAATGCAAAGGCCTTAAATATGTGTTTGTAAAGATTCTTGTCTTTCTGAGATTCACAAAGGTGAAGAAACTTTCTGTGGGACAAAAGTGCCATAATCGAACCATGATTAGGAGCCAAATCTATCTTGTTCTAAAACCTGTGGCTTTTTCCCCATAGTCTCACACTGAGATTAACAGTGTTGAGAATGCCTCACTCCTCAGGTGGCACTAGAAAAAGGAGGAAGTTTGAGCTCAACACTTTTCACACTGGGTTTACTGACCTGTGAGGACACCTTTCAGGAATTGGGATGAGGTCTCTATAGTTAGATTAAAAATTCTGAAGATTTAAAACCCACCACTGTTATTTGTTCTTCTGCTGGGTTTTTGTTCCTGGCTAGAGGCACACTGGATGAGTAAGAGCTTTCTCTGCCATGCTGCTTTTTCATATCAAAAGAGAGGACAATCTTGTGATTTTGTAGGTGAAATGTTTTAGAGTCTCCTCTGTGATTAGTGGCTAATGCTTCTAATGAGAAGGTAACCTCATTTCCCTACTTGTTGGGTAGGAATTATTTCTGTGAAGCTATTGCTTTGTTTTGTCATATACAAGGTGGAAGTTTGGGAAGGACACATGGATTTTGTTGCATACTGGTACCCAGATGACCAGAGTATTAAGAAGTACCAAGATCTTTCCAAGATTCATATGTCAACTCTGTATTAATGTTCTAACAATTTACCACAAATTAAATGGCTTAAAAAAAACCCCACAAATTTATTATCTTACAATTCTGGAGATCAGAGGTCAGAAGTCAGAAATGGGTTTCATTGGCTTAAAACGAAAATGTTGGCATTCCTTCCGAAGACTCTAGGGGAACATCTGTTTCCTTACTTTTTCCAGCTTCTAAAGGCCACTTGCCTGCCTTGCCTTGTGGCCACTTCCTCCGTCTCCTACGCTGGCAGCATAATATTTTAAAACTTCTCTGTGACTGAGTCTTCTGCTTCCTTCTTGTACAATCACAATGTAACCTGTGATTACAGTGGGCCCACCCAGATAATCCAGGATAATCTCATTTTAAAGTCAGCTGCTTAGCAATCTTAATTCCAACTGCACCTTAATTCTTCCTTGCTGTGTACCATACCATATCCACAGGTTCTTGGTCTTAGGATGTGGATATATTTGGGGGTCATCATTCTCCTTGTCACAACTGATTAGCAGGTGTTTTGTTTTAAGATGGCAGGAACACTCAAGAGGGAGATGAAACTTGGTATATGCTTAAATCTCACTTCTTTTGGCATGTTTTGATAATAGCCCTTATTTTTCATTATGGGATAAGTGTTATCGTCTTGCACAGGGAAGAAAGTGGGGCTGAATTTGGCAAGTATTTGAAAAGATATGCTGTGTCTGTAATTTAAGATGGCGTTGAGTTGTCACTTAGCCTTCTATGTGTTGACAGTAGACAATAAAATACTAATAAATTTGCCTAAAATACTTCCTGGGAGTCAGACTTGTCTTTAGTTTCTCAACGTGACATTGGAACTCAGAAAACCCACAACCACCAAGGGGAAAGAGTCTAAATGACAGCAAATGGAGATGTCCCTTTCTGGGGAAATTAGAACAGAGAAGTTAACAAGGATGGGAGTGGTGGGTGAGGGACAAGAGGTTGGAAATGTAGGAAAGATACAGATTTTCCAGGGTCTGTAGGCCATATTAAGGTAGCTACACTTCAACGTAAGATCAGTGGGAATCCTTTGAGAGTTTTTAACAGGTGAAGTTATTTAGGTTTTAAAAAAATTAAAGTATTTTTTTTAAATCTCTCTTTGACCGCAGTAGGAGAATGGATTAACATAATCCAGAGTTTCTTAAGGACCGTCTACCAAATTGAAATAAACAAAATGTATGTATATTGATGAGTGCTCTTTAACAAATACAATAACATTCTTTTCTTCCTTTTATTTGAAAAGGCTCCTCAATGTGAAATTTAACAAGGGGTGTTGAAGTCAAACCTTCTAAAGGTTACTGTGAAATGGTTGATGATTTGGAATACTCACCACAGAGCATTCTTGAGGCAATAACATTGCTGAGACATCATATGCCATGGTCTGATCCTCAGTGCCACAGACAGAAGAATTTTATTTTATCAGGAACAAGAAAAGCTGGCTCTCATTAACATTCCCTCATCCACAAATTTTCTAATTTCTTTTTGTGCCAATATATGAGAAACAGGTTAATTTTCCCACTTTCCAAAATAAAACATACATATTTTTCATGTGACCGTTAAAAATGATTATTTCTGATTCCTTAGTATTGTCAACCACTCTTCATTCACTCCCAGCAGAGGAAAGAGTAACATGAGGAGGGAGAACCAGAGCAGTGTGTGGGATTTCCTCCACCTGGGGCTCCCCAACCCGCCAGACCAGTAGGGTCTGTTCTTCACCCTGTTCCTGGGCATGTACCTGACCGGGTGCTGGAGAACCTGCTCATCTTTCTGCTCATCAGGCTGGACTCTCGCCTCCACATCCCCATGTACTTCTTCCTCAGCCACTTGGCCTTCACTGATGTCTTCTTGTCATCTGTCACCGTCCCTAAGATGCTGATGGACATGCTCACTAAGTACAAATCCATCCCCTATGCAGCGTGCATTTCACAGATGTATTTTTTCATATTTCTTACTGACCTGGACAGCTTCTTTATTAAATCAATGGCATATGGCCACTATGTTATCATATGTCACCCTATTAACTACATCACAATCATGAGGGAAAAGCTGTGTGCCCTCCTAGTGGCTATATCCTGGATCCTGTCCTGTGCCAGCTCCCTTTCCCACAGCCTTTTCCTGACCCAGTTATCATTCTGTGCTGCTAACACTGTCTTCCATTTCTTTTGTGACCTTGGTGTCCTGCTCAAGCTGTCCTGCTCAGACATCTTCCTTAATGAGCTGATCATGTTCACGGTAGGGGTGGTAGTCACTACCCTGCCATTCATATGTATCCTGGTATCTTATGGCTACATTGGGGCTTCCATCATGAAAGTCCCTTCAACCAAGGGGATCTGCAAAGCATTGTCCACACGTGGCTCTCATCTCTCTGTGGTGTCTCTGTATTATGGGGCAATTTTGGGCAGTCCCTTTCTGAACATTAAGCAATTTCATTGACAAGAACTTCACTGTGGCTCTCTTGTACACAGTGGTCACACCGGTGTTGAATCCCTTTATCTACAGCCTTAGGAACAGGAAAATGAAAAAGGCCCTTGGGAAACTCTTCAGTAGAGCAACATGATTCTCACAGTAACATTATCTTTTATATAAATCAGAAACTAATTTCCGTTGATTTCATGTATTTGATTTTCCATCTGAATATGTCTCAAAACATTTATGTCTCCCAAGTCCTATGACAAATGATGGCATATGGGATGTACTTGGTAAATATTTGTTGACAAGTATTTCATTCTCTTATTAACAATACTTTCCTTTCTAAATAACTTTTGATCAGTAAATGCTAAATTAATTTTGTTACTGATTTTTGCAATTTGGGGGTATAAATAATACTATAATATACAGTTTGGCTATCTTTATTTGAAGAGATTTTTGGAGACCCTTTTATTTTTGGCCCATTATCTCAGGCTTTAACACATCCCAGAATCTAAGGAATTAACTATATTATTTTACTACATTCTCTTATGCAGACTAAATGGGTTTTCCTTTTTGTCTTTATGGTCTATTGAAATCAAAGAATTCACTACCTGTCACTTAAATAAGAAGAAATGTATTACCCTCTACTCATGGTAGAAAATGTTACAACAACAACTCTGAAGATGGGAGCCCTGTTGGAGATCAAGACTTCCCCATGAAATACCCCTTTCCCAACAGTGTGTGGTTAAAATTGCTTAGCCCCCATACACAATAACTGATGAAAACATGCTTCACGCTGGCCTCCTTCATAAACATAACCAAATTATAGTGCACTCCCTGAAATCATCATTGCTTTCCTACAAATGCCACTGCACATTGGGCCCTGACTGTCCTGCCTTGACATCTTGCCTTCCAAAACAGAATACAGAGCCCAGAAATAAACCCATGCATGTACCATCAGCTAATCTTTGAAAAGAGAACCAAGAATACACAGGGGGGAAGGATAAACGGTGTTGGGAAACTGGATATCCACATGCAAAAGAATGAAGGTGGATACCAGCAATGTGAAAACACCTGTCTGTGACATCCTGCCCCAGGGGCTAAAAACATCCACCATCTTTTTCAGTAACAGCATAGCCATCCAGGAGCTGTTCAAGGATATCAGAGAAGTTCATGGCCATGTTCCAAAGCAAGGCCTTCCTGCACTGGTACACGAGTGATGGCACGGACGAGGTAGTAGTCACTGATGTGGAGAGCAACAGGACAACCTGAGCTAACATCCAATGCCAATCCTCCTCTTTTTGCTGAAGAAGATTGGCCCTGGGCTAACATCCATGCCCATCTTCCTCTACTTTATATGGGACGCCACTACAGCATGGCTTGACAAGCAGTGCATCTGTGCACCCCCAGGGTTCCGAACCTGCAAACCTCGGGCTGCCCACAGCAGAGTCCGCGTACTTAACCGCTACGCCACTGGACCAGATCCTGAACGTTTGTAATTTTTGACCAACATCACATTTTTGACCAACATCTCCCCATTTTCTCCACCCCCAGCCCCTGACAACCACCATTATACTCTGTTTCTATGAATTTTACTTTTTTTTTTGCTTCCTGTTCTAAGTGATACCATACAGTATTTTTCTTTATCTGTTTGACTTATTTCACTTAGCATAATGTCTTCCAGGCCCATCCATATTGTTGCAAATGGAAGGATTTCCTTCTTTTTTATGACTGAATAATATATCTTTGCGGATATACCACTTCTTTATCCATTAATTCATTGATGGACTCTCGTTTCCATGTCTTTGTATGTGGTGAGCCACATACAAAACAGAGGAAGACTGACACAAATATTAGCTCAAGGCTAATCTTCCTCAAGCAAAAAAAGAGGAAGATTGGCAATAGATGTTAGCTCAGGGCTAGTCTTCCTTAGCAAGAAAAAAAAAGGTGAACTTTTTGGTGAACATTTGGGTACTAGGCTAAGGACTTTACTTATATTTCCTAATTAAATCCACACATCAGGCTTACATTCCCAGCTTTTGGAAAATGTTCGCTGCTGCATTAAGAATTTGTGTTTTTCACCCATACTAAAGCTAAAACTTTTAAGTAATAGAAACATAAATGATATCAATTCGATAGGCCCACAACTGTACAGTAGGGGACAAAGATGGCAAACAAATGTGTGTGTGTATATGTATCTATAATATACATGATATATAATGTACATAATATGTAATATGTATAACTTGATATATATGTATTACCATTTTCTGTAAATTATAAATTACCAAGTATTAGCTGCTTCGTGTGGTTCAATCTAATATGACTGTGTGATTAGAGTCTGTGCTCTTAACCACTACACAGGGAAACTTCCACTTTGATTGGTTAGGGGAGCCAAGCACCTTCTATTATTTTAGCACTGCAAGGAAGCCAAGTTTATCAAAATCTTCTTATTCCCCTTCCTAGAAAATTTCAGTCCTTCATTTTTATATTGTTTCCAACTGATAAAATATCCATGTACATTAACTTCTATTTAAACAGTAAATATTTACCTAGGGCCTATAAAATTCACAAGGCAAGAGTTCTTCCCATTTTATAGATGTGGAAACTGAGGCCAAGGAGTGAAGTAACTTTCCCAAGGACTCTCGGCTATTTGATGGTGATTTTGCACTCTAACATCACACAGTACAATGCCTGGAGTTTTTTGCCTGGGACGATTAGTGAAAACAAAGGGTTACAAAATTCTGAGCAACTCAGTCATACTCAATTTTATGAAAAGCAGGGCATATCCTTTTCAGGAAACAGTGAGTCACTTTGAATTTGGTTATCTCAACCAATGGTGCCCTGAAATGAGAGCACTCAAGGAAATATTTTAAGGAAATATTTTAATTTTAAGATGAAAATCAGATGCACACCCAGCTACACACTCACTACAACAAACAACACTCACATTCTGATTACCGAGAGGCATGCTTTGGACACTTCTGACCATACCCTTCCTGGGGGATGGCAGTTAGCATGGGTCAGTTAAGCCTATTCAGTCACAGGCACAGCCGTTAAACAACCACCAACAACCCATGCATGTGGTAACATACACATGGTAACATACTCAGAGACAAAAGCAAACAATACACAGTCTTTCTTTCATATTTGAGTATGTCACCTACGAACACAGCTCACACATACATTATTACCCTGCAAAGCAGAGGTTTGAGTCCTCCCTGACCTCAGTTCCTTGGTGAGGTTGGGCATCTTCTTCTCGAGCAGCAGAGACAACAATCTCACTCCCAATGCTGAGCTCTCACATGCTCAGGTGTGATGCAAGTATTTAAGATCACAGGCATAAATCATGGTCCCTAATCACATGTTAGGAGGCTGATAACTTGGTCTACGTGCACTAAAACAGAGCCTGGTTTCCGTCTAAGTCAGGAGAAGAATCAGGCTGTGAGTCAGGTACATAGCACACACATGCATGCAATACAACACACACACAAACACACCGATGAACAAAAAGGCACACAAACCCACAGGCAGATGCATCCCCAAGTGCAGATTTCCAGCTCCCTCTGACTTATGCTAGTCATTAGTGACCTCGGACATCATTCTGCTCCAGACTGTTGCCCAAATCCTTAGCGTCTCTTCAGGAGACTCAGTATCCAGATAAAAAGAAGAAATATCTGTGGCTTCAGCACTTGCATATTCCTTAACCACCTCCAGAGAAATAATGTTTTAATTATCAGCGAGAGGACTGAAACAACATCCCCAAGATTTTGGCTAATTTCTTACCTCCTTTTGGGAGTTTTGTGTCCAGAACCCAGAGGGACTGTAGTCCCAGGGGATGGTGTCCCTGATGCCTGCGATGTCCATGACTCCTTTCTTCTTGGGCCTGGTTCCAGTCAAGACAAAGGATTTTTTAACTTTTTATATTGAACTTATTTCAGACTTTTAAAATGTTGTAAAAACGATACAAAGAATTCTTGCACAAACTTCATATAGATTTCCCCAATGGTCAACATTTTACCATGTTTACTTACATCTCTTTGTATATTCCAGGCTTAGGTTTTAGGCATGTATGCCACAGTGCATATTATCAGAAGGCATGTAATATCAAGTTTCCAATTACTAGTGATTTTATCCTTGATCAGTTGGTTAAGGTGGTGTCTGCCAGGTTCTCTAATGTAAAGGTATTGTACTGTAAAGCTACTGTAAGTTACTATTGTAATGTTACTGTACTGTAAAGTCACTATTGTGAACTTTGTAATTAATAGTAAAGTTATTCTTTTAGTAAATAGTAAAGTTACTAATTTAACCTTTGTAATTAATAAGTATCATTTCGGTAGATATTTTGAGACTATATAACCATAGCTTTTTTCCTTTTAAGATTTCATTCACTACATTTAACATCCATTGGTGATTCTTATATCAAAAAATTATTTCAAACATCATGGTCAAATAGTGACTTTCTAATTCTATCATTTCTTCTGTGTTTCTCAGTTGTATTTTCCTATAAGAAGGGACTATCTATCAGCCCCATTCATTTGATTTTTGTTGGTTTATATATATCACAATGGATTTATAGATTCTTATTTATTTGAATCATATCCATTGCTGGTGTTATTCATTTTGAAATTCAGTTCACTCCAGATTTGGCCAGTGAGAGTCCCTTTGAGCTGGCCCTGTGTCCCAATGATCTGTGGAGCAATTTTTACTTTGAGGCTCCGCAAAATTTTCTTGGATAATATTCTTATGTTCTGGCCCTGGTCTGGAATCAGCCATTTTTTCTGAGAAACTTTGGTCTTTTTTAGAGGAGAATGGTAAAGAGCAAATTTGGCGTTAGGTGACTTCACTGCTTTCAAGGATTCTAAATGATCCCTGAGGATACAGCTAGGAAATATATATAAAAGAAACATAGGAATTAGAAAGTAGAAATAATAAACTAAAGGTATAGTTACCCATAGGTGGTGACTTAGGTGGAACAGGAAGAAAGGGGAATGGGAACATCATAGATGTTGATATATTAACATATAAATTTCAATGTATTTATAAATTTGAAAAACCATGAGCTCAATTTGATATCTCCAATTCTAGTTTAAGACCATAGAGTTTGTTTTCAGCCTCTCTTTTCCATGCAAATGGCATCTTTCCCCTGATAAGAAAATTTTTATTTATTAAAGTACATGGAGCAGGCGTTCTGGTTTGAATCTGATTTGGTCTGAATTTTATATGAACCAAAGAAGCCTGACTTACAGCCTGTCAAACACACATTGTACATCTGCTTTAATCGTAAAGTAACGAATGCACTCTTTGAAGATAAGAATTAATGCCTCCCTCCTTATAACACCAATACTCTTTAAAGATAATAATTATTGTCTCTCTTCCTATGATGCCATTGTCATGTTGACCCACTGTGTACATGCTAATCTGTAATGAACATCTCAAAACCTTGAAAGAACGTACCCCTGTCATGCTTGATGTATGGATCTTTGTTTTGAAATGATATATAACTGTGCTGAAAATTGCTCTTCTCCAGAGCACTTTTTCCCTTATGAAGGCTATGACTCCCAGGCTATAGTCCTCAGTTTGACTAAAATAAAACTTTTTTTTCTTTTCTGTATTATAAAACGATTATTGATTATTTTCATTGACATTTCTTGGTGAGCCAGGCAGGAGTTCAGAGAAACCCTCCTGAAACTACCTGGAGCCTACTTTGAACTGGTCCTCGGTACCAGCATGGGCCCATTGTGCTCCTCCAAATTCACTGCACTCTTCACGTATTTCAGTGAGTTCTCCTGAAATCTAGACTTCTTTATTTGAAATGACGGTCCTGACTTTTATTCAAGCTGTTTTCAGTCGTAGAACTTACCATCTGATTTGTGTACCAGTACTTTACTAGGTAAGGGTAACCTAGCGGGAATTTTGGAGCAAACTGGGCTGGCTGAACTTTTAGTTTGGCTTTAAAAATTAGAAAATATTTAGTACAAACTGTGAACAAATTGTTTGACAGGAAAATGAGAGGCTGAATTTTTTCAGCTCTGAAGAAAAAGGACATTTGCTCCTTCCAGCCACAAGGTGTTCTCAGGTGACTGAGAATCTAGTGGAAGTGTCTGAGGTCAATGCTCATGACATACAGTGGTCCCATCGGTAACTCCATTGTGATCATTCATATTAAATAATTGACAGCTTGTCAGGGGAACACACATATAAGGATTGGTCACCCAGTGATCTGAGCCCCCATGGTAGTTTTAGACTTCTGGTGAGAAATACAGAGACACATAAAAGAGTGTCCATGGTCTCTTAGGAAATGACACTCACAAAGAGCACAATTTTGACCCACTTCACTGCCCTTAGGAATTGTTCAGACTTTATATTAAAATGAAACTAAAACAAAATGGGTAACCATGTTTCTAAAGCAGACAAGCTCCTGAACAGGCAGCAACGCTCTGAAACTCCGACTGGCTTTACGTACAATACATACAGAGCTTTTACTTGCAAGTACTTTACAAAATGGGAAAATTTGACAAAAGATAATTTGTCTTGGATGGCCAAAATGGGGCACCCCCACTCTGAGCCCTCTTTGTCAGAATTGCCTCCTTCAGGCACTCCAGCTGGATATGTGTATAAGAAATATGGAAAAGATAGCTGTAAATGGCTGGATCTTTGTATCAACCGAATCTGGGATAATTTAAAGTTACTGTGGCCACTTTGGGGATCCTTTGAGCTTCCAAAACTTGTCTTTTTGCATGCTGTATTTGAGAACTCTGGAACAGACAGATTAAATGCAATCTTTCATCTCTAAAAAGTCAGGTGTGCCACCTTCTGGAACAACTAAGGTTTCCAGAAGCTGTAAATATTTACAAAAAAGAGCAAAATCTTACTAAGCCTGTTTGAGCAATTGGCTTGGTAACTGTCAGTTTGGGATCTTCAAAATATAGTCGGACACATATGTGGGTTTCACTCCATTTGCAGTCAGGTATAGTTGGACAGAAATGTATGTTGAACTCCATTTGTGGCTAGGTTCATACCAAATTTCCACCAGCCTTAGGGGAATTATATTGGCCATTAGAAGGAATGTCTCAATTACATAAGGTCATTTAAGAAGTG
>JABWHU010000004.1:13970921-13983484 GCA_014189135.1 Dicerorhinus sumatrensis harrissoni | reverse complement strand
GTAGATCAACCTGTGATGTCACTTACATTACAACCCAATTTTTCAAGAATTGAGAGCAACTGTCCTCAACTTACAAATCTTTGAAAAACTAGAAATGCAGCTCTAAAGGCAGTTCAGACTCCACTCATTCCCTTTCACCAATCTCAAAACCTCCCCTATTTATCTCAAAAAGCTTGTAAGTTCTCCAGGAGCTGTTATCTAGACTATCACCAATTCCTAGGCAGAAAATCTTAGTTTATTCTATCTGCTGGTAACACAGTTTAGATCCAACTATTCTTTTATAAGTTGGTGAGTTTTGTATTGCACCTGATTCATGGCAAAGAAAATTAACAAAAACTATTTGAGGTCTCTACTTGCATCTGTCTATGTATGTCTATACATGTGTGTAATATATGTGATGTTTTGCTGCAATTGGTATAATTTATAAAAGAGTCGTATTTAACTGACCTAGAGTAATCACATATAAATTATTTCCCAATGTAATAGAAACTAACCCAGATTTTTTTCAAGTTAATGTGATATAAAATAACCTTTGGTAATGAAAGCTTATTTAAGCTTGTGAGACTGACTGAAATAAATATGTCGTCAGAGTTACGAGCATTAGATATGATGCAGACGTGCAGACTTCATTTGACCAGAGTTTATTAGTCAAATAAGCTCTTGTTATCTCTGTTACAAAACTTGTCAGCAAAAATAATAACCTAGAAAGATAGCTTATTTTGTCTAACGTCTCACGAATTTATTGTAGGCAATCTAAACGTAATTATTGAGGACAAGTAAACTAAATAGATGTAGGTAAGATAAAAGTTTTGGGATGAATATTTTAACAATAATTATGTGATATGGTATATGTACTTAAAAATGACTTCAAAACTTTTGATAGCTTGAAACCTTAGAGTTTTGCTAAATTAAGTTAAATGATAGAAATTTACCATGTATCTAGGTCATTTCCACATAAGATAAAACATTAGACATTAATTACTAAACATAGATTTATCTACCTTTGGCTTTTTATTTCAGAGACACTAGGAAAGTACTTGGTTTTATTAATAAACCTATTTTGTGCCACACTTAAAAATTTTCTATGAAAAAACACGTTTCTAGATAACATGTATAAGTCAGCCAATCCATAGGATGTTAATGTAAAGAATAATGGAAATGTCTTGGTATACAAGGAAAGTAAGTTGTACATTTTCAGCAAAGAAGGTATACAGAATGGAAATATATTTGTTTCTTTTGTTAAGAAAGGTAAATTTGTAATAATGTACTAGGAAGGTGGGAACGAAAGGGACAAATTATGAATTAAAAAAAGAAAGTTATAGAAGGTTTGTGGAAGAGAAACCCTGAGGAAAGAGTTTTGTGCATGGTCAAGTTGGCTAAGATTGAAACGAATTTAATTAAGTAAAAGAGTTTCAATATCAAAAGTAAGCTGGTGCAAAAATTAGAATTTGAGTTTCTTTCTCTTGAAGAGATAATTTTCTTGGACTTTTAGTCTTCTCTTGACAAAAGGATAATGAAAGGTTTTTTTCTTTACCTTTGAGGAGTCTACCAAAAAGTCAGGGCTTTTATGATTTATCAAAATAAATTTCCTGTATTGTCTTTATCAGGTCTTTAATCACAAGAGCTAAGGTTTTACTTACAACTATTTAAATTTCTGTATTTGCCTGAAAATCTTGAATTGTCACCTTGGTCAAAAGGATAACAAAGCATTGTTTCACAGTGAGGTATGATCCTATTTGACCAAGTGTTCTAAAACCTTTTGACATTTTTGACAAACTTCCCAAAATTCAAATTCCAAATAAAGTATTTCTTTTGACCTAAAAGTAACTGAGAATTTCCAGTGGGCCCCTGGGACTCCACAAAGAATTTGTTCTCTCTTCCTATAAAGAGGAAGATAATAAACTAATTAGACTTATTTGGCATGTTAAATTGCATGGAAAGCGTTGTCAAAAATTGATGATAAACCTCAGGTTATATTGCACTGGTAAACGTCATTAATAAAAGTGTTTTAAAAATTATATAATATTCCTAAAATTCTGACCTGTCCTGGTTATCAGTCATAATTCTAGTTATAATTTTAAAATATTATGTCACAGAAATAGCCAACTTTCATTGTCAATTGCATTATAATGTTAAGTCTTTTGTCATCTATAGATAGTTATTGTTTTAATTCATGCTTTTGCAAATACATTTCATCTTCAGAGAGATACCTGGTAAGGCCTCTGACAGTTATTCTAGAAATCAGGTTTCTGATAAACTTTCAGATCATAAACCTGAAGTGGGTAAGAAATTACTGAACTCTAATTGCAAAACTTATGGCTTCATAAAACTGCTAACAAAAGATCAAGTTCAAATATTAATTACATAAGACTACAAAAACAAAGGAAGATGTGCTAATGCTTTTTTTTCCAGATTTAAAGAAATCTTTTCTCTTAAGCTATCAACAATTTGGTCAGACAGACCTTTGTGAACAAAGATGAAACATTTACTTATTCTCCCTACCTGATATCTCTAGAATTCAGAAACTCTCACTGAGTATTCTTCTTATCACTTATATAAATAATCAGGCCAAGTTTTTAATATAAACAAATTAGTTTTACTGTGATTATCTTTGGTAAAAATGAGGGTAATTGTAGAGAGAAAATTATGTTTCACCTTTGTAGATGTTGGATTCTAGCCCTGTTAATTGTCTTTGATGTTTTGTTATATACCTTTAGACTGGACTCCCCTGTACTAAGGTATTGTCTTTGGTCATGCTAACTGATTACAATAACCCCTTTGGAAAACATGAACTGACCACACATGGTATGGCCACCAGCAGATCAGTGTCTGTTGGTACACAACCTTCTTCTGATCCCTTGTTGTCTTATGCTACTATGACAAGCTACCGTAAGTCTCTAATGTCTTATACTCAAGCCTATCATCAACAGGATAAAGAAGCTTTCTGAGATTCCAATTCAAAGGATCCTTCAATTCACATAAGTGTTTTATCATAGCTTTAGTATCTAAACTTACAACAAGCTACATCTATGATATTGTTCAAGTAGTAGGAATAAGGACCACTTTAAATTCTACCAGAATTCCCTGTTGGGAGAAGATGGGCCTTATTATCAAATAATTTTTTATTGGACCTCTGTGTCCTCCCAAATCTGCAAATTCTGACAAGATATGTGGCTATGCCCCAAACAGCAGTGGAACTCCAAATTTTCTTCTAATTGGCCTATAACAAACACACCCATGCAAACAAATATATGGTATATGGGTAAAGAGAATTTTGTTGGGAATGTTTACAAAATAGCTCTTCATACTTTCTGATGTGTATTGTAATCAAAGTAGATTTTATCATAACTTTATGCTATTTGGTGTAATACTAGCTTTGCTAGCCAAATAGAACTTCCTAAAGATAAGAAGACTTATAGTAATATTGACATTGATGATTAATGTTTTGAGAATTAGAACTACATCCACCACAAGAAGTAATTTCAATGGAATGTGACTTGAGAAATTATTACAAGTGACAATTGAAGAACTTGTTACTATATTAAACCAGTCTTCCAAAACTTATCATAAAGACAAATAACAGTGGATACAGGAGGCATACAAATACTTAAATGTGTACAAAATTATCAAAACACCTGTAACATGTTCTTTGGCTTCTTCTCTTCTCTCTTTAAATCCATTCCTGCTCCAAATTGGCTTCTTTGAATATTATTGATTGTTTTCTTATTATCATTACTACATCTGTTCCATAAATGTTATAAGCAATGTAATCACAAAAGATGATACAAAAGCACATATACAATATTTGTGTTACAGTCCAACCTAATTGAAAATATATATAACATAGAAAATTCCCCAATATATAAATAAATATATAAAACCTTTAAAATTACTCTGTCAGTGCATACCTCTATGATTGTCAATTATATTCAGCTATTTCCCTCAGTGTAGATAACTGGGTAGGACAATTGAAATAAAGCCCAGCTCCCTGAGTAAGATATGATGGACCAAGGGCAGGAATCACCCACCCTGGCATCAAGAGATAGTATTTTTACCATCAATGCTTTCTATTGAAAGATTGTTAATCAAAGGGAGAAATTACAAGAAAATTTTTATGTATTAAAGTATATGTGGAAGCCATTCTGATTTGAAAATGATTTGGCCTAAATTTTATTTGAACCAAAGAAGCATGACTTACTGACAATCAGACATACATTGTACATCTGCTTTAATCATTACCCAAAAGTAAAGAATGTACTCTTTAAATATAAAAATTAATGTCTCCCTGCCCATGACGCCAAGGTCATGTTGACCCACTGTGTACATGCTAATCTGTAATGAACATATCTTTGAGCCCTTGAAGGGATGTACCCCTGTCATGCTTGATGCATATCTTTGCTTTAAAATGGTGTATAACTGTGCTGAAAATTGCTCTTCTCCAGAGCACTTTCTTCCCTTTTGAAGGTTCCAACTCCTGGGCTATAGTCCTCAGTTTAGCTCAAATAAAACTCTCTTCTTTTCTCATTGTAGAAGGATTATCAATTATTTGCATTGACACCCCTGTAGCGAGCAGTCATTACATTTTCCACAATATGTCTATTTATTTGCTGAATCTTTGAACACATGTTAAGTAATTTCAAAATCTCAAAATCACAAACTAACTACAGCTCACAAACTATGTTTACAGTTTTTCTTTATTGTGAGAGTCTATAGACGAAATTCCTTGTTCAAGAATTAGTTAGGTTAGTTATATTATTTTCCCCTTTGGTCTAATTATGGTAGAATTTTAAATATAGTTAGGTTCATTTATTTTCTTTTATTCTACTTTGCTTTATTTCCCACCCTCTTCTATTTATTTTTTGGAGGTAAAAGATAATATAGTCAAAACTATAACAATAAATACACTCATCTCCACATCTTTTCTACCTCACTCCGATCCACCTCCTGTAGGCAAACAATCTAGTAGTTTCTGACTTATTCTTCTTGTGTTTCTTTTTGCTCAAATGGTCAGATACATATATATTTTATAGTGTCTTCATTTTTACACAAAAAGTAGCATGCTAGAGATGATTTTCTACACATTGCTTTCTTACCTTTAACAATATATCCTGTAAATCCCTCTTTATTGATTCATAGACATCTTTGTAATTATTTTTACTCAGCTGCAAAGTACTCAACTGCACTGATGTTCCATAGAGTTTCCTTTTGGAGTCCTTAAATGAAATAGTGGTGATTAATGTACTAAATGTCACTAAATTATACAGCTCAAATGTTTAAAATGGTAAATTTTATGTTACACATATTATACTACAATAAAAAAATTTGAAGAGAAGGTAAGAAGTAATCTCAAGGTAAAGCACAGGAAAGAATTATAAAACAATAATAATGTATGGATAATAAGTTAATGGATGTCTTAAAAAGAAAACATAGTAATAATGGAAACTATAAATTCAAATATATCATGATGGTATTAGATTTTGATAGATGAAATTTTCCGGAAATATAATGATTATCAAACTACATAAAAAGAGCTTAGCCCAACTTACCACTGTTAACAATGAACACCTCATAGATATAAAGACATAGAAGAGTTTGAAGTAAAGTGAAGGAAAAGAAATACCATGTAAACATTAACCAAAAGAAAGCTGATGTATCTATACTAATATCAGAAGAAGTAGATGAGATGTTAAGGTAGGGGCCATTCCATTGCTAGAGATAAATAGAAATATCTCCTAATTATAATTATAATCTCATAAGTATAAATGCAGTGGTGTGCTGTGTAATCAACAAAAAATGGCTCTCCCTTTGTTTTTGCAGTTTTGCCTTTGTAACATTTGCCAATTTCCATAGTGTCATTGTTCCCATTACAGCTGATTTCAATCTATCAACATGATATCATGGAATATGGAGTTGGGAAGAGATATGTACAATAACTCGAAGCCAAAGTAAGCCCACTTCAGCACACTACTACATAAAATAATCAGTTCACCGGAAGCAGAACATGATGATAAATCTGAGCGACCTCAATAAAACAACATAAAAAATCCACTAGCAAAGGCTGATGTATCTAAAAGGAGAAAAAGACAAATCCACAATTATAACTGTGTGACATGATTGCATAAGATTTTGTACATATAAGAGATGATGAACATGAAAAAGAAATTAACTAGGGATAAAGAATACTTAACACTGAAGTAGCAAACTTGACCTAGTTAACAGATTAACAAAACTACTCATAAAATCAGAATGCATATTCTTTTTAAGTTATATGGAGTTGTCAACCACACAATAATTTTAGAAGACACATCTCACTGTGCTCATGACTGCAATAAAAGAATTTAGTGATTGTCACTTAAAGAAGTTAAACCTATTGACAAAAATTTCTAGGGCCTGTTTTATATCTCTGTTCCTCAGGCTATAGATAAAGGGGTTCAACATGGGAGTAACTACTGTATACATGACTGAAGCAATTATGTCTTTGTCAGTGGAGCCCCAGGATGAAGAGAAAAGGTAAACAGCTGCAAGTGTCCCATAGTATAAAGACACCACAAAGAGATGGGAACCACAGGTAGAAAAGGCTTTAAGGAATTTCTTGGTGGAGGGGACCCGCAGGACAGTGGTCCCTATATGGATATATGAGCCCAGGATACTAATCAAAGGCAAAATGTAAAGCATTCCGCCTTCAGTAAAGATGATCAACTCATTGAGGGAGATGTCTGAACAACTCCTCTTCAGGAGAGAAGTGATGTCACAGAAGAAGTGAGGAATGGTATTGTCAGCACAGAAGGATACTGGGACCAAGAGGAGAGTGTGCAACAGAGCGTGTGCACAGGAGAAGACCCAGGACCCAGCTACTAATGAGACACATAGCTCCTGCCTCATGACAGTGGTATAGTGGAGTGGCTGACAGATGGCCACATACCTGTCATATGCCATCACTGCAAGAAGGAAGTTGTCAAGACACCCAAAAACTATGAAAAAACACAATTGAGAAATGCACCCTACATAGGGGATGGATTGTTGCTGAGTCTTCATGTTCAAGAGCATCTTTGGAACAGTGACAGATGAAAGGGAAATGTCAGAAAAGGCCAAATGGCTGAGGAAGAAGTACATGGGGATGTGGAGGCGAGAATCTAGCCGAATGAGCAGGATGATGAGCAGGTTCCCCAGCACTGTGGTCAGGTACATACCCAGAAACAGGGCAAAAAACAAGCCCTCCTGTTCTGGCTGGATGTGGAGCCCAAGGAGGAGGAACTCAGATACTCTGCTCTGGTTCTTTGGCCTCATAGTTCTCTTCTATATGCTGTGGATGAAGATGCTTTCGGAATCTCAGGAACCTAGAAAGGATGATCGGGAGCATCACATCTCATACTGTAATTCTCTGGGAAAACAATCAATGAACTATCCTCCAATTAATTTCTCACACCTGTGGATGCATACATCTTTGCTCTAACTAGTCTGGCTCCAGGAAACCATCACACAAAAAATCATCCAACAAGACCTCACTACACAGAAGCAAGAGAGCATTCACTGTTTCATTGAACCATTATTTATTTGACATCAAGTCTGTATTGGGATTCTACTTAGGACTGAGATTGCAGCAGTGAACTGAAAGGCAAGCTACCTGCACTCTAAGAGTGTAGATCTTGATCATCATAGAGGGATAATTCACTACACCACAACAGAGCCAAATTATAATACTTCACTGTGACAGAAATAGTAGACGAGCCTCAGCACACTGGTATCACTTATTTCTGCCTTAAAGTAACGGGAGACACCAGAAAATGTTGAAGCATTGTCACATTCCTCCTGTAAACCTGGCTGGGTCCTATTGATGAATAGCTGTAAACTCACTAGAAGTGGGTGGTCATTTAAAGCCACTCAATGCCAGAATAGCTCCCAAACCAGAATAGTCCACAAACTATCTTTCATAAGAATAGAGAACATTTGGTGAACATTTGGGTACTAGGCTAAGCACTTTACCTACACTTCCTAATTAAATCCACACATGAGCCTTATATTCCTAGATTTTAGAAAATTTCCAGCTGCACTAAGAATGAATATTCTTTCCTCTTTTGGCTCTTAGGAAATAGAAACATAAATGATATAAATTCCATATATATAAACTATATATATTACCATGTTCTTTAGGTTAAAAAATATAAAATATTGGCTACTGCATGCAGTTCAATCTAACATATCTGTTAGATCAGAACCTGTGCTCTTAACCATCACACATGGAAACATCCCACATCATTGGTTAGGGGGTGCCAGACATTCTGCGTTGCTTTAGGGCTGCAAAGAAGCCAAAGGAGTTCAAAATATTCTTAGTTCCCTGCCTAGAGGATTCACTTTATTTATATTGATCTATTTTCCAATTGGCAAACACTCGAACATTTATTATCATTATTCAAACAATAAATATTTATTGAGGGCTTGTAAGTTTCATGAGACAAGTGCAATTACTTCCATTTTATTGATTGAAAACTGAGGCCAGGGAATTAAGTGATTTTTCCTAATATCTTACCGCCATTTGGTGGGGGTTCTGCACTCTAACTTCCCACAACATGACGCCTAATGTATCTTTTCCTGGGTCATTAAGTGAAGGGTTAAAGAACTGAGTGACTCAGTCACTCTCAGGTATATGAAAATCATAGCAGATCCATCTCAGAAACAGGGAGTTTCTTGGAGCTTTGGTTATCTCAGTTAAAGTTGCTCCACAGGAGAGCACTGGAGGAAATATTTGAGTATAAGGGAAAACCAGAAACCCCAACACACACACAAATCACACACACACACTGCTGATGTGAGGATTCCAGTCACCTGTGACCAGTTCCTGTTCTAAGGGAAGAACAGCCAATATATGGTTCAGTTCATAATACTCATATACATACATAGGAGTCAAAAATAAAATGCAAAGAAGACATACACAATACACAATGATGTACCATTCACACACAAACACACTCACAATGCAAAACAACACACCTGACAAATGACACATCTGGTAAACGCTCAATTCACCACATATACATAACTCATCGCTATACACACACATCTCCAAAAACACAAAAGGCCACACACAATGCAAAATCTCACAGGAAACACCACCACCAACACACATGCATACATAGCCACACACTAACCACAACAAGCATCACACACTCCCGTTACTGAGAGGCAAGCTTCCACCCGTTCAGACCCACACCCTTCCCAGGGAAGGTAGTCAGCATGGAGCAATGAACCCTGTTCACACAGGCACACTTGTTAAACCAACAACAACATCCCATGCACATGGACACATACATATGGTAACATACGCACAGACAAAAGAAAACAATATACACTCCTGGTCTCATACATGAGTGTGTCACCTACAAACACAGCTCACACATACACTGGTACACACCGTGAGCAGGTGTTTGAGTCTTCTTTGACCTCCGTTGCTTGGTGAAGTCAAGAATCTTCTTTTCCAGTTGCAGAGACAACAATCTCACTCCCCATGCTGAATTCTCATCCCCTCAGCAGTGATGCTGCTCAGTGAGGGAAATGCCCTCATCATAACAACAGGAAGCAAATGTGTAAGATCACAGACATGAATCAGGAGCCCCTAAATCACCCTTTAGGAGGCTGGCAACTTGATCTACATGTAGTAAAACAGGGCCCAGATTGGGTCTAACTCAGGAAGAGAATTAAGCTATGAGTCAGATACATAGTATACACACACATACAACTCTCAAACAACACAAACACAAGTATACACACACAGAATCACACACCCATGAAGACAAAGGCACACAAACCCACAAGCACACAGGCAGCTGCATCACCAAGTGCAGATTTCCAGCACTCTCTGACCTGTGCTCATCCTTGGTGAGTTCAGAGACCTTCTGCTTAAGACTGTTGCCCAAAGCCTCGGTTTCTCATCAGGAGACTGGGTATCCAGATGAAAAGAAGAAATATCTGCAGCCTCAGCTCTTCTACAGATTTTCATGTTTCTTAACCAACTCTGGAGCAATGAGCAAAATGTTTTAAGTACCAGAAAGAAGACAGAAACAAAGTCCCCAGGCTTCTGTGTCAGGGAGGAGCCCAGGGGATGGTGTCTCTGATGCCAGCAATGCCTTTCTTCTTGGGCATGGTTCCAGCTGGCACAAAGGATATTTTTTAAAGAGATGTAATAATGGCTTGTTTACAAAGGTGTTGGAAAGTTGAAAGGAAACTATTAAGGGATGGTGAGGCACCCAGGGCTAGCAGCAGTGGGAAATAGGTACAAGGGGAGGGAGTGGTTATGTGAACCTGGTCAGACTTGTAGGGGTAGGAGAGGAACCCTGGACAGGAACTGTGGACAGTCATTGTCAACCCATGGTCCATCAGGGAGGAAAACAGAATAAATGCCCCAACCTCTCTCTCTTTCTGCATTTGATCTCTTGCTTGTGTTGCCATTGGCCAAATCCAAAGGGCCCAGGAGCCCAGTTGATACAGTCCATAAACATCAGACTCCTGAGACAAAACAGGATGGAGAAGGCTAGAGAATGGACCTGGAGGAGAAAATGGGGACTATCTAGCACACATTGGTATAGAAAACATTTTCTAGTTACACATGTGCCATGTGTGGATGTCAAATATGCGTGTATGCTTTATTCTGCAGACATGCTTCTTTTCTTGGTGTAAAATTGCCTCTATGGTTTCATTATAAAGACCATAAACTCTTAAAGAGCAGGATGACATTTTATAGAATTGCTTTCCTTGTCCTGCCCATGGTTCAGCAGTTCAAGTTCTGTCTCTGACAGGTGCTACAAGGAAAATATTTTAAAAGATCATAATTTTCTGCCTAGTTTCCCACTTTAAATTTATAGATAGAACTGTAGGATATTCTATTTTCCCTTATTGAGTAATCATGGACAAAGAATTTTTTACACTTTTTATTTTGAAAACATTTGAGATTACAGAAAAATTAAAAATTATACAAAAAATTACCCTATACCTTTCACCAAAATTTCCCTAAAGTGAATATTTAACCACGTTTGCTTTATTATTATGTAGGTATGCATGTACCTCAGATTCAGGCTATAGATCTTTGGCAGCTACACCACAGTGCATATAATCAGAAGGCAGCTGACATCAATTTTTCTAGTTACTGGTGATCTTAACCTTGGTCAATTGATTAAGATGGTGTCTGCCATATTTCTCCAAGATAAGTTTACCATTTTTATCTTTGAAATTAGTAAATGTAACTTGGGTGGATATTATAAGATTATGTAAACATGCTATTTCTCATTAAAATTTCAACCACTATAATGTAACATCAGACTTCATAAAAATCAGGAGATTCTTGCCTGAAACAATTATTGTAATTGTGGTGGCCAAATGATGATTTTTATCATTCCATCAATCATTCTACATGCATTAGTTCTCTGTATGATAGGTATTTCCCTTCTCTAAACTGTTTATTATTAATTTATTTATATCATTATGGATTCATAGATTTTCATTTAATCTGAATCATAATCCATTATGGTTGTTATTCTTTGTGAATCTCAAATTATTCCAGATTTAGCCAGCAGGAGCCCCTTTGAGCTGGCTCCTGTGTCCCTGTGATTCATTGAGCACTTCCTCATTTTCAGGCTCAGCATAATTTTCCCAAATCCTCTTTATATTTTCTGGACCCATCCTTGGAATCACCTGTCTTTCTAAGCAACGTGGGTTCCTTTCAGGGAAGAATGGTATTTGGAGAGAAAATTTGTTAGGTATGTTCATTGCTTACAAGATCTAGACATCTCAGAAGGTGCAGCTAAGAAACGTATAAAAATGAAACACAGGAAGTATAAACAAGAAACTAATGAACTAATAGAAATGGTTACTCATAGGAGGTGAATGGAGGATGAAAATAGTACAAATATTCATATATAATACATAAATTTCAACCTATTTATATATGTATTAAAACCATAGGTTCAAACTTACTCCAAACTCATTCCAATTCCAATTTGACACTACAGAGTTCTTTCCAGCATCTCCTTTTTCTTGTATGTGACACCTTCCACCAAGAGTGAGGAGGCATTCTCTTTTTCAACAATATTTTTACTTATTCACTGAATTCTGGAATACATGTTAACTAATTTCAGAATCCTGAACCCATATAACTCTGGATGACAAAACTACTAACTGCAGCTCAATTTTTTTATATATATATTTTTTATTTTGAGGGTATATGGAGAATATTGTGTTCCAGAATTACTTGGATTAGCTATTTTTTAAAAATATGTATCAACGTCTTTATTTTTTATTTCATAATAGTTTATAACATTGTGAAATTTCAGTTGTACATTATTATTTGTCAGTCACTATATATTTGTGCTTTCACCCCTTTAGCCCACCCCCAAGCCCGTTCCCCTCCAGTAACCACTTACGTGTTCTCTTTGTCCATGTATTTATTTATCTTCAACATATGAATGAAATCATACAGTGTTTGTCTTTCTGTGTCTGGCTTATCTCACTTAACATAATATCCTCAAGTTCCAACCATGTTGTTGCAAATGAGACAAGTTTGTCTTTTTTATGGC
>JABWHU010000004.1:13922969-13956304 GCA_014189135.1 Dicerorhinus sumatrensis harrissoni | reverse complement strand
CTCCTATTGTTTTGGGGCTTTGTTTGTTCTTCTTTTTCCAGTTCCTTTAGGTGCCCAGTTAGATTATTTATTTTAGATTTTTCTTGTTTGTTAAGGTATGCCTGTATTACTATAAATGTCCCTCTTAGAACTGCTTTTGCTGTATCCCATAGATTTTGGCGTGTCATATTTTCATTTTCATTTGTCTCCAGGTGTTTTTTGACATCTCCTTTGATTTGTTAATTGATTCAATCATTGTTCAGTAGCATTTTGTTTAATCTCCACATATTTTTGGCTTTTCTAGTTTTCTCCCTGTATTTGATTTCTAGTTTCATACCATTGTGGTCAGAAAAGTTGCTTGGTATTATTTCAGCCTTCAAAATTATTGAGACTTGTTTTCTGTCCTAATATGTGATATATCCTGGAGAATGTTCCATGTGCATTTGAAAAGAATGTGTATTCTGCAGTTTTTGGATGGAATTTTCTGTATATGTCTACTAAGTCCATCTGGTCTAATGTGCCATTTGAGGCCAATATTTCCTTAATGATCTTCTGTTTGGATGATCTATCCATTGGTGTAAGTGGAGTGTTAAAGTCCCCTACTATTATTGTGTTACTGTCTATTTCTCCTTTTATGTCTGTTAATAATTGTGTTGTATATTTAGGTGCTGCTATTTTGGGTGTAGAGATATTTACAAGTGTTATATCCTCTTGTTTGATTCTTCCCTTTATCATTATGTAGTGCCCTTCTTTGTGTCTTGTTACAGTTTTCGTTTTAAAATCTGTTTTGTCAGATAAAAGTATTGTGACCCCAGCTTTCTTTTCATTGAAATTTCATGAAGTATCTTTTTCCATCCTTTCACTTTCAATTTTTGAGTGTCTTTAGGTCTGAAGCGTGTCTTTTGTCTGCAGCATATATACAGATCTTACTTTTTTATCCAATCAACCACCCTATGCCTTTTGATTGGAGCATTTAATCCATTGACATTTAAAGTAGCTATTAATGAGTATGTACTTGTTGTCATTTTGTTACTTTTTCTCTGGGTCTTCTCTGTCCCTTTATTCTTCACTTGCTCACTTCCATCTTGGTTTGATGTCTTTCTTTAGTATTATCTTTGCATTCCTTTATCTTAATATTTTGTGTATTCCTTATAGGTTTCTGGTTTGTGATTATCATGAGCTTCATATATTGTAACTTATGTATATAGCAATCTATATTAAGTTGATGGTCTCTTTAGTTTGATCTCTTTGTAAAGCTATACTCTTTTACTCCCCTCCTCCCACATTTTATGTTTTTGATATTGTATCTAACCTCTCTTTTTGTGTGTGTATATCCATTACCCTCTTATCATGAAAATAGGTAATTTTAGTACTTTTGTCTTTTGACTTTCATATTATCTTCATAGGTGGTTGATTTGCTGTCTTTATTGTATTTTTGCCTTTACCAGTGACTATATATTTTTTTTCTTTTGATAATTTTCTTATTTGTATTTGTGGTATTCTCTTTCCCACTTAAATACATCCCTTTAGCATTTCTGGTAGAACTGGTTTCTTGATGATGAAGTCCTTTAATTTTTGCTTGTCTGTGAAAGTCTTTATCTCTCCTTTCATTCTGAATGATAACCTTGTCAGTTTGAGTATTCTTGGTGATAAGTTTTTTCCTTTCAGCACTTTAAATATATCGTTTCACTCCCTTCTAGCCTGTAATGTTTGTGCTGAGAAGTCAGCTGATAGACTTATGGGATTTCCCCTTTTTTTTTTTTATTTTGGTGAGAAAGATTAGCCCTAAGCTAACATCTGTTGCCAATCCTCTTCTTTTTGCTGAGGAAGACTGGCCCTGGGCTAACCTCCATGCCCATCTTCCTCTACTTTATATGTGGACACCTGCCACAGTGTGGCTTGATAAGAAGTACGTAGGTCCACGCCCGGGATCTGAACCTGTGAACCCTGGGCTGCCGAAGCAAAGCATGTGAACTTAACCACTATGCCAGCAGGCTGGCCCCTGGGGTTTCCTTTTTATGTAACTTGTTGCCTTTCTCTTGAAGCTGTTAGGATTCTCTCTTTATCTTTACTACTTGACATTTTAATTATAATGTGTCTTGTTGTGGGCTGCTTTGCATTTATCTTCTTTGGAGCTCTCCGTGCTTCTTGTACCTGGGAGTCTGTTTCTTTCCTTAGGTTAGGAGAGTTTTCAGCTAATATTTCTTCAAATAGATTCTCCACCCCTATGTGTCTGTCTTCTCCTTCTTGGGCACCTATTATATGGATGTTAGTGTGGTTGATGTTGTCCCAGAGGTCCCGTAGACTGTCCTCATTCTTTTTAATTTCTTTTTCTTTTATATGTTCAGCTTAAGTGATTTCCTCTAGTCTTTCATCCAGCTCGCTGACCCATTCTTCTGTATCATCTACTTTGCTATTGAGTCCCTCTAGTGATTTTTTCATTTCCAGTATTGTATTCTTCATTTGCGATTGATTCTTTTTTATATTTCCCAGTTCTTTGTTGAAATTCTCATTGAGTTCATCCAGTCTTCTCCCAAGATCAGTGAGCATCCTTATGACTTTATGTTTAAACTCTTTGTCAGGTAGATTGTTTATGTCTTTTTTGTTTAGTTCTTTTTCTAGGGTTTTGTCCTGTTCCTTTACTTAAATATATTCCTATGTCTCCTCATTTTGCATCTTTCTCTGTGCTTATATCTATGTATTAGGTAGGTCAGCTATGTCTTCCAGTCTTGGAGAGATGGCCTTATGTAAGAGATGCCTTATGAGGCCCAGCAGTGTGCTTCCCTCTTGTCACCTGTTCCAAATGTTTTAGGAGTGTCCTCTGTGTGGGCTATGTGTGTCCTTCTGTTGTGGAAGGGTTCCCCTGGCTGGCTGATTGCAATGTTCAGCTGCATGTGGCTGCTATGGACCCTTCAGTCACTTTATCAGGCATGGAGAGCCCCAGCACAGTTGGCTGCAGGTTATAGTAGCACATTCCTGTTGCAGTTTTTCCTTCAAGTGAATAGGCCCCCAGCATGGCTGGTTGCTAGGCTCAGGGACTTACAATTGCTATAGGCCTCTGGTCTGCAAGGTTGTTGTCAGCTCTCTCAGGGTTGCAGCTGAGTGGGGCCAGCCCAAGGCATGGAAGCACCCAATTGTTTCAGGCTTTGGAAGGTGGGGCCGGTCCTCTATGTGGTTGTTTGAGAAGCACAAGTATACTGCAGCAGACAAGTCCCACTGCCCACAAGGTGACACACTCCCCATCAACACAGTCCTGCTCTGTGCGTGCACCCTGACCCAATGATGTGGACCCAGTCACCCCATTGCAGAGGCACAACACCCTCCACCTGTTCTTTGTGCATGCCTTGCCCTCCAGAGGCAGACCCACTCACCCAGCTGCAGTGGTTCAAGGCACCCTGACTATACAGGCCAAGTCGCCAGAGGGCATGCTGTTGGGTGGGGCCATTCCCTAGGGTAGGCTGCCTGCCCTGGCTGAGCTTGATTAAATCTGTGCTCTAGCAGGTGTGGCAGACCCTGGACTAACATGCCAGGGGAAGAACTCCAATGGCATCTGCCAGCCTCTATGTCAGCACGCTTGTACTAGGTGACATAATGGCTGCTGCCAATGTCTCAGTCCCTGGAGAGGTCTCACCTCTCACTGAGATGCACCCAGAGCCTCTCAGGTGAATCTCTTCACCAAAGGACTGTGCACTTTTCTTTCTGGCAGTTTTAGGTTGCTTTTCAAAATGGGTGAATTTGTGCATTGGCTCTTTAAGAGCAGGCTTTTTTCCCCTTATGTCAGATAGCTTTTCTGGGGTATTTCCCATTGTTGTTAGCAACCAAGAAAGCCAGATATTGTGACAATTGTCTCAGTTGTGCTGCATCCAACAGCTGCTTATAGCAGTAACAACCACTCCCCTCAGATCCCCCACTCCTCCAGGGAAGGCTGCATAACTTAGGATTGATTCTAGCTGGCCATGAAGTGCCACAGCTCATGAAGGTGGCTTTTTTTCTCTCCAGAAAGGAATTTCTACCTCTTGCACCTCAGTCAGCACTGCCCCTTGTTGCAGGGGTTCTTTTTATCCAGTTTTCAGTTCTCTCTCAGGGGTAATTGTTCTATGAGTAGTTGTAAATTTGTTGTGTCCATGTGAGAAGGTGAGTTCAGAGTCTGCCTATGCTGCCCTCTTGACACTGTCCCCCTAACTTCCCATTTCTTTATGTCTTCTACAATTTCTTTTAGTAGCCTTATAGTTTTAAGTGTATAGGTCTTTCAACAAGTCAGTTAAATCTATTCCCAGATATTTTATTATTTTTGTTGCAATTGTAAACAACAAAATTTTGTATTTTAAATATCTGCTGTTTATTGTCTCAATTACATACACATAAAGGAAAAAAAGAAAAACAATATGATTGTTAACTTGAATAGTCCTATATCCATTACAGAAGTTTAATTTTTAATTAAAATCTTCTCCTAAAGAAATCTCTAGGCACAGTTCACTTCACTGGTGAATTTTATCAAACGTTTTGTGGAAAAAATATTTCCAATTTATTATGCTTAGTAATTGGTAGAAAAATTACACTGCAATTATTATTTCCTAGTTAATTTTTTACTTTTCCTGTCTTTTAGCATTGTTAGATGATCACTTGTAGAATTGGCCACTTGACTAAATTACCTTTAATGAATTGGTCAGGTTCTATATAAGTAAGTAGTACAGAGGCTTGAACTAAGGAAATCCTTAATCTCTATTAGCTGTCTCATTTCCTGACCTGAGAGTTAAAACATGGAGAAAGAAAAGTGTCTGTGGACAAGGTATTAGTTTTAGGGAGACTTCAGGGGTCCTTTTGTATGGATGAAAGAGGCTGGGTTTCAGAATCTGACATATAAGGAGACCCTACTGTGTTTCCAGACCTGTGCTAGGCTCTGAATGGTTGAGGAGAGCAGAGAAGTAAATTACACAACCTCTGACCTAGACGTGCTTTAATTTGGGGGGACATAGGAAAGAACTGTGTCCCAAATTGTAGGGCAGATTGTATGTGTGATAAAAACTGAGTGAAGGGGCTGAAGTGAGCAAGGTGTGTAAGAGGGAAACTTAAGAAGGAGCATGTATAAATGGCCACATTCTGAAGGTTTGTGCGGAGCCAACAGCTATTCAGCCTGTGGGGAGTGTCTGTTAACATGTGTTAAACACAGAGGTAGTAAACTTAGATCGGCTGACCTATTGAAATTTGTATCACATAGTTGCATTATTCTGAGGGGACAGTTTAGGTCTTTCTCAGGAAGGAAGTAGGTCTTTATAAGTTTTGATGAATTTATTAATCAATTAACTGAGGCTTTCATTCACTCTCAATACTATATCAACATCAATGATTATAGATACATTTATCTTTTCTTGGAATATACAAAGATAATGATATTTAGAGCTGACAATAATTGTGTATTTATGTGGTTTAGCATGCATCATCTCATTTAATCTTAATAATAACTTCATAACGATAATACTGTTACTATCTGCACTTTAAAGCTGATGAAACAAGGCTGATAGATGTTATTTTACTTGTTCAGGGCCAGCAATGAAAGACTGGCAGAGCCCAGCATCCAGTCCTGTCTGACCAATGCATTAGCAACACTGGCATTGTAGGATAACTAAACCATTCCTGCTCCCTAGCTGGAACTATGAGAAGGTAGGGAGGAGCCCAAGATGTCACTGATATCAAGGGCTTTCTCAGGGGACTCCCACAGCTCAGTCCCTCCAGCCTCTGCACAGGCTCCTCCCACAGTTCTGATAGGAATTAGAGGCAACTAGTGTACTTTGATTTTTTTCCTTAACCAGGAGCTTTGGGACTTTTTCTGAGTCCTGTCTGTGGTTTATAAGATGGCATCCTCCTGCCTGTTGCTCTGAATCTCAAGAACAGACACAGAGAGCTCAGGAGGTCCTGGGCTCACAGAGGCTTTCCTCTTACATTTTTGTTCCCAGTGTTCTCGACAGAAGCTGAGGACTCAGGAAACTGGTTAGAAGGTGCCTGAGCTCTCCAAGGACTGGCACAGGTCAGAGTGACCTAGGAATTCTAGGTTGGCAATATGTGTCTCTGTGTCTAGGTGTCTGCTATGTATTCCACACGGGTCTGTGTGGTGTTTCATTGTTCTTGTAATGTGGGTATATATGGGTAATATATATATAGGAGAGAGAGAGATGTAAATGACTCATAACTTGATTCTTTTCCTCTCTGGCCCAGAGCACACAGCAGCAAATAAGTCCCCAGTAAAAAGTGCAGACAATTTCATAGTGTGATTTTGAGGTCCCCTAATCAGTCCTTTGATCTTAAATATTTGCCACACTCTCCTTCAGTAACTCCCACATTTTCTTCTTTTGACAGACGTCACAGTTAAGTAAATGAGACTGTAGAGTCTGAAGAGAGACAGATGTGCTCCCTACTCTGGAGCAGATGGTTCCTGAATTCACCCATGACCAGCATGGGGAGAAGGCTTGACATCTCTACTCGGTGAGGTGGGTGTGTGATTTGCGTTTTGTTTATGAGTTACAGTCATGTGTGAGTCCTTGTGTTTAGAGTGTGCATTGTGTGTATGTGTTTGATGATGTTTTGTTTGGAGGTGGTGTTTGTGTGGTGGTCCTTTGAGTAAATGGGGCCCAAGTGCTTCACTAACTGACCACCTTTGCCTACATTGAGTGTGGGTTAATGGGGCTGGAACCTCTCTTTCTGCAATGAGTGTGTACATGTATATGTGACCATGTGTGTTGCTTGTTGCTTGACTCAAATAGGTATGTGTGTGCAGTGCTGTGTTTCTTGTGTGTTTTTTGTGTGATGTGTGGGACTTTGTGTTTTTTTTTGTGCATGTGTGCTTGCATATGTCAGTCTAGAATCAGAACATGAGTTATATATATGTGATATACGATTTAGTTGTTACTGGGTGTTTCACGTTTGTGTTGTACTGTGCACATTTTTGTGTTTGTTGTGGTTGCATGGTTTACTTCTATGTTGTGTGTCCAATCTGCGGTATTATTTGTGATTTGTGTTCGAGTGTGTGGGTAAATAAACTACAGAATTATGGTCTCTTACTTAGCATTGATATAAGTCACAGGTGGCAAGAAATCACAAATCAGCCATTTAAATGCATGTATGCTTGTGTGTTTCCTGGCCGTTATTTAAGGGCTTCTGCTTTGCCCATCTGAAATCATGTTTCCTTAGTTGTCTTTCCACAGTGGCCATATTACTGCATTGATAATGTAGTAATGCGTTACCATGTGCATTTCCACCACTGGGCAGGTGTCATACACTAATGGACATGAGCTCAGTGTCTGCAATATGTCAGACTGGAGCTCGATACTTGGTGTGGTCCTTGCATGTTTTTGTGACCTTGGGAAGTGACTTCAGCTCTGTGAGGTTCAAATTCCTCACTAGAAAAGGAGGAGTAACTATTCATAATTCACAATGCTATTTTGAGTATTAACTGAGACAATGCATACAAATCGTTCAGCACCAAGCCTGGTACATAGCTGATGCTCAGTTAAAAGGAGTTTTATTTTTGTTATCTTTCTCCAAACCCGATGTTTGCATCATGGAGCTTCCTTATTTACCATCTTTTGGGGCAGGACAAGTAGAAGTCAAGGAAAACTGGCCCACCCAAAGGCTCCCTCTCATACTTCAACATCACGCATGATGTCATTTCCGTAGCTCATGGCCCAGCTGCCTCCTTCACAAGGTCCTGTCTGAATTAAGATTCCTAGTTGGTTCTGGCCCTCCTGTTTTCTTCTGGTTTCTCAGTGGTGACTGACACAGCATGTGTCAGTGAGCAGCCAGGCCTCCACATAAGGGCCAGTCACTGTCCTCATTTGTGGCCATGAATGGAAAGAACCAGTGCCCCTGAGCAAGTTTGTGGTCCATGAGGAATACTCGCTGTCCTGCTCCTATACTTGAGGAAAATGTAAGTCTTGATTCCCTCTTTAGGGGTGTGTGGTTGGTAACCCTTAACTCTAACTTGAGTTTCAAAGAAATATTAAACCTGGAACCCACGTCAAACAGCTGAGTGACCTCCAGTTGGTCATTTATCTCATTGGTCTGAGATGTCTCACATCTATGAAATGAAGGACATAGTATTTCCCTTATGTACCACACAGTCTCTACATATATATTTCCATGTGTGTAAACCTTCTGTAAATGGTATGATGTATAAATACGATTGGTGACTCTTCTGGGCAAAGGTAGCTGACATCACACAGCGTGTCTCTTATTCTAATGAGGGGAATGACATCTGTGTAGAGAGATTAAGAGATGGATTCAGATGTATGTCATGATTTCAGCTGTTTTACTTATGAGTAATCTATCTTTGCACATTTGAATAATGCATCCTTTTGCTTCTCATAGTTAAAATGGTTAGAAAAATAACTCATTATGGTAAGGTGACAATTTAAACAGAAATTGCATGTCATAGCCAGTTCCCTGGTGACAGGGAACATTAAGTATCTCTGATTAGTTAGGATCTAGCCAAGTCCTCTGTAAGCCTGCAATAATGCATAGTTATTTTATTCAAATTTAGAGATTTTCACATCTCTTTTAAGAGGAAATGGCTGATACCCGTCTCCTAGTGCCCATCTCAAGTTTTACCATAGTCAATAACTGAGGTTTGACCTGGCTTGATATGAATATATAAACTCCTTGAGTGTAGGGACTTGCCATTTCTTGTTTGCTATTATGTACTCTGTGGTTTGCATAGGACCTGGGACAAGGCTGTTGTTCAATACATATTTGTGGAATAAAGGAAAAGATGTCTTTTGGTTTCAATGGGAAGAAATCTTGTTAGATATTGAGGTTGTGATGTATCATTGGAGCCTGAATGGGACAGAGTGTGATTCATGCATCAACAGTGTGAGAAATAAACAGATGTCTACTTTAAAAGCACTCATTTTCATTAAAAAGGACATAATTTAATGTTATGGCTAATTCTCCGTTCCTGACTTTTCCCACTTTCCTTTATTTCCTGCAGAAAGCAGCATGAGGATGGAGATGCCGACCAATGTGTCAGAATTCCTCCTTCTTGGGCTCCCCATCCCACCAGAGCAGCAGGACATGTTCTTCAGCTTGTTTCTGGGCATGTACCTGATCACAGTGCTGGGGAACCTGCTCATCATCTTGCTCATCAGGCTTGACTCTCGCCTTCACACCCCCATGTACTTCTTCCTCAGCCACTTGGCCTTCACTGATGTCTGTTTCTCATCTGTCACTGTCCCTAAAATGTTGATGGACATGCACACTAATCACAAGTCCATCCCCTTCACTGGGTGCATTTTTCAGATATATTTTTTCATACTGTTTGGTTGTCTTGACAATTTCCTTCTTGCAGTGATGTCATATGACAGGTATGTGGCCATCTGTCAGCCACTCCACTACACCACCCTCATGAGGCAGGAGCTGTGTATCTTGTTAGTAGCTGGGTCCTGGTTCTTCTCTTGTGCACATGCCCTGTTGCACACCCTCCTCTTGGTCCAACTGTCCTTCTGTGCTTACAATACCATCCCCCACTTCTTCTGTGACCTCCCTACACTCCTGAAGATGAGCTGCTCAGACGTTTCCCTCAATGAGCTGGTCATCTTCACTGAGGGAGGAATGATTATAATCCTGCCTTTGAGTAGTGTCTTGGTCTCTTATATCCGAATAGGGACCACTGTCCTGCGGGTTCCCTCCACCAAGCGATTCTGCAAAGCCTTTTCTATGTGTGGCTCCCATCTCTTTGTGGTGTCTTTATACTATGGGACAATTGCAGGTGTTTACTTTTTCTCCTCACCATCCATCTGCAATGATAAAGACATAATTGCTTCTGTGATGTATATGGTAGTTGCACCCATGCTAAACCCCTTCATCTATAGCCTGAGGAACAGACATATGAAATATGCTCTAGAAAAATTTGTTAATACGATTAAGTTTTTTAACTCACAATCACTAAATCTATAACAATTACATATCCAAATGAACAAGGAAACTATTAAACCTGGAAACACATTCTGAGTGTCCAGTTGAATCTGGCCTTCACACACAGCTCAGGGAGGTTGGACATTCCTTATCTCTCTCTGCTGACACAAACAAGCTTTTGTTACCCAGACTGACTTCAATGATTCTAACATTTTTAAGCAATTTTTAGAATATATTATGCTTTATTCCAACATGCTTAGGGCTTGGTGAGGGTAGAGGGCACTGAGGGTTCCAACCGGCAAGAGTGAGGAAGGAAGCTCCTCCAGTCCTCTCATCTCCAAGAGAATCCTGCCTTTCTTCCCTTGGCTTCCCAGGGTCAAGATGAGGAGGAAATGAAAAGAGTATCACAGAAAATTTTGCTTATATAAATCAAATTTCCAATTTTATAAAGCTAACATTCTCACAATAAACTTTCAATGACTTCTAACTTAATTTCCGTAAAAGTATGAGTTCATATGAGTTTGTCTACCTTTAATAAATATGTAGAAATGATGTCACTTTGGAAGTTTGTTGTTCTATTCAATATTTAATTACTTCTAAGAGAGTAATATGAGGAAACCGTCTGGGGTGCTAGAAATTTTCTATATCTTGACCCAGGTGGTAGTTACAGTGAATGTATACACAAGCAAAAATTCGTTAGGTGAAACATGTCAGATTTACACACAGTGTATGCAGTTACACAGTATTATACAGTATTAGAAAAAGGCAGGAAGAAGGAAATGCAACAAACAATTCTGAGTGGATGTGAGAAAATAAATATAATGAATGTCAAGGTATAAAAATATATATATATATATATATATACACATATATATAGAATGACTTTGTCTTGGTGAGGAGATTCTGCTATTTTTTCTACTTGTTTTTTACTTTCCTCTCTACTGTGTTCTGTCTTTTGCTAGACATCCTAACTCACCTAAACAAAAGTTCTTTCTTCTTGTACTATTCTCAAACATTTACCAGCAGGTCCTGGCCAAATCCATCAACCGGGGGGCGGGGGGAGGGCTCTTTGTTGGGCACAGGTGTGGGTGATGAGTATAATGTGGTTCTGAGTTATCAAGGCCTACCTAGGACGGTCAGAAGCTGGAGGATAAATGCAACCAAGTTTTTGAGGGAGAGCCGAGGATCTCAAAGGATAAGTGAGTGTATTTACACAAGCATCACACTCAAATAAACCCCAATAAGAATGAGAGCTGACTTTTTAACAAAAGCAGCAACAAAAGATTGAAGGAAATCAGAAGACAAAGGAGTGACACCTTTACTAGAGGGAAAAATTCAACAAAATTCTGCCAACCTAGAATACTACATCAGCAAACATATCCTTCAAAATTGAAAGAGAAATAAAGTTATTTTCAGAAAAACAAAAACTAAAATGAAATTTGCCAACAGACCTTTAGTAACAGAAACACAAAAGGGAATTCTTTAGGCAGAAGGAAAATGATTATAGGAGAAACTTGAAAATTCAGAGATATTCATAATATTGGTAATATAAAAACAAATATTGACTGAACTAAAAACACCAATAATAACAATATCCTTTGGGGATTCTGAATAATCCTAAGGTTTATTCTGTGAAACACTTCTGTGAAAATAAATATAGAAACTCAGTTGAATTTGTTAATTTTACACAGAAATAAATATTACCAAAATTGACTCCTTATGATGTAGAAAGATTAAACACATCAATTTCTGTAGAATCAATGGAGAAAACTATTAAGCAACTACGCCATAAAATAGAACCAGGACCATAGGATTTCATGGGGAATTTTATTAATGGTCAAAGACTTAATAGTCTGAATGCTGTGTGAATTGTCCCAGAGCATTGAAAATAAAGGAAAATATCTTAATTTGTTTTGTGTATGAAGCAAATAAAACATTGATGTATAAGTGTGATAAGGAAATTCAAAAATAAAATTTCAAGTTGATAATACTTGTGACTATTCATGCAAACAAGTCAATAAAATATCAGCTAATAAAATCCAACAACACATTAAGAAAATAATATACATAACCAAGTGGGATTTACCCAGGAATTTAAAGTTAGTTCTTTATTAGGAAGTTCTTAATATAATACAACATATAATAAATCTTAGCTTAAAAATCCTCTAACTTTCTCCATAGATGCTGAAGAAGACTTCAACAGAATTTGATAATACTCAATAAAAAAGAATCGGTAGATCCTCTCTTAACAAAGTATATATTACATGAAATATATATGATATATAAATATATTTGTATCATGTATAGTGCTATATTATGTATATTATACATAATAAAATGTTTATATATTATGTATATTTAATGTAAAATATATTATATATTATGTATATTATTATAGAAAATAAAATCTATATTCATTAGTGGTACAACCAACATCTTACGTAATAGGGAATCATTAGAGGCATTTCTTTTAAGATCAAGATCAAAACTAGAATACTCACTAATCAACATTGTGATCAAAATATTAGCCAATGCAACTAGAGTGATGACACCAATTAAAGTCATAATAATTGGAAAAAAAGAAGTGAAATCTTCCAATGACTTTCTATGTACTTTAAAAACAGGAAAAAATGACATTCTGAAAGCAGAAATTGTATGGAGTTACTGTAACTTCATAGTCAGTTCAAGAGAATGCAAGAAGTTGGCAGGAGTTAGACATTTGTCAATTCTGCCTCATTTCCCCATGTTATTTCTTCACCAGCAAACTCACACCTTGGCAGACTGAACACTGCTTTCACCAGTTCCTCCCTTTTTAGAGTTCACTCCAATTATGAAATGGGTCACAACTAACAGACTGAGTCATCTTTAATCCCCTTTCAAAAATGGGCAGTTGTGTGTCATCTTTACAGTTAAATTGATTTGGGTCCAGTACCCTGGTTTCGTGTTCCTTTGATGTAATCCCATTTGCAGCAACTGTCCCGTAATCCTCCACATTCCCACAGTGCAATTACTGTTTTAAAATGAGGTTTTACTTTATTTCCTTGTTTAGACCCTCATTCTAAGTTTCTATTTGTAGTACCTTACTGAGTAAACATTATACCTAGACCTCAGCCCAACACTATTATTCAGTTTTCCCTGCAAAAAATATTGGCGTTCTGCCTTTGAATTCAAGCTCATATCTTGCTCCATTGGGATAAGTCTCCAAGTGTGAAATGTTTGAGAGAGTCTTTTTTTTTTTTTTAACTCTATAACCCCCGTCGTTTTACCACACTGGGCATGGTATTTGGACCAGGATGCCAATTGTTTGTCTAAATTCACATGAGAGATTGCAATCATCTTTGTAGGTCATTCCTGTTGCAGAGGAGTCTCTGCTACAATGAGGCAGCCTCTCCAACCTGTCAATGACTCTTCCCACGCCTCTGGCCCTTCCTTTCTCTACCTTCTTATCTTATTTGGGTCAACTTCCTTCAAAGCTGCAGATGAAGTATCTAAACTTTTAAAGAATATTCCCTGTTAAGTTGTTAATAACTAAAGTTAATTAATTCACATGAGTCCATTATCTAGAGAAATTAATAAATTCTACTTTTATAGTTTATAATTTTAGCTCTTATATTATTAATCTCCAGGTGACAAAGATCTCTGTGAATTGATATGGAATGATTTCTAGGATATATTGTTAATATAAAAAAGCAATGTGTCCAAGAGTATTTGTAGCATGCTACTTTTGTGTAAAAATAAAAGAGAATTAAGAAAATATACATGTATCTGCTCATTTGAGTGACAAAGAACATAGGAAGTAGTCAGAAACCAATGAGTTTGTTTTCCTACAAGGGCTGGGTGGGAATGTGTGGGGAGGATGGGGAGATGGGTGTGCCTATTTGTGTGTTTTGACCAGGCTGTCTTTTACTTGCTCAAAAATAAATAAATAAAAATAATGGGAAACAAAAAAAATAGAATAGAAAAGAAAAATTAACTGAACTATATTTTAAATGAATAACACAATTAGACTGAAGGAGAAATTAAAATAGCTAACCCAAGTAATTCTTGAACACAATATTTTGTGTATATACCTTCATCATAAAGAAAACAACTACAAAAAAAGCATTGAGCTGCAGTTGGTAGTTTTGTCATCCACAGTAGTATGGATGTATTCCGTGTATTCAGGATGTATTCCAGGATTTAGTAAATAAGTAAAAATATTGTTGAAAAAAGGAATGATTCCTCACTAGCAGAGAAAGCTGTCACATACATGGACAAGGAAAGGCTAGAGAGAACTCTGATGGCAAACTGGAATTAGGAGCGTCAGTTTCAACTCACGGTTTTTCATATGTATATAAAAAAGTTGAAACTCATGTAGCATCTATCAATATTTATACTTTTCTCATTCCCCATTCTTTTCACTCAATTACCAACTCATCTCCTATGAGTAACTGTTTCTATTAGTTTCTTGTTTATACTTCCTGTTTTTCTTTTATATATATTTCTCTCTCTCTCTCTCTCTCTCTCTCTCTCTCTCTCTATATATATATATATATATATATATATATACACATATATGAAGCCTTGTAAGCAATGAACACACCTAACAAATTTTCTCTCTAAATACCATTCTTCTCTAAAAGGAACACACGTTACATAGAAGGATGGCTGATTCCAGGGCCATTTCTTGGAAATATAAAGATGATTTGGGAAAATTTTCCTGAGCCTGAAAGTAAGAAAGTGCTCAATGAACCATGGGAACACAGGAACCAACCCAAAGAGCTCCCCATGGCGGAATCTGGAATAATTTGGGCTTCAAAGTGAATAACAGCCATAGTGTATTATGACTCAGAGATTAGATGAAAATCTGTGAATCCACAGTGATAAAAATAAATTAATAAAAAATAAATGAAACAGAAGAGAAACATCTTTCTTACAGAGAACTAATGCACATAGAATGATTAATGGAATTAAAAATTGGTCATTTGGCCACCACAATTACAATAATTGTTTCAGGAAGAATCACCTCATTCTTATGAAGTATGATGTTATGTATAATGGTTGAAATTTTAATGAGAAATAATATGTTTATATAGTCTTAAAATATTTACCTGTAGGGAGCCGGCTTTGTGGCTTAGTGGTTAAGCGTGCACCCTCCACTGCTGGCAGCCCAGAGTTCAGATCCCGGGCGTGCACCGACACACCGCTTATCGGGCCATGCTGTGGCAGCATCCCATATAAAGTAGAGGAAGATGGGCATGGATGTTAGCTCAGGGCCAATCTTCCTCAGCAAAAAGAGAAGGATTGACATGGATGTGAGTTCAGGGCTGATCATTCTCACAAAAAAAAAAAATTGCCTGTTATATTTATTAATTTCACAGATAAAAATAGTAACTTTATGGTAGAGAAATCTGGTAGACACTAACTTAATTAAGCAAGATTAAAATCACCAGTAATTGGAAAAAATGATATCAGCTGCCTTCTGATAATATGCACTGTGGTGTACCTGCCAAAGATCTATAGCCTGAATTTGAGATACGTGTGTTATCTACATAATAAGAAAGAAAAAATAGTTAAATATTAACATTTGGGGAATCTGGGTGAAAGGCATACGGGAATTTTTTGTATAGCTTTTACTTTTCTGTAAGTCTCAAATGGTTTCAAAATAAAAAGTTAAAAAAATTTTTTGTCCATAATTACTCAATAAGAGAGGATAAAACATCCTACAGATCGTTCACTAAATTTAATGGTTAGGCAGACAATTATGATCTTCTAAAATATTCTCCTTGTAGCCCCTGTCAGAGACAGAATAAGAACTGCTGAACCATGGGCAGGACACAGGAAAGCAATTCTATAAAATGTCATCAATGGTCTTGAAGAGTTTACAATCTCCATAATGAAACTGTAGAGGCATTTTACACTGAGAAAAGAAGCATGTCTGTAGAATAAAACATATCAGCATATTTGCTGTTCACAAACCAACACACAAATATGTAACTGGAAAATGTTATCAATACAAAAGTGTGCTACGTAGTCTCCATTTGCCCCTCCAGGTCCATTCTCCAGCCGTCTCCAGCCTCTTTTTTCTCAGGAGTCTGACTTTTATGGACTGCACTAATTGGGTTTCCTGGCCCTTTGGTTTGGGTTAATGGAAACACAAGCAAGAGATCAAATGCAGAAGGAGAGAGACGGTGAGGCATGTATTCTATTTTCCTCCTTGCTGGACTGTAGGTTGACCGTGGCTGTCCACAGTTCCGGTTCAGGGGTCCTCTCCTACTCCTACAAGTCCCACCAGGTTCATATAACCACTCCCTCACCTTGTACCTGTTTCCCACTGCTGCTAGCCCTGGGTGCCTTACCATCCTTTAATAGTTTCCCTTGCACTTGTCAACATCTTTGTAAACAAGCCATTATTAAATCTTTAAAAAAAAAAAAATCCTTTCTCCCAGCTGGAACCATGCCCAAGAAGAAAGGCATTGCTGGCATCAGAGACTCCATCTTCTGGGACTCCAGTCCCCTCTAGTTCCTGGACTCGCAGCTCTCCAAAGGGCTGTAAAAATTGGCCAATTAGCCTATGGTGGATCCTCCTTGACCTAGAAGCCCGGGGACTTTGTTTCTGTCCTCTGGCTGGTACTTAAAATGTTATCTTTTCGTTCATTACTCTGGAGATTGCTAAGGAATATGAAAGTCTGTAGAAGTTCTGAGGCCACAAGTATTTCTTCTTTTCTTCTGAGCATCAAGTCTCCTGAAGAGAAGCTGAGGATTTGGGCACCAGTCTGGGGCAGAAGGTGTCTTAACTCACCAATGAGGATCACAGGTCAAAGGGAACCGGAAATCTGCACTTGGTGATGGATCTGCCTGTGTACTTGGGGGTTTGCGTATGAGTATGTCTCTGTTCATGGGTGTAGTGTCTGTATGTGTGAGTGTGTCTTCATGATGTTTGACGGTTGTTTGTGTATTTGACTCATAGCCTAATTCTTTTCCAGAGTTAGACCCAATCTGGGTTCTGTTTTAGCACATGTAGACCAAGTTATCAGCCTCCTAACATGTGATTAGGGACCCTTGATTCAAGCTTGGGATCTTAAATACTTGCATCACTGGTGAGAGGATGAGAGAGCAGCATAAGGAGTGAGACTCTTGTCTCCACTGCTGGAGAAGAAGATGCCTGACCTCACCAAGGAACTGAGGTCAGGGAGGACTCAAACCTCTGCCCAGCAGCATGGGCTTGTTCAAGTGTGAGCTGTGTTTGTGGGTGACACTAGTGTGTGGGAGCAGGAAAGTGTGCTGTTTTTCTCCGTGTTATGTTACCAGGTGTATATTACCACGTGCATGTGTTGTTGGTAGTTTAATGACTATGTCAGTATGAATAAGCTGAACTGATGCATGCTGACTGCCTTCCCCCTGGGAGGCTGTGGGTCAGAAGGGGCTGTAGCACACCTCTCAGTAATGGGAGCGTGTGGGCTGCTTGTTGTAGTGAGCATGTGGCTGGGTGTGCATCTGTGTTTGTGGGCATCTGATTTGCCCCATGATCTCAAATATTTCCTTAAGTGCCCTCTTTCTGGGCACCACTGGCTGAGATAACCAAACTCCAAGCAACTCCACATTTCCTGAAAGAATCTGCTATCATTTTTCTATAACAGAGTACGACTGAGTTGCTCAGAATTTTGTAACTCTTTACTTTCACCAAATGTCCCAGGCAAAGAAACTCTCGGCACCATACTGTGTGAAGTCAGGGTGCAGAATCACCGTCAAAATGCTGTGAGAGCTCAGGAAAGTTACTTAACTCCTTGGCTTCAGATTCCACATTTATAAAATGGAAAGAATTACACTTGCCTTGTGAACCCTATAGGCCCTCAGTAAATATTTGTTGTTTAAATACAAGTTAATATATGTGAGAATTTTTTTCAGTTGGAAAGTATATAAATATGAATGAAAGAAATTATCTAGTCAGGGGACAAGAAAATTTTGGACAATTTTGGCTTCCTTGCAGCAGCTCTAAAATAATATAGGGTGTTTTGCTCCCCTGATCAATGAAAGGGGAAGTTTGCCTGTGTAGTGGTTAAGAGCTTGGGCTCTGATCACACAGTCATATTAGGTTGAACCACATGAAAGAGATAAAATGTGGTAATTTTTAATTTATAGAAAATGGTAATACATATAGAGTAACATGAGACCCCAGTGCTGAGGTGGCATCATTGGAGCGTTGTCACATTCCTTCAGTGAACCTGGCCAGGTCCCATTGACCTGGAGCTGTAAATTCATTGGCACTTTAGAAGAGAATGACCATTTAAAACTGCTTGTTGATAGAATAGCTCCCAAACCAGAATAGTCCACAAACTATCTTTCATAAGAATGGTGAACATTTGGGTACGAGGCTAAGGAGTTTGCTGACATTTTCTAATTAAATCCGTGCATGAGACTTACATTTCCAAATTTAAAAAAATCTTCACAGCTGCACCAAGAATTTGTGTTCTTTCACTCATTTTGGCTTTTAAGAAATAGAAATATACAATTCCATAGGCCCACAACAGTACAGTAGGGGACAGAGAGGGCACACACAGACACATATATATATAGTATACATGATACATAATATATATATAACTCAATATACGGTGGTCTCCCTTATCTGTGGGGGATACATTCCAATCCCCCCAATGGATGCCTGAAACCACGGATAGTACTGAACTCTATGTGCATTACATTTTTTCCTATACATACATACCTATGATACTGTTTAATTTATAAATTAGGCATCAGAAGAGATTAACAACAATAACCTAATAATATAATAGAACTATTACAACAATATACTATTATAAAAGTTATATGAAGGTGCTCTGTCTCTCAAAATATCTTACTGTACTGTACTCACACTTCCTGTGAAGTTGTGAGATGATACAATGCCTACATGATGAGATAAAGGGAGATGAATGATATAGGCATTGTGACGTAGCATTAGGCTACTACTGACCTTCTGATGAGACGTCAGAAGGAGGATCGTTGAGCTACGACTACATCAATGGTTGGATGTCAGGAGTAGAAAATGTCTGCAGTTGACAGCAGGGAATTGAAACTGCAGAAAGTGAAACCAAGGCTAAGGGGGGACTACTGTACTTTAAGGCAGAAATGCTGATACCAGTTTGCAGAGGCTCATGTGCCATTTCTGCAACAGTGAAGTATTATGGTTTGGCTCTCTCTTGGTGTAGTAAATTATCCCAGTATGCTCATAAAAATTTTTACTCATAGAAGAAAGGGACCTTGCCTTTCTTGTTCACTCCCATAATCTTGGTCCTTAGCAGAGGTCCATGCTAAGACTCAGTGTTTAACAAATAATGGTTGCATGAAAGAGTGAACACGCTTTTGTTTCTGTGTGTAATGAGGCTTGTTGGGTTCTTTTGCGTGTGATGTTTTCCTGCAGCCAGACTAGGTAGGCGAAGATGCGTGCATCCACAGATGTGAAAAATTAATAGGAGTGTAGTTAAAAATGCATTGTTTTCCCAGAGAATTACACGAGATGTGATGGTCCTGATCATCTTTTCTAGGTTCCTGAGATTCCCAAGTCATCCTCCTCCCCCACATAAGAAAGCACAGTATGAGGCCTGAGAACCAGAGCAGAGTGTCTGAGTTCCTCCTCCTGGGGATCCCCATCCTGCCAGAGCAGCAGGGCATGTTCTTCACTCTGTTCTTGGGCATATACCTGACCACGGTGCTGGGGAACCTGCTTATCATCCTGCTCATCAGGCTGGACTCTCACCTCCAAACTCCCATGTACTTTTTCCTCAGCCATTTGGCTGTCACTGATGTCTCCTTTTCATCTGTCACTGTCCCCAAGATGCTGGTGAACATGCAGACTCATTGCCAATCTATCACTCACACAGGGTGCATTTTGCAGGTGTATTTCTTTATAATATTTGGTTGCCTTGATAGCTTTCTTCTTGCAGTGATGGCATATGACAGGTACGTGGCCGTCTGTCACTCTCTCCACTACAACAGCATCGTGAGGGTAGAGCTATGTGTTTTGTTGGTGATTGGGTCCTGGGTCCTCTCCTGTGCCATTGCCCTGTCTCATACACTCTTACTAGTCCCATTATCCTTCTGTGCTAATAGGACCATTCCTCATTTCTTATGTGACCTTGCCGTCCTGCTCAAGCTCTCCTGCTCAGACACCTCCATCAATGATCTTCTTATCTTCATTTTAGGGGGAATGTCTGTCTTCTTGCCACTGAGTGGCATCCTATTCTCTTACGTCCTTATTGGGGTCTCTATTCTGAGGATCCCCTCTACCAAAAGGTTCTGCAAAGCCTTGTCCACATGTGGCTCCCACCTCTCTGTGGTGTTTATATTCTATGGGACAATTATTGGACTATATTATTTTCCATCATCTAGCAATTCAAAGAACAACATTATTGCCTCCATAATGTACATGGTCATCACTCCCATGCTAAATCCCTTTATCTATAGCCTCAAGAACAAGGACATGAAAGGGGCCCTGATAAGACTTATCAAGAGGGTAAACTCTTGTTATAAGTGACAATCACTCAGTCAGAATAATTCATCAAAGAGTCTGTTAAATTTCTTTCCTTGAGATATTGTGTGCTGACCATCCTGTTTTTCCTGGAAGTGTTCTATGGCCTTCTGGTTGGTCTCTATAAACTAATATGTTTCGTTAGCTGTCTTTCAACAGTAACTTTATTAATGCCTTGAGCAGGCAGGTTCATGTGCATTTCCACCACTGGGCAGGTGTCATACGCTAATGCATATGAGCTCAGTGTGTGCAGTATGTCAGACTGGGGCCCAATCCTCAGTCTGGCCCTTATAAGTTTGTGTGACTTTGGCAAGTGACTTCAGCTCTCTGAGATTGGGATTCCTCACTGGAAAAGGAGGGGTCACTATACCTACTTCACAATGCTATTTTGATGATTAAATGAGGCAATGCATACAGATCATTCAGCACCATGCATGGCGCATAATTGGTGCTCAGCAAAAAAGGAAGTATTATTATTATCTTTCCTCAATCCCAATGTTTGTGTCGTGGAGGTTCCTTATTTCACCGTATTCTGGGGAATAAAATATAGAAGTCAGAGAAAACAGACCCATCCATCTCACTCTCACACTTCAAGGTCACACATCACCTCCTTTCCACGGCTCATGGCCCAGCTGACATCTTCACAAGGTCCTGCCTGAATCAAGGTTCTCAGTTGGTTCTGACTCTCTTGTTTTCTTCTGGTTTCTTGATGAGGACTGACACAGTGTATTTTCGGTGAGCAGCCAGGCCTCCCCATAAGGGTCAGTCACTGTCCTCCTTGGTGACCATGGACCGAGATAACCACTGCCCCTGAGCAAGTTCCTGGCCCCTGAGGAGGACTCACTGTCCTGCTCCTGTATTCTCACTTGAGTGAGACTGTCAGTCGGTTCCATCTTCAGGGCTACGTGTCTGGTAACCCTTATCTTTAACTTTACTTCCAAAAAAATATTAAATCTGGAGTTCACTGTCAAATGTGAGTGACATCCAGTTGGTCATTTATCTCTTTGGTCTGAGATTTTTCACGTCTATGAAATGAAGGACATAATATATGCCTTATGTACCACACAGTCTCTAAATATATACTTATTATTTGAATTTAAAGTTTGTGGAAACCTTCATAAATGATATGATGTATAAATATGATTGGTGACAATTTTTGATGAAGTTAGCTGACATCACACAGCATGTCAACTTATTCTAACTAATAATGGGAATGATATCTTGTAGAGAGGTTAAGAGATGGATTCTGGTCAGATATAGATCGTGATTTCACCTGTTTTACTTACAAGCAATGTACTTTGCATATTTAAATAATGCTTCCTTTTGTTTCTCATAGTTAAAACGGGTAGAATAATACCTATTTATTAGGACAATATGAGAATTTAAATAGAAAGTGCATGCAAAACCCTTGGCATAGTGTCTGCCATAGTGAATGTTAGTGATAAATAACTGGCATTATTATTAACCTTGGTTTGGGATATAGAATGACACTTTTGATGACAGGGAACATTATCTCTTATCAGTTATGATCCACTCAAATCCACTATAAGCCTGGAACAGAGTTTTAGTTATGCTATCCCAATTTAAAGAGTTTCACATCTTTTTTAAGAAGAAATGACTGATACCTATCTCCTAGTGCCCATCTCATGTTTTACCCTAGCCAACTACTGATGTTTGACCTGGCTTGATATGAAGATGTAACTCCTTGAATGTACAGATTTTGAATTTCTTATTTGCTATTATATGTTCTGTGCTTTGCATAGTACATGGGACAAAGCTTATGTTCAATATATATATGTGGAATAAAGGAAAAAATGCCATCTGGTTTCCAAGGAAAAAAATCCTGCTAGATATTTTGAGGGTGTGATGTATCATTGGAGCCTGTATGGGACAGAATTGTGATTCATGCATCAACAGATGTGAGATATATACAGAAGTCTAATTAAAAGTAAATTATTTTCATATAAAAAGGACGTTACTATAATTTTATTGCTAATTCTACCTTCCTGACTTTTCCCACTTTCCTTCATTTTCTGCAGAGATTAGAGAAACATGAGGAGGGAAAACCAGAGCAGTGTGTCTGAGTTCCTCCTCCTGGGGCTCCTCATGGAGCCAGAGAAGCAGTCAGGGTAAGGAGGCAGCTAAAAAGAGTATCACCAAATGTTTTGCTTACATAAATCGGATTTCCAATTTTTGAAAATCTAACATTCTCACAATAAAGTTTCAATGACTTTTAACTTCATTTCCTTAAAAGCATGGGTTCATATGAGTTTGTCTACTTTTAATAAATACCTAGAAATGACCTGATTTTGAAAATGTACTGTTGTATTCAATATTTTACTTATTTCTAACAAAGGAACGTGAGGAAACCTTCTAGGGTGCTAGAAATGTTCTATATCTTTATCCAAGTGGTAGTTACAATGGATGTACACACATGATAAAATTCATCAGGCCAAACATTTCAGATTTATGTATTTAGTGTATGCATGTTAGACATTCATACTAAAAGAGAAGAGGAGGAATTATAAGAAACCGTTACTATGATTTTCTGAGGGAAAGTGAAAAAATATGTGTATATAATGAATGTCAAGATATATAATTAATTAATGTCATTGTCCTGGTGAGGCGATACTCCTGCTTTTCCTACTTGTTTTTTCTTCCCTCTCTAATGTTTTCTTTTTTTGCTTACATTATAATTCACTTAAACAAAAGTCCTCTTTCTTCTTTGTCCTCAAACATTTATCAGGAGGTCCTCTCCAAATTCATCATCTTAGTGCTCTCAGGTGGGCACAGGTGTGGGTGATGAGTAGAACGTGGTGCTGAGTCATGAAGGCCTACCTAGGATGCTCAGAAGCTGCAGCAGCTTGAATATTGAATGCAACCAAGTTTTAGAGGGAGAGCTGAGGATCCAGAATGAGAGGTAAATGTATATACACAAGCATTACACTCAAATAAGCCCTAACAAGAATGAGAGCTTAGTTTTTAAGAAGTGCAGCAATAAAAGATTGAAAGTAATCAGAAGACAAAGGAGTGACATCTTTAGTAGAGTGAAAAAATTAAAAAAAATTCTGCACAGGTAAACTACTACATCAGCAAATATATCCTTCAAAATTGAAGGTAAAATAAAGATATCTTCAGAAAAACAGAGACTAAAAAAAAAAAAATTTTCCAACAGAACTTTAACAGAAACATCAAGGGGAGTTCTTTAGGAAGAATTAAAGTGATTATAGGAAAAACGTGAAAATTCACAAAGAAATGAAGAACAATAGAGATATTCATATGATTGGTAAATATAAAAATCGATATTGACTGAACTAAAAAACACCAATAGTAACAGTATCCAATGGAGATTTTCTGAATAATCCTAAAGTCACACTTCAGTGAACATGAATTTGGGATCTCAGTTGAATTATATAATTTCACGAAGAAATACATATCACCAAAATTGCCTCCATATGATATAGAAAGTCTAAATACATCAATTTCTGTAGAATAAATGGAGAAAGCTATTAACCAGCTACTCCATAAAATAGAACCAGGCCCATATGATTTCATGGGGAATTCTATTAATGGACAAAGACCTGATAGTCTGCGTGCTGCATGAATTATTCCAGAGCATTGAAAACAAATGAAAGCATATTAATTTGTTTTATGTATGAAACAAATACAACACTGATGCATAAGCATGACAAAGAATTAGAAAAATAAAATTTCAAGCTGACAGTAATTAGGAATATTAATACAAACATACTCAATAAAATATTCAGCAAATAGAATCCAACACCATGTTGATAAAATAATACATATAACATATAAAATAATACATATAACAATAAACTAAAACATATGACAAAATAATACATATAACAAATAAAATAATACATATAACAACATGTTAATAAAATAATACATATAACAAATACATATATATGTACAATACAGATACAAATAATGCATATAACAAAATAATACATATAACAAAAATAATACATATAACATGTAATAACATAATACGTCTAACAAACCAATATCTGATTTGGTTCAATATTAGGAACTCCTCATTATAATACATTTTAATAAAACTTAGGTTAAAAATCATGCAATGCTCTCCATCAATGCTGAAAAAGACTTCAGCAGAATTTGATAACACTCCAGAAAAAAAGAACTGGGGGATTTTCTCTTAATAAAATATATATTTTACATGAAATATATTTGATATATATAAATATATTTTATTATATATCACCTTATATTATGGATATTATTATACATTATAAATATATATTTATATATGATATACATTTCATGAAAAATACATTATGTATTATATTATGTGTATTATTATACAGAGTAATATATAAATTCCTTAGTTATATGGTCAATAGCTTACATAATGTGAATCATTAGAGGCATTTCCTTTAAGATCAGGATCAAAGCCAGAATGCTCATTAATGAACATTGTGCTCAAAATATTAGCCAATGCAACTGGATTAATGACAGCAATTAAAGTCATAATAATTGGAAAAGAAGAAGTAAAAGGGTCTGGTGACTTTATACATATTTTAAAAATAGGGAAAAAAAAGACATTCTGAAAGCAGAAATTGTATGGAGTTGCTGTAATCGACAATTCAAAAGAATGTTATTTGTCAGGAGTCAGCTATTTGTCTAGCTTGCCTCTTTTCTCCCGATCTTTCTTCACCAGCAAACTCACATCTTGGCAGATGAAACTCCCCTTTCACGAGTTCCTCCATTTTTAGAATTCAATCTGAATATGAAACAGTTCATACCTAAAAACACCCACCCATCTCCAATCCCCTTCCAAAAATGGACAGTTGCACATCATCTTCACAGTGAAATTGATTTGGGTTGAATACCCTGGTTTTGTGTTTGTGCGATGTAATCCAGTTTTCAGCATCTCTCCCCTAACCCATCACACTCCCACAGTGCAATTACTGTTTTAAAATGAGGTTTTGCTTCATTTTCTTGTTTAGGCCCTCATTGTAAGCTTGCATTTGCATGACCTTATTGAGTGAATTTCTTACCTACACCCAGCCCAACATTATTATTCAGTTTTCCCTGAAAAATATTGGGGTTCTGTTTGAATTGAAGCTCAAACCCTGCTCCATTGGGATGAGTCTCCAGGTGTGAAATGTTTGAGCGAGTCTTTTTTTTTTTTTAACTTCTATAACCCCAGTCATTATGCCACATTGGGCATGGTATTTGGACCAAGATGCCAACTGTTTTTCTGAAGTCACATGAGAGATTACAATCATCCTTATAGGTCATTCCTGTTGCAGAGAAGTCTCTGCTACAATGAGGCTGCCTCTCCAACCTGGCAATAACTATTCCTAGGACATTGGCTTTTTCTTTCTCTTCTTCTTGTCTTATTTGAGTAAACTTCTGTCAAAGCTCCAGGTGAGGCATCTAAACTTTTAAAGAATATTCTTCATTAAGTTGTTCATAACTAAAGTCAATTATTTCACACCAGTCCATGACCTAAAGCAATTAGTAGATTCTCCTTTTATAATTTAGCTCTTATATTATTATTTTCCAGGTGACAAAGAATTTGTGAATTTATATGGAATGTTTTCCACAATGTATTGTTAGTATAAAAAATCAATATGTCCAGGAGGATCTGCAGCAGGTTACCGTTTCTGTAAAAGTGAAAGAGAAATAGGAAAATATACATGTATCCGCTCCTTTGAGTGAGAAAGAACACAGGGAAAAGTCAGAAACTAATGAGTCTGTTTTCCTACAAGTGCTGGGTGGGAATGTGTGGGAAAGGTGCAGAGATGGGTGTACCTGTTTGTATGTTTTGACTAGGTTATTTTTAACTTGCTCAAAAGTAAATAAATAACAATAATGGGAAGCAAAAAAATAGAATAAAAACAACAGAAACTAATTGAGCTATATTTCAAGTGAATAACATGATTAGACTGATGGAGAAATTAAAATAACTAATCCAAGTCATTCTGGAACACAGTATTTTGTGTATGCACCTTTAGAAAAAAACTGCAAAGTAGATTGAGCTGCACTTAGTAGTTTTGTCATCCATAGTGATATGGGTTCAAGATTCTGAAATTACTTAACATGCATTCCAGGACTCAATGAATAAGTAAAAATATTGTTGATAAAGGGAATGACTCCTCACCATCAGGGAAAGGTGTCATGTGCAGGGAAAAGAAGAAGCTGGAGAGAACTTTGTGGGGGCATTGGAATTGGAGATGTCAGTTTGAACTCATAGTTTCTAATACATATATAAATAGGTTGAAATTTATGAATTATAGATTAATATTTATACTATTCTTTTCATGTGATTCCCAACCCACCTCCTATGTGCAACTCTATTTGTTTATTAGTTTCTTATTTATACTTTCTGTGTTTCTTTCATATATATTTCTCTCTCTATATATATAAAAGAATCCTTGTAAGCGGTGATATTTTCTGTATAAATGCCATTCTTCCCTGAAAGGAATCCAAGTTACTTAGAATAATGGCTGATTCCAGGGCTGAGGCCAGGAAATACAAAGATGATTTGAGAAAATGTTGCTGAGCCAGAAAGTAAGAAAGTGTCCAATGAATCGTGGGGACTCAGAAGCCAGCTCAAGTGGCTCCTCATGGCAAAATCTAGAATAATTTGAGCTTTGAAAAGAATAACAACTGTAATGGATTATGACTCAGAGATTAAATGAAAATCTGTGAGTCCACAATGATATAAATAAATTGATAAAAAGTAAATAGTAGAGAATGGAAACTTTCTTCTTACAAAGAACTAATACATGTAGAATGATTGATGGAATGAGAAAAATCACCATTTGGCCACCACAATTATAATAATTGTTTCAGGCAAGAATCATCTGATTCTTATGAAATATGATGTTTAATATAGAGTGGTTGAAATTTTAATGAGAAACAGCATATTTATATGGCCTCAAAATATCTACCCAGGTTATATTTATTAATTTCAAAGACAAAAATAATAACATTACAATAGAGAAACCTGGTAGACACCACCTTAATCAATTGACCAAGATTAGAATTGCCAGTAAGTAGTATTAGTATTAGGTTAATTATTCTTTCTTGGGTTCTACCGAAGCTGATTGATTGGAAGTCAATTGTACTGTTTGACACTAAAAGAACAGGAGCCTGATCAATAGATGGATACGTACAGGAATAGTCATACTACATCTACGAAGTGTCAGTATCAAGCGGCTGCCTCAAATCCAAAATGGTGATTAGATGTAAAGTGGAATTTTAGTTGGCGTAGGAAGCAGACAATGAGAAGGAGGAGGCGACGATTACGTGTAGTTCGTGGAAGCCTGTAGCGACAAAGAATGTTGATCCGTAGATGCCGTCTGAAATTGTGAATGGTGCTTCATAGTATTCTGAGGCTTGGAGTAGCGTGAAATAGATGCCTAGTGAAATTGTGATGAATAGGGCTTGAAGCATATGTTTGCGGTTCCCTTCTATTTGGCTATGGTGGGCTCAGGTAATAGAGACTCTGGATGCTAAGAGAACTGAAGTGTTGAGAAGGGGCACTTCTATGGGGTTTAGGGGATGGATGCCTGTTGGTGGTCAGCAGCCTCCAAGTTCAGGTGTTGGGGCTAGGCTTGAGTGGTAGAAGGCTCAGAAGAAACCAGAGAAAAAGAATACTTCTGAGATGATAAATAAAATTATACCATATCGGAGTCCTTTTTGTACAGCGGACGTATGGTGACCCTGGAATGTGCTTTCTCGGATAATGTCTCATCATCATTGGTACATGGTTAATAGATTAGTCGTCAGTCCTAGGGTTAGTAGAAATGCTGAGTTAAAATGGAATCATATTACTAGTCCTGATGCTATAAGGAGGGCTGAAAGGGCTCCTGTTAGTGGTCAGGGACTGGGGTTAACTATATGATATGCATGGGTTTGGTGGGTCTTTAGATATTGTCTTATAAGTAGAGGTTCACTAGGAGTGTAAATACATAAGCTTGAATTAGGGCTACTACGAATTTGAGAATAGTAAGTAAAATGAGGATAATAAATGTGATGCAGGCTGTGGTGGGCCTGATATTTATTAGGGCTAGTGTTGCTCCTCCGATTAGGTGTGTTAAAAGGTGTTCTGCAGTGATGTTGGCTGTTAGTCGTACGGCTAGGGCTATTGGTTGAATGAGTAGGCTGATTGTTTCGATAATTACAAGTATGGGAATGAGAAAAATAGGTGTTCCTTGAGGGAGGAAGTGGGCCAAAGATGCTTTAGTTTTGTGACGGAAGCCTGCAAATACTGTTCTTGCTCATAAAGAGATGGCTATACCTAGATTTATTGATAATTGAGTAGTGGGTGTGAATGAGTGTGGTAGCAGTCCTAATAAGTTACTTGAGCCAATAAATAGGATAAGAGATATAAGTATTAGTGCTCAGGTTTGTCCTTTGTTATTGTGGATAGATATCATTTGTTTTGATGTAACCTGAAGTAGTCATTGTTGGACAGAGATTAGGCGATTATTGATTAATCGGTTGGATGAAAGAAATATAATACTAGGGAATATGATAATTAGGACAACAATAGGAAGTCCTATTATTGTTGGGGTAGTGAAAGAGGCAAATAGATTTTCGTTCATTTAGATTCTTAAGGGGTTATGTGTGTTAATGTTTTGGTTAATTTTAGTTCTGGGCTTGGGAGGTAAGAGTGTTTTCAAATTTTTAGTTGAAATACAATGAATAGGGTAATAATTATTGATACAATTGTAATAGATCATGTTGATGTGTCTAGCTGGGGCATATCATTAAGGAGGGATTTAGACTCTCAGTCTTCAGCTTAAAAGGTTGATGCTATATATCTTCTCAATGGCCTCAGAGTATTGAGGCAGATCATTTTTCGAAAAGTTTTAGTGGAACTAATACAAGGACGATGGGCATGAAGATATGGTTTGAACTGCAAATCTCTGAGCATTGTCCGTAGTACAGTCTGGGTTGTGTGGATACTAGGGTTGTTTGGTTTAGGCATCGGATGGCATCTGTTTTTAGGCCTAGGGAGGGAACAGCTCATGAGTGAAGAACATCTTCAGATGAAGTTAATATTCGGATTGTCATTTCTATAGGCAATACTACTCGGTTGTCAACTTCTAGGAGTCGTAGTTCTCCTGGTTTCAAGTCTGATGTGAGGATTATATGAGTCAAAGCTTAATTTTTTTCCCCCAAAGCCCCAGTAGATAGTTGTATGTCATAGCTGCACATCCTTCTAGTTGCTGTATGTAGGACAGCATGGCCGGAGAAGCAGTGCATCTGTGCGTGCCTGGGATCCGAACCTGGGCTGCCAGTATCGGAGCGCACGCACTTAACCGCTAAGCCATGGGGCCGGCCCAAGAGTCAAAGCTTAAATCTTCATAGTCTGTATATTAATAGCTTCAGTACCACTGGTGACCTATGGTTTTGACAGTTAAGGAGGGGTTGTTGATTTCATCTATTATGTAGAGGATTCGTAGTGATGGTAGGGCAATTAAGATTAGGATAATAGCTGGTAAAATGGTTCAAATGGTCTCTACTTCTTGGGTGTCTATGGTACTTGTATGGGTTAGTTTGGTTGTTAGTATGAGTGAAATAATGTATAGTACTAGAGAACTGAATAAAAATATGATTACCAGTGTATGTTCGTGGAAGTGAAGTAGTTCTTCAATAATAGGGGATGTTGCATCTTGAAATCCTAGTTGGAATGAGTATACCATAGAGATATATAGGGGTTTGGCCTATAACTTAACTTTGACAAAGTTATGTAATTTTTACTAATATCTCGTTGATTAAGAGAAAGACATAGTGGTTATGATATTGGCTTGAAACCAGTCAGAGGGGGTTCGATTCCTTCCTTTCTTATTTTAGGTTTATGTAGGTGGGTTCTTAGAATGTGTGATATGGAGGAGGGCATCCATGCATTCACTCAAGGTTGGTGGTAGTTAATTCTACTGTTGACACTTCTCGTTTGGATGCAAATGCTTCTCAAACTATGAAGAGCATAAGTATTACTGCGGTGAGTGAGATAAAGGACCCTATGGATGAAATAGTATTTCATGTTGTGCATGAGTCTGGGTAGTCTTAGTAACGTCGTGGTATTCCTGAGAGGCCAAAAAAATGTTGTGGGAAGAAGGTTATGTTTACTCCTACGAATATGATTGTGAAATGGATTTTTTCTCAGGTTTGGTTAAGTGTGTATCCCGAGAATAAGGGGAATCAGTGGACAAATCCTCCTATGATAGCGAAGACTGCTCCTATGGATAGAACATAATGGAAGTGTGCTACTACATAATATGTGTCGTGGAGTACAATGTCTAGGAATGAGTTGGCTAGAACGATTCCTGTTAAAGCCCCTACTGTAAATAGGAAAATGAAGCCTAGAGCTCATAGTATAGCTTTTGATCATTTGATATTTCCTCCGTGAAGAGTTGCTAAACAGCTGAATACTTTTACGCCTGTGGGAATAGCGATAATTATAGTGGCAGATGTAAAATATGCTCATGTATCGACGTCCATACCTACTGTAAATATGTGGTAAGCTCATAACATAAATCCTAGGAATCCGATGGATATTATTGCTCAGACTATTCCTATATAACCGAAGGGTTCTTTTTTTCCTGAATAGTACGTAACAATGTATGAGATTGTTCTGAAGCCTGGTAGAATGAGAATGTAGACTTCGGGTTGACCAAAAAATCAGAAGAGATGTTGGTATAGAATGGGGTCACCTCCTCCTGCTGGTTCAAAAAAAGTAGTATTTAGATTACGATCGGTTAGTAGCATAGTAATTCCTGCTGCTAAAACTGCAAGTGCTAGTAGTAGAAGTACTGCTGTGATTAGGATGGATCATACGAATAAGGGTGTTTGATATTGACATATGGCTGGTGGTTTTATATTAATAATAGTGGTGATAAAATTGATGGCACCTAGAATTGAGGATACTCCTGCTAAGTGTAAGGAAAAATGGTTAGGTCAACAGAGGCTCCTGTGTGGGCTAGATTGCCGGCTAGAGGCGGGTATATGGTTCAACCTGTTCTGGCGCAGGGTTCAACTATTGATGATGCAAGTAGAAGGAGGAATGATGGAGAAAGGAGTCAGAAACTTACATTGTTTATTCGGGGAAATGCCATGTCGGGCGCTCCAATTATTAGTGGGACTAATCAGTTTCCAAATCCTCCAATTATAATAGGCATGACTATGAAGAAAATTATTACGAAGGCATGGGCGGTTACAATTACATTGTAGATTTGGTCATCTCCTAATAGGGTTCCAGGTTGGCCTAGCTCAGCACAAATTAGAAGGCTTAGGGCGGTCCCTACTATTCCAGCTCAGGCGCCAAATAATAGGTACAGGGTGCCGAAGTCTTTGTGATTAGTTGAAAATAATCAGCGGTTAATGAACATAGGTAAAATGGCTGAGAAAGCATTAGACTGTAAATCTAAAGATAGAGGTCATAGCCCTCTTTTTGCCAAGCCCTGTGGTGAATTTCATATTGAATTGCAAATTCAGAGAAGCAGCTTCAATTCTGCCGGGGCTTCTCCCTCCTTTTTTTCTAGGGGGCGGCCTAGAAAAACTGGAAAAATTGATATCAACTGCCTTCTGATAATATGCACTGTTGTATACCAACTAAAGATCTATAGGCTGAGTCTAAGATGTGCATACCTACGTAATAATAAAGCAAATATGCTTAAATATTAACTTCGGGGGAATCTGCGTGAAATATATATGAGAATTTTTGTGTAACTTTTACTTTTCTGTAAGTGTCAAATGGTTTCAAAATTAAAAGTTAAAAAATCCTTTGTCCACAATTACTCAATAAGAGAGAATATAATATCTTACAGGTCTATTTCTAAATTTAATGTTGGCATCGAGGCTGACAATTATGATCTTCAAAGACGTTCTCATTGCAGCCCCCAAGAGAGATAGAATATGAACTGCTGAACCATGGGAAGGACACAGGAAAGTAATTCTATAAAGTGTCATCCCTGGTCTTTAAGAGTTTACATTCTCTGTAATGAAACTGTAGAGGCTATTTTACACTGAGGAAAGAAGCCTGTATGTAGAGTAGAATGTACCAGCATATTTTCCATCCACAAACTGGCACACAAATTTGTAACTAGAAAATGTTGTCTATACCAATGTGTGCTAGATATTATCCATTTTTCCTTTCATGTCCATTCTCTAGCCTTCTCCACCGTGTTTTGTCTCAAGAGTCTGACTTTTATGGACTGCACCAACTGGCCTCCCTGGTCCTTTGGATTTGGCCAATGAAAACACAAGCAAGAGATTGAAAGGCAGAAGGAGAGAGAGGTTGGGGCAATTATTCTGTTTTCCTCCCTGCCGGACCATGGGTTGACCATGGCTGTCCACAGTTCCTGTCCATGAGTCCTCTCTTATGCCTAAAGTCCCACCAGCTTTTCATAACCACTCCCACCCCTGACACCTGTTTCATGTTGCTGCTATCCCTGGGTACATCACCATCCCTTACTTGTTTCCCTTAAACTTGCCAACACCTTTGTAAACAAGCCATTTTTACAGCCTTTTAAAATATCCTTTGTCCCAGCTGGAACCATGGCCAAACATAAAGGCATTGCTGGCATCAGAGACATTGTTCCCTGGGACTCCAGTCACCTCTGGATCCTGGACATGCAGCTCCCCAAAGAGCAGTAAGAACTTGACCAATTAGCCTACAGTGGCTCCTCCCTGACCCAGAAGCCTGGGGACTTTATTTCTGTCCTCTTGCTGGTATTTAGGACGTTATCTTTTTGCTCATTGTTCCAGAGTTGATTGCAGAACATGAATATCTGTAGAAGTGCTGAGGCCACAGCTATTTCATCTTTTCTTCTGTATATCAAGTCTCCTGAAGAGAAGCTAAGGATTTAGGTAACAGTCTGGAGCAGAAGGTGTCTGAACTCATCAAGGAAAAGAACAGGTCAGAGGGAGCTGGAAATCTATA
>JABWHU010000004.1:13830887-13875522 GCA_014189135.1 Dicerorhinus sumatrensis harrissoni | reverse complement strand
TTTTTATTGGGTTGTTTCTTTTTATTGTATTGTAAGACAGACTTCATATAATGTAGAAATAAATTCTTTGTCAGTTGTATATATTGCAAGTGCCTTCTATTATTGGAAGATTATTGCGTTTTTTTTTAATATCTATCAATGCCTTAATTTTAATGTGATTAAAGTTATTAATGCATATTTTATGATTTGTGTTCTTGACTTTAACATCTTTCCTTGATAAAGTCACCTTGAAAATGGCAACCATTCTGTTTTAAAGACAACAAAGAAGGGATGTGACATCAGGAAAAGTGCAGAGGCTGAGGAAGTGTGGACTCAGATTTCTTGTCAGAGGGAGCATCTTGAATTTGCATAAATAGCAGGAACACCCCAGTGGAATCCCCTCTAGTACAATTTGCTACAGATAACTCGATATTAGGTGCATCCACCCTATACTCTTGCTAAAAAGACAGAATTGTTTAGCAAAGTAAGCAACAAGACTGATACAGTACTATAGTGTCAGTGTCAGAGTAAATGTCCTTTAAACTCTGAGATATTAATATCATTTCTACACACACACACACACACACACACACACACACTCAAATACCTTATGACTACCAGCTCTTATGTGCAAGGCATTGTCCATCCAGAGTCTGGGGGAAATTTGTGACCTTGGAAAATAGAAGCCAATTGAGTCTCTAGAGTGAAAGGTGTGCCTCTGACCTAATTAACACTGTGTGATAAGAAGCTGAGCTAGATGTCATCAGAATAGAATAATAGAATATCAGTAGTATATGCTTTGATAACAACTCAACAGGATCCAGGTGTTATAGCACTTTGAATATTTCCATCCCCTGACAGAGTTTTATACTGGCATTGGATAATTCATGTGTTTTTCGGTATGGTTTAAACCAAATATATCTGAATTTTTAAAAAGAAAAAAATGGACTTCCCTGTGTCATGTACATAAAAATAGTCTGCTGTATGCTTATGTAAAATTTTAAAACTTTGTCTTCTATCATTGAAATTCTTGAAATACATGGAGTTGATTGTCCTTAATATAGTGTGAGGTAGAATTCATTTTAATGTTTCTTCATATTAATAATGAAGTTTTTAAAATTAATTAATTTTAAAGAGTTTGTTTTTTCTCCACTATTCTGTAATAGGTGTCTTGACTGAAAATCAAAGTATCAATTAGCTAATTTCATCTGTACTCCAAAAAATAGATAGAGATAAATGATAGGTAATCTTTAAGTGGACATGTTTGAGTAAGGATTTATTCGGGAAGGTAGAACAAAAGTGCTTCCCAATAAAAATGGTGCAAGAGCTGGAGAAAAGACATCAGATAAATTGCCCTTGAAGATTAAAAAAGCTAACACTAAGATTTCAGCCTAAAGCATAAAATAGATAGTTTCAAAAGGTTAATGTGTAGTAGCTGCAAACGAAGAATCACTGAAAAACTCCCCCAGTGTCTCAGTCTGCCGCAGTAATGCAAGCGGCTCTTAGGAGCTCAATGGGAAACTACTGTGAATCTCACATCTGCCTCTTTTCGTGGCTTTAATCTGCTCCAGAGAGTAATGGCTTCTCCTCTTCTGCCTTCTAAATCTCTCATGAGTTCCTCTCCTTGCAAAACATTAAACATGAACAATACAGAAAAGAAAAATCTGGAAAATGTGGTTTACAGCCTCACCATTACAGTGCAGAGGAAGCCATAAAAGTGGATGATGATGATGATGCTAAGTTAACAACAGATAATCTAGTATAGGACAAAAGGACAAGAAAAGGGGATTGTGTAAGAGTCGGAGAGATTGTCCATTTGCAAGTCCCAGGAACAGGATGAGTGATGCATGGGACAAAGCTACCCCAGATGAGCCCAATTTAGGTCAGCTAACCTGCAGCTGGCCACAGAAACATGAGTGAGAGCAGCCAAGGTCTAGAAAAACCGCCATCCCAAGCTAGATCAACCAAGCCTCAACCAACCCTAAGATTCATAAGTAACATAAATGTTTATTGTTGAATGCTACTGAGATTTTGTGGTCTTTTGTTATCCAGCGTTTTTGTAACAAGAGCTAACTGATACACAGGGGTACAATACATGTCACACAGGCAATCCTAACATCAGTGGAGTGGGAAAGTATATTCCTGCCATGCAAATGAAGAGCAAGAAGTAAATCTTTTTAAAAACAATAATCCAATATACCACACTTAATACCTGGAATGTTGAACAAGTACCTCTCAGGATATGTAATTTTTCCCTGCTACTCTTTCAAAATTTACTTAGTTGAGGACTGTTTTCTTCTTCTGCTGAATAAAAACTCTTATGGACCTCATGAATTCTCTTATAACCCTTAGGTATTAGAAAGGGTAAAGATTACTTTCTATCACAAACACTCCCAATTCTGTAGTTAAATTTCCCTTTTCCTCATTGGATCTGGCTGTAGGCAAGCATCTGAGGTCCAGAAAGGAGTCATAATGGTATATTATCTCTTTTACCCTGATTCTTCTCAAGTCTAGTTGCAGTTGCTGAACCAACCTTCTGGGGAAGTAGTATGGAATTAAGAATGAGAAAGAAGTGACAATAATATGCTTCTTTGGTTGCTACCATATTAAGGATGTTTTTGACTTTTCTTGACCTGGATGATGATTAAAACTGACTCATTCTCTTGTTGTCGCTTCCATGCCAGTGGGCCAACCCAACAGTTATCTTCTTTCTTTCATTTTTAACTTTTTTTGATAATAGTCATTCTAACCGTGTGAAGTGAGTTTATGTGTTGAACACTTATTTTGTACATGGTACACTTTTTAATCCTCCCAATAATGCTATAAGTGGGGTGGGTATGTGTGTGTGGGTGTGTGTGTGTGTGTGAGAGAGAGAGAGAGAGCACAACAATTGGGATAAGCAAGAATCAGATGTAAGCACATAGGCAGTCTGGCTGCAGAGCCATGCTCAAATCAGTACTCTGTGAGGTTGCTCACTAGGATGTGGGCTTCCCAGAGGAAGTGACTCTTTCCTCTTTGCTACCCCCTCCTATGATGGGAGGGAGTACTACTCTCACCTATGATAGAGTCTCCATATATGTGAAAAGAAATGAATTTTTCCTGATTTCCATTGAAGAGTTTGATGTCACATACTTTCTCTAAGTGACTGTGTCAGCATACAGACAAATCTCATTGCATTATGCATTACAGTAATTGCTATTCTCAGTATTTCTAAGTTCCTGACATTTCCCATTTCTCCTCATTCCCAGAAGAGAGAAGAGCAACATGAGTGAGGAGAACCAGAGTAGTGTGTCCAAGTTCCTCCTCCTGGGCATTACCATCTTGCTGGAGCAGCAGGGCCTGTTTTTCACCATCTTCCTGGGCATGTACCTGACCGCGGTGCTGGGGAACCTGCTCATAATCCTGCTTATCAGGCTAGGCTCTCACCTCCACACCCCCATGTACTTCTTCCTCAGCCATGTGGCCTTCACTGATGTTTCCTTCTCATCTGTCACTGTCCCAGAGATGCTGACGAACACGCAGACTCAGCACCTATTCATCTCCTATCCAGGGTGTATTTCATAGATTTTTTTTTACCTAATTTTTGGTTGTGTGAATAATCTCCTTCTTGCAGTGATGGCATATGACAGGTACATTGCCATCTGTCACTCTCTCCACTACACCACCATCATGAGGGAGGGGCTGTGTGTGCTGCTGGTGGCTGCCTCTTGGATTCTTTCCTGTGGCAGTGCCCTCTTGCACACGCTCCTCCTGGCACAGGTATCCTTCTGTGCTGACAACATCATTCCCCACTTTTTCTGTAGCCTCTCCATTTCTACTCAGGGTGTCCTGCTCAAATACCTCTCTCAATGAGCTGGTCATATTCACTGCAGGGGGTGCAACTGTCAGTTTTCCACTGAGTGACATCTTTGTCTCTTATGGCCACAGTGGGACCTCTATCCTGAGGGTCCCCTCTACCAAAGGGACCTGAAAATCCTTGCCCATCTATGGGTCCCACCTCTCTGTGGTTTCTCTATTATATGGAACAATTATAGCACTGTACTTTTCCTCCTCATTGAGCGACTCCAATGACAAAGACATGATTGGCTCACTGATGTATACAGTGGTCACCCCCACGTTGAACCCCTTCATCTATAGCCTAAGGAATAGAGACATGAAATTGGCTCTGGGGATTCTTTTCAGAAACAACATCCTTTTCACCGAGTGAGAATCACTTAATCATGTTTTCATTTCACCCACCTTCCTTCACAGAGATGCCTTCTTGAAAAATTGTGTGTTGACCACCCATGTCTTTAGCACCCTCCCACTGTCCTTCAAATTGGCAGTTATGTTATTGGACCCTATGCCTTTCACTTTACTCACATCTGTGGACCATTTATTCCTCTATAATCCTAAATACGGCATTTCCCACAACACACGTTCATCTTTGTAGTCTTCAAAGTTCCAAATTCCTTATTAGTTGGGTGTGTGAGTGATCATTCTGAATAAGTTGTGCTACCGTTTTATCTTTCTGAAGAGAGATGAAAGACTTGCTAAGATAACAAAGCACACCACCCTCCTATCTCAAAAGGAAAACATGACACCAGCATTTTATGCTTCCTTTTTAAAGATAAAACCAGTTTTGCTGTAGGCTAGGATTACAAGTATGAAATGTGATTGTATTTTGGACTATGCTATACCTTCTCACACCCTGAGTTTCTGACTCCCAGGTGGTAGATGGTCAGAATGCTCAAATGTGTTATGGTACTTCATTTTATCTAAATGAAATGAACATTTGGAATGTCGAGGAGAGCCAGTTTAAGTTTTTTGGAACACTGTTTTGATAGGTAGAAAAAAAAAAACTCAGCAATAGGTAATACAGCTTTTAATTATAACTCACAGTTTCTACCTGTTAAAGTAAATGAGATATAAATAATCTCCTCATTTCCTATTTCTTGTCTATTTGTTTCCAAAGCTACAAATATTCAGTGAAGATTCTAATGTTTAGTTTCAGTAAAGTCCAGAAGGTTTACCTTCTTAATGTAGTCGCTAGTTAATAAAGTGCTTTTGATGGTTTTCTAAAACTTAAATAAACTTTAATTTGATTTTGCCTGTGAAAGAACTTAATATGGGAACACAGAGGAGTCAATGCAATTACCAAATTTCCCCATTTTAGGAAGACTGTGAATATTTCCCTTGAAGTTGGATTTTTGTGGTAAGAATAGCCTATTTCTGTCTGAATAATTTTAGTCTGAGAAAATGAGTGCTTCAGTCTTATTCCCAAACTGAGAGATCTCACTTCTAATAGGGAAAAGCTAAATGCACAAATTCATAATACACACTAAAATATTTACTGCGTGACTACTATTTGCTGGGCAATTTTCTAAGTTCTGGAAATAGAAGTTAAAAAAAGGACCCCCAAATCAATCCCGGCACAGAGTCTACATCCCAGCACTCCTGACCCCACTCATGATGCTCCTTTTTTCCCACAGCAACACTTCTAATGCACCATAAGGTTATTTCCTTTATTGTCATTGTTTCTTTCCTGGAATATAAGCTCTACAGAGGATGGGTTTTGTGTCTGAAATAAGGAAATAAATTCTAAGTTTTGTTTTTAGGTAAAAACTGTTATGGATAAATGAAGCATAAAAAGGGAAAACAAGAGTGCTTGGGGGGGAGGTGGTTAATTTAACATTGTGTGGTCCAGGTAGAGCTCATTGGAAAGGTAACATACAAAGATGTATGCAAAGACAGGTAATCGAGCCCTTAGGCTATGTGGGGAAAAAGGATTCTAAGCATGAGGATCAGTAAGTAGAAATACTCTGAGGTGAGATGGTGCCTGGCTTATCCCAGTAACATTAAGGGGGCCTTTGTAGGTGAACAGAGCTGAGTGGGGGATGGATGGAAGGCACTAACTTTAGAGATATCAAGGAACCATATTTGTAGGGCATTTAAGGTCATATTAGGGGTATTTGTCAAGGTTCTCCAGAGAAACACAACCAATAGGGTGTGTGTGTGTGTGTGTGTGTGTGTGTGTGTGTGTGTGTGTGTGTGTGTGTGTGTGTGTGTGTGCAGAGAGAGAGAGAGAGAGAGATTTATTTTAAGGAATTCGCTCATGCAATTGTGGAGACTGCCAAGTCGAAACTCTGCAGTGTAGGCTGGCAGGAAGGAAACCTAGGGAAAAGTTATAGTTTTGGACCAAAGGTAGTCTGCTGACAGAACTATCTATTTTTGGTGAGAAGTCAGACTATTTCTTAAGACCCTCCACTGATTGGATGAGGCCCACCTAGATTATGGAGAGTGATCTGCTTTACTCAAAGTTTGCTGACTTCAATGTTAAGCCCATCCAAAAAATACCTTCATAGAAACATCTAGAATGGTGTTTATCCAAATATCTGGGAACTATAGCCTAGCCAGGTTGACACATAAAATTAACCATCATAATAGAATTTTTGATTTTCAGTCTGAGTGATTTGGTAACCCATTGGAAGGAATTCAATAGAGGAATAACATGATCACACTTTGTTGTCTCTTAAAAAAAAAAACAATTTTCAAACTGTAAGTTACATAAAATAAACTTCATATATTTAAAGTATACAGTTTGAACAGTTTTTACATATGTATATACCTATGAAATATCACCAGAAGCCATCAAGATGATGATGTTTCTCCATGCCTACCACCCTGCTCCCTCCTTGCACCTCCTATCTCTCTCCAGGGAATCACTGATCTGTTTTCTGTCACATAGATTAGTTTGTAACTTCTAGAAGTTTATCAAAATGGAATAATACAGTATGTATTATTATATTGCTGCCTTTTTTCACTTAGGATAAGCACTTTGAGATTCATCCATGTTGTAATATGTATCAATTGTTCATGCTTTTTATTGCCAAGTAGTGTTTCATTGTATGGATATACCGCAGCTTTTTGCCCATTCACCTGTTTATGGACATTTGGGTTGTTTCTAGTTTTTGTCATTAAATAAGCTGTTATGAACATTCTTGTGTCAGTCTATGCATAGACATATGTGTTCTTTTTCTTTGGGCAAATATCTAGTCATATGATAGGTATATAGCTAGCTTTTAAAGAAATTGTCAATCTATTTTCCAAAGTGGTAGTACCATTTTACATTCCCTCTAGCGGTGTATGAGACTTCCAGTTTCTTCACAGCTTCAACAACACTTGATAGCAGCAGTCCTTTTAATTTTAGCCATTCTAATAGGCGTGTAGTGGTGTAAACCAGTTTTCAGACCTGGAGCCACATGATTGGAGGGGTGTCTGGGTTCTTTTGAGAAAGAACCCTGTAACACTGAGTATTTTTTTGAACTTCTCCTGGATTCTCCCTATTCCATGCCTTATTTTTTTATACCTCAGCACTTTTCACCATTAACCTACGATTTATTTTGCATTAAAATTTTTTTCTGCACTCCCTACTTGGATATGCGTTCCATGAGAGGGATTTCTTCTTTTATATTATTCACTGCTACATCTCCAGGGCATAAATCAGTGTCTTACTTTTGTGAGAGCCTTCATTATTGTTTGTTAAGTGATGGAATGAATGAATCAACAAACAAACTCATTCAACAATTACCAAGTGCCTATTGTGAGCCATAGCTGATCCCTAGTGATACAGAGACATTGACAATAAATCTTAAAATTTATTAAGCTTTTGTTATGTACTTATTTAACCATCCTTCAAATTCACACTGAGTACTATTATTTCTACTTGGAAGAACCTGAGTCTCAGAGATCTTTTATAAATTGCTCAGCTATGCTCTCTTAGTAAGAGGGAGAGCTCAGAGTATTTTTCAAGAGCTTATAGACTCAATCCCTCTACTCCTGAGCAAGGCACAGACTCTACCCTACAGCATCTCTCAAAGTGGGGAGACCTTAACTATTAAGGGGCACTGTGTTCTAATGGAGGCCTGTGTAGGAGTTGTGGGGGCCTGCAGAAGCCTGCTGAAGCCCTTACACTGCCTGCTCTTACACACAAAAGAAAACAAAATAAAGGGGACAGGAGAAAACTTTTGGAGGTTATGGATATGTTTATGACCTTGATTGTGGTGATGGTTTCATGGGTGAACACTTATCTTCAAATTCATCAAGTTGTATACATTAATTATATACAGCATTTTGTGTGTCAATCATACCTCAATAAAGTGTTTTGAAAAACAAAATTGTGCTGGAGATCCTAGTCAATGAAATAATCGGTATATACAACTTTTTATATACCACTCATAGATATATACAAAACAGGAATGCATAATATTTGCACCAAACAACATTGAATAGAATTTTTATAGCAGCTCACCACCCAGGCCCGTTTACTGTCCTATCTTTCCCGCTGGCTCTAGGAATTCAAAGTGATCACCCAGATCGAGTTGCTTTAGTCAGCATGCAGCGATTATAGCATCATGCTGGAGGAGCACTTTGGGGCCAGGTTCCAGGTCGTGAAGCTGCACAGCGAGATGGAGAGGTGAAGCCAGCACAAGAATTGAGGATGGCAGGGAGGGACTCTCCCTAGGGGCTATCTCCAGGGATCTGTGTCTATGCCCCTTGGTCAGTGTCAAATCGTGTTGCCTGGTGACAACTGGGCAGCCGAACTCCACCTTCTGGGTAGACACTGGGAGGGAGACTTGAGTGTGGCTCCCGAAGTCCCATAGCTGACCCACTCTCCTGTAGCTACAACCTGTCGTGTGAGCTGGCACCCCGATCTGAGTCGGCCAGGAACACCTTCAAGGCCAAGAAAAACACGTCATCCTGAAGCTCTGGAGCAAGTGAGTGCGCAGATCAGGACTGGCAGAGGTAGGCTCCCTGGTACTCAGAGAAGCTTTGGCTTTAAATGCAGGCATGGAGAGTCAGACAGTCTGGAACTGGGATCCCAGCTCCATTGCTGGCCAGCACTGTAATGGGACGAGTCCTCTCACCTCTCTGGACCTCAGTTTCCTCAATGAAATTGAGTGATGCTAAATGATCTATCAGAAGGCTGGAGCGAATGGGCTGCTGGTGACCGAGTACTTAGCACAATGCTGGAGCAGTGTGAAGTGAGGGCCCGGGGCAGGGATAGGCTGTGTTCTTGGGAGAGACACCTCACCAAGTTAAGCCAGCCCTTTTATCCAGCAGCCAGGCTCCCAACATGGAGGCCAGTACCAGCGGAAGCTCCTGCTCCAAGTCCTGTGACAAGCTCAGATGCAGCCCCTACTCAGCAGCGGGGACTTTGCCAACACACCCAGTGTGCACTTGGCCAGTTCCTCCAGCTCCAATGTGGAGGAGGGGCTCAGCTGAGAACCATTAATGTCAAATCTTATGCAGCTGCAATTGCTATTTGCCAATGCATCCTGAGCTTTATGAGACAGAGATTAGGTAGGAAGAGGGAGGATTTGGGGGAGGTCATGTAACATTTGTATAAAGGAAAACAAAAATGTTTACTATTTGGGGAAGGCCAATACGTATTTGTTGTAAATATCAAAACCTACTCTTAAATACTATATTAAAATCCTCTTTCTCGATAGACTGAGAAATGCAATTTTATTCTTTTATTTCCTATACTAAATTAAATGAGGTGCAGATGCTCTCATTCGGCATTCAAATAAGAAATCTTGCAGAGGCGTCAGGTTATTTAATGGGTAGAAGTGATTCAGTATCATTAACCTGGGCAAGGAGCTGAGACTATCCTTCAGAACTCATGTGATAGACAGGTCGGAGGTACCTTCACAGGGCATAGCAACGACCTCTGAAATTTGGGTGTCTTTAAATATTACATTTGCAAGGACCATTTCCTGACCCGGGATAGTGGCTACCTTCTGACAGTTTTGGAGGACGAGGAACACTTTCTACTCCTCTTGCTGACGTTTCTTTTGACCAACAACTAGCAACCTATGGATTTCAAGCTCAAACTCTGGAATTCCATCAGCACTAAGTGGGGACACATTATAAAAACCTGGAAATGTACACTATGAAAAGGAAAAGACCAGGGAAAGATTATTAGCCAGTGGATTAAGAGCAGGCAGGACTTTGACTCCTCAGCCCCCCTCTAGGGGGCCACTGGTTGATCTTCATCTAAGATTTGAATTCTCCTGGGATCCTTGCCTCTGGCCTAAGGATTCCTTTTTCTGCTAGTTTCATATCCAGGGGAAAGACTTGTGATGCAGAGTATAAGGCTACAGCTAGACCTCCCTCCATAAGCATTTCTGCTGCCTATGAACTAAGATTTGCAGCATCACTGGAACTCCTTGTATAATTGATTTAAGCCAGAAATGCCCTAGAAGGCCCCAGCACCTCTTCTAGACACATCATGGCCTCTCCTCCATGTGTGGGGCCTCATGAATCCCAGGTGAGTTCTAGTTTGCCAGGATAAGGGTACTTACGCCAGTGAAAGACTCCTCACACTCTCCTTCACTGGACAAGGTGAAGTCCATGGCCATGTGGTTCTGAGTAGGCAATCACCAGTTCAGAGACTCACTCATGTTGGTACCGACTTGTCCCAAAGAGGTAGCTGGGTCAGAGCCCTTAGAGCTTACATCCACCTCGGATTCTTTTCATTGTCCAAGTCTGCACATTGATTTTATTATTGGTGAGTGAGCCTTCCCCTTGGGAGGGTTGAAGGACGAGGGTAGTTGGGGAGGAGGGATGCAACCAAGACTGATAATCGATGAATACACACAAACACAGCCTTATCAATTACATACTGAAGCACATCCAATCCAGGTGGTAAACAGGCATTGAATTCACCCATGTGCCCTCCCCAAGCTTCTTCATGATTGGGAGCTAATGAGTTAACACCTGGCCCAGGAGGGAGCTGCTAGGACTCTGTACAGGTTCCAGCCTGCATATCATTAAGTTATTTCAGCATCATCCTTGGATACAACACATAAAGGCAAAAGCCAGATAAATTGCTGATAACACTGAGTTATCTTCCCTCCATCCCGATGGCTGAAGGTGTCACCCAGGCACGCAGCAGGGCTCACCTATGCCAGGAAGGCCTTTTCAGTGCAGCCCAAGGGCTGAGCACACACCTAGATCCCAACAGCCCTGGCCCTTGCTGATATGGCACAGCTGCCCAGGGACACAATTTCATGAATTACAGGCAGGCGTGGCATTATGGCAGAGGAAGAGATATATTGTTGCATCCTTGGGCTTCCATTGGCCAAGAGAGCAAGGACAGTACCCTGAATAGGGTCACATTGCAGTGAGGGTCCATCTCACTCAGTCTTTGATGGGGAATTGTCTCTTTACATCTGAGACCCCTGAACAAACCAGAGGCCCAGGGCAGCCAAGGAAGTCACAGGCGGCCGCGGGGTGTCCCCTGCTCCTGGGGGGAGAGTGTTTCTCCTGCTCAGCTCTGCTGCATGAGGCAGCAAGACTCCTGCTGTCCTTGATTACAACAGGAAGGTGTTCCATCAGCTCCCGTAAGAATGTGGCTGTCCACACAGTGACTACTGGGCAGGAGGGAGACAGGGATGGTGGCCTGATGTTTCCTAGGGATGCTTTTCCTCACAAAGAGCCAGCCCTCCATTTGCGGTGGGTCTTAAGTCTCTAGCTTTGGGCAGTGTAGGCACTTCAGTCTGATTTCTGCACAAAAGTTGGCTGTTTGATTTTGATTTTTTTACAATTCCATTCTGGGTGCCCACTCTCCAAATGGTTCTGTGTGAAGTGGGACATGAAAGCGCGAGTGAATTGAAAAAGCTTTACAAACATCCATCCTCTCCCATTTGCTTATAAACGGCACCTGCAGATATGTTAAGAGATCTGAGGACTGGAGGCCCTTCTGCCTTGGCAGCCTTTGGCTGATGGCTCCAGATAACCCTGTTAAATGAGTTTGCACCATTGCATCCTGAATGGTCTTCTGACCAACATTTGCACAAAATCAACCTGAATATTGACAGAAAACTCTCGAGGGAGGAGGAGTTCAATCAATGTTTTCTTCCTGAGGGCATGGCCAGCAAGGCAGCTCTTAGAGAAACTTCACTAACTCTGGAAGGATCTGGAGCAGAATAATCATGCCAGTGACTCCTGGAACCCCCTCATTCTTTCCTTGCTCCTTTCGATAGGTGTGACAAGCATGGGGGTGAGCAAATCTCTGCTGCTACCCATTTGGTAACAATATAATTTTTACATTTAAATGAGGCAGTTCCTCAAACTCCATTTAGATAAAACAATCCAGTAGAGTCCTAGGTTTTGTTTTGCCTCTGTGCATGTGGAAGACAAGGGAAGCATTTATCATTCCAAAGCCAAGATGTTAATTTAAATATCATTACCTGGGATCCAGTTAACATGGAAGAATTCCAAAATTCTGTATCCGCAAAATTATCCTTCAAAAGTGAAAGAGAAATAAAACTCTCTCAGACAAGCAAACACTGAGAGAATTTGTCACCAGTAGACCTGCCTTGTAAGAAATGTTAAAAGAAGTTCTTCAGAGAGAATGATATAGATCGGAAATTTGGATCAACATAATGAAAGGAGGACTGTTAGAGAAGTAATAAATATGAATGTAAAATGAAATATTTTATTTGTCGTTAATTTACCTAAGAAATGACTGCTCAAGGTAATAATAGCAACAATATAGAAGGAAATAATTGCTTATGGATGAGTGAAATGATGACAGTAATGTTCTAAGTGATGGGATGGAGGAATTGGGAATACTCTGTTATGAGGTATCTATCTGGATAGTGTTATTTGAAAGTAGACTCAGATGAATTATAAATATATATTGCAAACTCTAGGGTAACGATTAGAAAACCTTTCAGTATAATGGATATGCTAAGAGAGAAAAGGATACAGAATCATGGAAAATGCTCAATTAAAACCAGAGATGGAAGAAAAAGAGAGGAAGATAGAAACAAAAAACAAGTGCCATAAATAGAAACAGGTACAATATGGTAGATACTAATCCTGCTATATCAATAATCACTTTAAGTGTGAATGGACTACACCAACCAAAATATAGAGACTGTCAGAGTGGATAAAAAGACAAAACCCAACTATATTTGCCTATAAGTAACACACTTTAAATATAAAGACACTGATAAATTAAAAGTATAGAAGCAAACACAGAGATTTGAAGAAAATATTTACAAATCATATATCTGAGAAGGGATTGACATCCAGAACATAAAAAGAACTCCTAAAACTCAAACACAATAGCAAAAAGCAATAGCACAATTCAAAAGTGGGGAAAGTTCTTCATTGACATTTCTCCAAAGAAGATATACAAATGGCCAATAGGCATATAAGAATATGCTTGACATCACTCATCATTAGAGAAGTGCAAATCAAAACCATAATGAGATACTACTTCATATCCATTAGGATGACTATTATCAAAAAAAAAAAAAAAAAGAAAAGAAAACAGTGGATGGAAAGGATGTGGGAAAATTGATATCCTCTGCACTGCTGTTGGAAATATAAAATGGCGCAGCCAGTATGGTAAATGTTATTGTGGTTCCCCCAAAATATTAAAAATACAACTACCATATTATCCAGCAATTCAATTTCTAGGTATATATACAAAAGAATTGAATGCAAAGACTCAAGCAGATATTTTTGACTCGTGTCTAGAGCAGCATTATTCACAATAGCCAAAAGGTGGAAGCAACACATGTCCAACAACAGATGACTGGATAAACAAAATGTGGCATATAAATACAATGGAATATTATTCAGCTTTAATAAAGTAAAAAATTCTGATACATGCTAAAATATGGATGAATCTTGAAGATATTATGCTAAGTGAAGTAAGCCAGACACAAAAGGACAAATATTGTATGATGCCACTTAAATGAGGTACCTAGAGTAGTCAGGTGCATAGTGAGAAAGCAGAATGGTGCTTACCAGGAGCTAGGGAGTGGTGAATTGGTAGTTATTGTTTAATGGAAACAAAGTTTGAGTATGGAATGATGAAAAAGTTCTGGAGACGTCTAGTGGTGATGGTTGCACAATAACGTGAGTACTTTAACTATAGAACTATACCCTTAAAAATGACTCAAATGGTAAATTTTATGTAATGTATATTTTACCACAATACAATAGTAAAGGGATGGAGAAATATATACCTTGAAAACACTAATCAAAAGAAATCTGGTGTAGCTATATTATTGTCAGACAAAGCTAACTTCAGAATTGAAAAATTATCAGCAATAAAGAAGACATTGCATAATGATAAAAGGGTCAATTCACCAAGAAAACATAATAATCGTTAATGTGTGGACACCTAACACTGGAGTGTCAAAAACTGATAGAATAACAAGGAGAAATAGACAAATCCACTATTGTAGTTGGAGATTTCAGCACCCCTCAATCAGTAAGAAATATACTCAGCAGGCAGCATATCAGTAAGCATATAGTTGAATGGAATGGCACCATCAGTCAACTGGATCTAATTGACATTTCTAGAACACTTCACTCAACAACAGTGGATCACACATTTTTCTCAAGCTCACATGGAATATTCACCAAAATAGCCCACATTCTAGGTTATAAAACACACCTTGACCAATTTAAAAGAATAGAAATCATACAAAGTATACTCTTAGACCATAATGGAATTAAGCTAGATAGCTATAGCAGACACATAGCTGGAAAATCTCAAAATATTTGTATATTAAGCAACACACATCTAAATACCACATGGGTCAAACAAGAAGTCTCCAGACAAATTTTTGAATACTTTAAACTAAATGAAACTGAAAATACAACTTATGAAAAGTTGTGGGATGCAGCAAAAGCAGTGCTTAGAGGGAAATTTATAGCATTGAATGCATATAATAGACAAGATGAAAGATCTAAAACTGGTCAGCTAAGCTTCTACCTCAGGCAACTAGAGAAAGAAGACAATATAAACTGAAAGCAACAGAAGAAAAGAAATAAGAAAAATTGGAACAGAAATCAGTGAAATTGAAAACAGGAAATCAGTAGAGAAAATCCTTGAGACCAAAAGTTGGTTCTTTGACAAGATTAATAAAATTGATATATCTTTAGCCAGGCCAGCAAAAAGAGTTCTTTACAAAGCACAATGTGTGGCTCAAGGAAGCTGCAGGAAGGCTAGAGCATCTGGCTGGGGTCTCTGGAGCTGGGAAGAGACCCAAACCCATAAGCTGCATGTTGAGCTGCCACCAAAGCCTGTGAGGCCTAGGCAGGGGAAACACCCTGTTCCTTCATCTGTCAGATATTCATGGGACACCTACTGTGTGCCAGTGCAGTGCAGTGAACAGAGCACACACCACTCTCCCTGTTCTCAAAGAATATATGTTCCAATGGCAAGGGGACAGGAGACACCTACAGAGAAGTATGTCAGCCTTAGTGAAGAAGATGAGGGGTGATCAGACCAATTACCGAGGAATCCTTCTGATGGAGGATCTCTGTCAGCCTCTGCCAAGAGACCAGGTCTACCACTGCCAGGACAGCCAGAGTCAGAGTGTGGGTGTGGGGCTGGCCTCTGGACAGGAAGGGGACAGCACAGGAGCCCAGCTCCCCACAGGGGTGCTGGAGGAGAGTGATATGGAAGGAAAAGCCAGGCCTTTGACTCTGCCTCACATACGCATACCCCCATCACCATCTCCTCCATCCTAGACACCTGGCTTGACCAGTATTAGGAAGATTTCTGTCATTTCTGTACACTTTATTGGCCTAAACTATTTGGTGTCCTACATGCAGCTCAACCTGCCTGGATTGGACCTGGAGCACCATGCCCACCTTCTCCTGGCCCAGATGGATCATCCATAATCTATTGGGGCAGAGCATGAGGGAAATGAGGATTGGGGTACATGTGCACATTAGAGGAGGGGGATAGGGTTGGGCCACACTATGAGAAGCCTCCAGACGAGGGTGTTGGGCCAGAAACAAAAAGTAGCCTCAGACTACTCATCTGGTAGACTGAAATCTGAAAAGACTTCCTGGGGTGGAGTCTGGGATTCTCTTAAATGAGATGTGATGTCTTCTGTCTTTGGAAAGGCAAATGGAAAGCCATTCATGTTGGTGAACACATCTCCTCTCCCACTTCCAGTGCCAACTCCAGGGCTTGACCTATCGCCAGCTTCAGAGCTAGAGCCAGCTACAGTGCCAATACCAGCATCAGCACCAGAACTAGAACAAGTCCAGAGCTAGAGCCAGATCCAGAATTTAAGTCAGATTCAGTACCACCAGCTCTGCTCTAGCTCGAGCTGGAGCTAGCACCAGTTTTAATCTAGAACCAACCTCAGAGCTAGAGGTAGCTCCAGCACTGTCTCTAGCACCATCTCTAGAGCTAGAGGCAGCTCCAATGCCAATTCTAGCTCCAGTGCCATAGCTGAAGCCAACTCCAGAAATGTCTTAAGCTATTGTTAAAGCAAAGAGATTACTGGTTCGTTCTGGAGGATATCAACTGGGAAGGAGCTCAAAGGAACCCTCTGGAGTGATGTCAATGCTTTGTGTACTAATAAGTATTTGTCAAAATGGATTAACTAGTTCAGTCATGTCTGAACATATCATCGCATGTAAAGTATATATTATAATAAAATATAAAAAGAATACAGGTGGTTCAATTTCCTTTTACTTTTATGAAGTGCCAAACTACCAGAAGTAATATATGGTGATAAAAAATAAGATTTACCTTTGGAGGAAATGACTGAGGGGTCATGATGAAGGATTATTTCTTTATCTGGTTGATAATTTCATGGGTGTGTTTCTTTCGTGATAATTCTCTTTGCACCTAATGTATCTAATTTTTCTCTATGTACATTATATTTTAATTAGCAAGTATTTATTTTATAAAAAGCACTGCTTGAATCTACCCATAGTCTCCTCCATATTCCTACCTCCCTCTCTCCTCTCAAGAGGAAATGAATAGCCTGAATTTATGTTTATGATTCCACTAAATTTCTACAATTTTATTTCTATGTGTACAGATCTCTCTCTCTATCTGTCTCTGTTTCTGTCTTTCTGTCTCTATCTCTCTTTCTCTCTTTTTGTGTATATACATATTTACATATGTAATGCATGTGTGTATATATACACATACACATATAGACACACATGTACATACACACAAATACATACATATACATGTCTTAAGTCTGCTTGTGCTGCCATAACAAAATAGCATATACCTGGTGGATTAGACAACAGAAAGTTATTTTCTCACAGTTCTGGATGCTAGAAGTCCGACATCAAGGTTCCAGTAGATTCGTTTTCTGATGAGAGCTCTCTTCCTGGTCTTGCGGATGGTCACCTTCTCACTGAGTCTTCATACTACCTTTTCTTAGTATGTGTGCATGGACAGGGACAGCAATCTCCCTGGTGTCTCTTCTTATAAGGACATGAATCTTATTGAATCAGGGCCTATTGGTATGAGCTCATTTAACCTTCATTATGTTCTTAGAGGCCCCATCTCCAAATACAGCCACGCTGGGTGTTAGGGCTTCAATATATAAACTTTAGAGGGACACAAACACCAGTCCATAACAACACATATACATATAAAATCTCTGTATGTTTCTCCATTGTGTCATATTGCTGGAGTCTTGCTTTTTTTTTCTCTCAGTATTTCATTTCTATAATCCACTTATATGGCATATGATATGCCATATCATATATATCATATGGTCTACAATATTCCTTATGCCAAAACACTATATTTTGGTTGTTATTGGACTTTTGTTTTTCATTTTTTTCTGCTATTACGAACAATGTTGCTAAGAGCCTTCGTACTTATGTCTCCAGTTGTACATGTGCAAAACTTCTTTAAGATATAAACGTGATAGTGGAAGTGCATGGTCTAAGGCAATGCACATTTTCAACTGCAAAACATAATGTGATATTGTTTCTCTATTAGAAATGAATAAGACTTCCAATTAATATACATTATTATCAAAAAAGCAGCCTCTAATAAATTTTCCAATCTATTAACATAAAATGGAAACTTATTGAGATTTTATTTGTCTTTCCCTGATTACTATTGATTTTGACCATCTTTTTGCATGATTATTAGACTGAGTTTCTTTTCTCTGAAATACCTATTAATCTTATTTTGCCTATTTTTCCATTTTGTTGTGTATGCACATGTAAGTCTATTTTTGTTGTTAACTTATGAGCTATTGCAGAGGGAAGGTTTTGAATAGGATTCAGAAAGATGTTTGAGACTGGAATAGCAGAGGAGAAAGATGAAAGTCTTCTAGGAAATGGTATCTGGTACTTGGGGAAGTAGTAGTGTCATTTTTTAATTCAAAGAGACAATTTTTCTCATACTGTTTAATCAAATAAGAAATCCTGCAGAGTCACGGATTTCATTTTTATCTCCATGCATGTAGGGAAAGAGGGAGGTGCCAGTGATGTTCTTCTGGTTTGATAAGAAAGTCTCGTCAACTCTTCACTTTTAGGAACACAGGCCAGTCAATTTGTTACTGAACCAAGTGGGCTTGCCTCCTGGTGAGTTAAATAAGACTCCACACCAGTGGAAGTTGTCTCACAAAGTAAAATGTATTTGCAGCAAATAGGAGGCCATGAGGAATCATTTCCAAAGTCATGACATCCCCAAACAAAGGGAAGCAGGGACTTTTATTTGGTTGGGGAATGAATATTCAAAAGGAAGAGGTGGATATTCCCTTGCACAGGCTCAGTTGGAGGACATGCTTCCACATAATGAGGCCTAAACTCCTCTTGGAGAGATCTTTGCATTAAAAGTAAGGCAAAGGTCATGGCACAGCATAGTGAGGCTTGGTCAGTTTCAGGATGGCTGGTGGTTACATCTCCTTAACATACAAAAGGAAAAGAAACAACTTGGAAAAACAGTTAATTGCTTCCAAACCCACTTTTGAGTTTCTCAAGGCATCTAGTTGGTGACAAATTTAGCGTTATAATTAGGGCAACAGATTATCAACCATAATCCATGGGACCTAGAGACATTTTCTGAAATCTAAACAGCTTACAAGACTCGTCGTTCAAGCAGCAGTTCCAAGTATAGATTAATTTTAACCCAAAACAGAACAAATTAATAGCATATGAATATTCACAAATCTTCATCTTGAATGACAAGAACATGATATTAATCTCCTACCTGGCTTTGAAGAAATGGAATTGGAGATGTATGCAATAAATTTGGAATCAGTTTTGTAAGAGGTTTAGTGGAAAGCATCTCTTGAATGGTTATTCTGCGGTATTGTGAGAAACTTGCACCAAGAGAATGCTGACTCCATAGCTTTTGGACAGAAAACCAAGATTTGTAGAAATTGTAGTCTATTCCCCATGGTCCAGTTGTGGTGACACGAAAAAAAGTCCCTCAACCTTTTCTTCAGAGAGTGAACAAATTATATCTTTTCTGGCATTCTTGCAATAGCACGGGGTTCAGAAACAAGAGATTTTGGGTAACACACTCAATCTCTGGCTTGGTTTGTTATGGACTCTGAATCACATTTTCCCCAATGTCAACTGAGAAGGCACAAAATTTTGTGAATCACCAAGTTCCTACTAACTCTTTTATGGTTATTATCATTTTTCCTCCAAGGATGAACTCTCCTATTGCCTGCTATCAACAAACAGTTCTTCCCTCAAGGGAACCAAAGGCAACAAAGCAATTATTTCCTGTTTGTCTCTAATTTGGAGCCAGAGGCGGAAAGTTACCCCCCTCCTGGGTCCCCTACATGATTTGTAGAGTTAGAAACCACGCTTCTTCTTCAGGAGTTGTAAACAAGTGTGTGTCCTTATATCTGTCTTATTTGGTTTTCAACTGATAATTCTTATCCCTGTTGCAATGCATCTTTGAGACTCTTAGAGACTCCACCTGCTTCATTGTGTCCTGTGTCTTCTAGAGAGAAATGGAAGAGCCTTCCCAGGCCTTGTAGCTGAAGGTATATGTGCTCATCACCTAAGAGGCAATGTCAGAGCAGGAGTAGAATTCATATTCAGTAGTGTCATTGCATGTGTTCATGTGTGTGTGTGTGTGTGTGTCCAGTCTGTGCTACTGATCCATAGCATGGCTCTACCATTCCTCACACCAGGGTATAAAAGACTGCTCCATGTAGAATATTGTATCTCAAACTGATGTTCTATCTAATTTTTGAGAGAATAGGGAAAGACATAAGGAAAACAATATCTCCTCTTGCTTATCTTTCATCCCCCATTAAGTCTTGTTGATTTTTCCTCCAAATTTTATCCCAAACTGTAATTATCTTTATCTCTGCTGCCATGATCCAGGTGAAAGCAGGCACTGTTTTGTACCTGAAATACTGCAACGGCCTCCAGTTAGGATTCCTGCTGACACTCTCACCTTGTTATAATCTGTGCTGTACTCAGTAACCAGCAAACTGTTTAAAATTTTTCATTCACTCCTTTCCTTATACCTTTTCATGGGTGTTCTATTGCTCTGAGAATAAAATCAAAATTTTCCATTATATAGGAAAAATACTTAAATAATCTGGCTCCTAGATAATTCTCCAATGCCATAACTTTCCCATGGTAACCGTGTTCATGAATTTTCTCTGTTCTTCACTCAAATACCATAGTCCTGCCCTCTACAAACAACTGGAATGCCCCTTTTTATAATCTTCACATGTTAGGTTCTTATTATTCAGGATTCACTGTAAGGAACCATAAGAACAGTCTTCTCACCACCTTAGTATCTTGTAATTTGACAATATCTATCAAAATTGTGTATGTATAGGGGCCCGCCCTGTGGCCTAGTGATTAAGTTTGGCTCACTGCACTTCAGTGGCCCAGGCTCAGTTCCCAGGGGCACACCTACACCACTCGTTGGCTGCCATGCTGTGGTTGTGATCCACATACAAAATAGAGGAAAATTGGCACAGATGTTAGCTCAGGGCAAATCTTCCTTAGGAAAAAAAAAAAAATCTGTGAATGTATATATCTTCCAATTCCATTTCTAGCAATTTATCCTACATATGTATGTGGTAATGTGAAAAACGGCATATAAACAATGATATTAATGAAATATTACTGTAAACAGAAAAATATTAGAAACAACCTCAGTGTCCATAAGGTAGCTAGTTAGCACTTTCATTATGATAAATTGATTGTTACTAATATAGTAATGACTAGTAACATTAGATGTGTAATTCATCTCAGGGAACAATACTAAATTAATAGGATTTTTAGTGTAGTGGACTGAAGAGGGTAGGAATTGGAGAGATAATTTCACTCAAATTGGGAGAATGAGTACATAATATAAACTTTAATTAACTCCCAAGGTGAATGATGAGTCCTATAGTGAGACACATTCTCAGATCTCAAAGGGAAAGATTTTTAGACCGAATGTCTTTGTATAGTGTGTGGATTCTATTTTTTGGTAAATACACCATCATGTTCTCTTTCCCTATCATTTTGTGAGTGCTTCCATGACCAAGTATAAGATTAACTGACCTGAAGAAGAAAGAGAGAGAAATGACAGTATTAGCAAAGTGTAAGAAGTGCTAGAATATGACAAGAAAAATATCAGTTATGAATCACTGTCATAAAACTTACGTTAGTAGCCATGAAAAAAGAGATGTTATTTGATAAACTATGCTGGACAGAAACTTGCAAAGATCTTATTCTTTGTCAGATCCAAGATTTGAGTGGAAAATCCAAAGTATTTCACGGTGTTCTTAGAACTCGGATAAGAGTGATCTGGTTAGAACTAAGGGAATAAGATGGGAATTTGGAAGAGAAACAGACTCTTTTCTCCACATTCCATGAAAATTCCTTTAGAAAGAGTGATGGTAGACTGAAAATGTTGAGGAGTGGGAAGGAATTTTCTTAAAGGAAAGACTTATGGCTGTGTAACAAGGTATTTCACTAGATCTTTTATATCATTGACATAGATTCTTGTCCTTAATGCTCTTGCGTTGAGCAGTTACATATGATGTTTCCACCAAGTCTGCAAATCCTGATTTCTGGGAGATCCAGAGCAGCCCACTGTGTTGTCTTATCTTGATCCAACACATGAAAATAGAACATCAACCAAAACATTTGTGAGAGGCATGAGGAAGGTTAAGAAAGGCCAGTGGACCAATTGGAGAGCATCTAGTAGTGTTTTTAATAACTGACATAGCCATGCACCATGACTTCCTAATCTCAGATTTCTGTCATGAAGTCCTGGACTCCTCGAGTTTGAACCTGACCTGATCTCATCATCATCGTGTCATTTCACGGTTTCTCCAAAAGAGACTGTGCTGGTTTCTAGGTGGATGCATAATAATCTGAAGTCCGATCATCTTTAGCCCATTAGTGGGGCAAAAAGGATGAGCTATTTGGGTTAAAACTCATGTACTGACCAGTTCAAAACCATGTTTCCATCATGTGATCATCTTAATGATTTGTCATTCTTTCACAATTCCATTTCTTTTTTTATCTCCAGCAAAAAAGAAAAAGAACATGAGAATGGATAATGAGAGCAGTGTGTCTGAATTCCTCCTCCTAGGGTTGCCCCTCTGGACAGAGAAGCAAGGCATATATTACACTCTTTTTCTGGTTATGTACCTGACCACAGTGCTGGGGAACCTGCTCATTATCCTGCTTATCAGGCTGGACTCTCACCTCCACACCCCCATGTACTTCTTCCTCAGCCACTTGGCCTTCACTGATGTCTCTTTCTCATCAGTCACAGCTCCAAAGATGCTCATGAATATGCAGACACAGAGTCAATCCATCTCATATGTTGGGTGCATTTCCCAGGTGTATTTCTTCTTATTGTTTGGGGATCTTGACAGCTTCCTTCTCACATCAATGGCCTATGACAGGTATGTGGCCATCTGTCACCCCCTCCACTACACCACTATCATGACTCAGAACCTGTGTTTCCTGCTAGTAACTGTGTCCTGGGTCCTATCCTGTGCTAGTGCACTTTTGCACACCCTCCTCCTGGCCCGTCTCTCTTTCTGTGGAGACAACATTCTCCCCCACTTCTTCTGTGACCTCTCTGCCTTACTTAAGCTGTCCAGCTCAGATACCACAGTCAATGAGCTGGTTATCCTCACTGTGGGAGTGGTGGTCATTACCTTGCCATTCATATGTATCTTGGTCTCTTATGGCCACATGGGGGCTACCATCCTTAGAGTGCCCTCCACCAAGGGAATCTGCAAAGCCTTGTCCACATGTGGCTCTCACCTCTCTGTGGTGTCTCTGTACTATGGAGCAATTATTGGACTGTACTTTTTCCCCTCATCTAAGAACTCCAGTGAAAAGTATGTCATTGTGGCTCTATTATACACACTGGTCAGTCCCATGCTAAATCCCTTTATCTACAGTCTGAGGAATCAGGATATGAAAGGAGCTCTGGGAAATATACTCAGTAGAGGAAAATTTTTGCCATGATGAGCATTGTTTTTCCTACTTATTTGATATGAGACCCTCTCCATTCCGCACATGCAACATGAGCAGCCTTTCCTGTCTGAATAGCTGCTTTTTAGTGAATCTTGATGTGGCACTACTCCTTCATTTTCTGTTTCAGCATGGGCTTAGTTTTCTTCTCTGTTTAATTTTTGTTCATTTTAGAGAGTCATGGGAAACGTTTATTAAAAACATACCTATGCAATTTTTTTCTAAACCATTTTTTTACCTATGGTATCCCTAGCCCTACAAGTAGTTAAAATGTTCATGCAGTCACAGCTTTCAGTCTTTGTATTTTTTTATAGTTTACAGCCTTTTATAGTAAAACTTTTCCCTTCTCAAGATAACAAATATATTCCTTTGGCAGTTTCATGATTTTGTTTTTGTGTTTAATTTTGTAAAATATTTGAAATTTATTTTTATAGATGACATTAATTAGAACTTAGGTTTTATTTTTGTTTCTAATTCCCATCAATTGTCCAAATTTTGGTTTGGGTTATGTTTATAGAGTTATGGCAACATGGTATGTCTCTTTTTTTCTCCTAATTGAGCAGAACTGGTCACAAATTGAAATGAGATGGTTTTCTGTAAAACGCCAGGAAAATCGTCCAGACAGGACTGGTACTGGCCCCAGGTGGTGAACTCAAATTTGACTGTAGCCCTCTGTGTCTTAGGATGGCCAATTGTGTGTGAAGTATGGTAGTGAGAACAGGGATTTCAAAGCGGCTTTCCAAGTGATGATGCGATTATGAGTGATCAGTCCAATCCTATAAGAGGGTTCAGCTTTTCAGAGGATGGGACTAAGAAGTTCTTGTAAGAATATCCAGAAACCTAGGCAACCCAAACTGAACTCAGGCAGGACTTACTGTAGTTTAATTCAAATATATCTGAATTTTTTAAAAAGTGCTTCTCTCTCCCAAGTTCATTAATATACTGTCTCATGTTGCCATCTGAAATCGTATAGTTTTTACTTCAGTCCTTGAGAAACTACCTCTGCTCAAGGCAAACATAGTTAACTTCATTGTTATAAGTTGTTACTTGTGACAATATTTATGTATTCATTATTTCATTTAATCCTAGTAACGGGTATAAAGGAGGGAATTCATGTTAAAAGAGGCTAAGTTGCCCAGTGCCACTCAACTAGCAACATTTAGTGGAGTTGGTACTCAAACTACTCTACGTGTGAGGTGAAATCCCGAGTCCTTGAAATCATTTAACTATTTTTCAAACTAGAATAATATTTTTACCCATTTTACTAGAAATTTTATTTAAACTTTTAAAACTATAGGTATAGCAAAGAAGCATATATAACACATACAGTTTAAATACATATAAGTATACGTATAGTATGTTGTATGTGTGTATATATATGTGCATGTGTTTATATATATGTGACAACTAATCACATTTTAATAAATAATATTATAATAAATGTTCATTTAATAATATCTAGGCTTAACCAGTAGAAAACTAACAATATTGTTAAGCCCATTGTGTCTCCTCCTCAATTGTATCTTCCTCTCTTCTTGAAACTTCCCAATATCTTTAATATTTTCAATATTCCCTTACTTTTATCAAAAGTTTTAACACTTCTAGGTTTATCCTTCAATTTTGTCTGCACTAGGACTGCTTATAAATGGAATAATACTATATTTATTCTTCTAGGCTTTGCTTTTGTTGTCTAATACTGTCCTTGTGACAATCATCCATATTGTATAATATTGCACTGAGACTCTATAACACATTTGTCTGTTCTATTTTCTATGGCTATTTCTTTTGTTTTCAGTATTTTGTTATTACAAACAATGCTGCTGCAAACATTCTTGTACATCATCTAGTGCATTATGCAAGAGATTCAGTAAATTCTATACCCAGGAGAAGAACTACTGGATTGTAGGCATGTGCATGTTCAACTTAGCTATCACTGCTAAGCTCTTCTGTAAAATAGTTGTACCAAGAAGCCTGTGTGAAAAGGCTTTATACTGTATGATTTCAACAATATGACATTCTGGAGAAGGCAAACTAAGGATATAGCAAAAAGAGCAGTAGTTATTAGGGGTTCAGTGCTTGAAGGAGAGAAGGACAAATAGGTAGAGCAAAGAAGATTTTTAGGGCAGTGAAACCATTCTGTACGATGCTGTAACAGCGCATACTTGTCATTATGTATTTGTCAAAACCAACAAAAACTGTACAACATAAACAGTGAAGTCTAACGTAAACTATGGACCTTAGGTAATGATATACCAATGTTAGTTCAATCATAACAAATGTACCACAAGGATGTAAGATGTTAATAATAGGGGAACTTGGTAGGGGTAGGGGAGAAGTATATGGAAACTCTCTGCTCAAATTTTCTGTAAACCTAAAAGTGCTCTAAGAAATAAAGTCTATTAATTTTTAAAAAGTCATACTAATTTAAATCTCCATCACCTGTGTATGTGAGTTCCCATTACTTGACTTCTTCCACAACACTTGGTACGACGAATTTCTTAATTTTTGCAATTCTGGTGAATAGAAAATTATATCTCATTGTGGTTTTACTTTCTATTTCCCTGATTATTAACAAGGTAAAGCATCTTAGCCTGTGCTTATTGGATATTTGTGGCAGAGATGGCTGGCTGTCCAGCAAAATTTCATGACCTCCTTCTCATGTGTGAAGTTGTCTCTAGGAGGCAGTTGCTATTTTTCCTACTAATCTAGGTATACGTACATGGCACGTTCTCCCCAATGGAAGAGAATGTGTCATATTTCTTGGCCATAATTTTAAAGAAGAGTGTGTGTCTTCTCCTCTGTTTTCTGGACACAAGTGACCTGGTGCCCTGAGAGATAACTGACCCTGGTCCCTGAATTACCACATAGTGAAACTTGAGAAAGTCACCTTGATAATGGCAAACATTCCATTTTATAGACAATGAAGAAGGTATGTGGCATCAGGAAAAGGCTGACGAAGGGTGGACTCAGATTTCTTGTCAGAGGGAGCATCTTGAATTTGCATAAATAGTAGGAATACCCCAGTGGAATCCCATCTAGCACAATTTGCTGCAGATAACTCAGCATTAGGTGGATCTACCCTGTACTCTTGCTCAAAGGATAGAGTTGTTGAGCAAAGTAACCAACAAGACTGTTACAGTACTATAGTGTCAGTGTCAGAGTAAACGTTCTTTAAATTCAGAGATATTAATATTAATTCAACACACACATATGCACACACAAATACCTTATGAGTAATAGCTCATATGTGCAAGGCATTGCCCTGGAGGAAGTTTGTGACCTTGGAAAATAGAAGCCAATTAAGTCTCTAGAGTGAAACGCGTGCCTCTGACGTAATTAACACTGTGTGATAAGAAGCTGAGCTAGATGTCATCAGAATAGAATGAGAGAATCTCGATAGTTCATGGTTTGGAAACCACTCAACTTATGCTTTGAAAACCACTCAAGTTGCCCTTGAAGATTAAAAAAGGTAAATCAAAAGATTTCAGCCTAGAGCATACAATGGACAGTTTCAAAAGGTTAATGGATAGTAGCTGCAATTCTCAAGAATCACTGAAAACTCCACCAAATGTCTCAGTCTGCAGCAGTAATGCAGGTGGCTCTTAGGAGCTCAGTGGGAAACTACTGTGAATCTCACACCTGCCTATATTTCTGGATTTAATCTGCTCCAGAGAGTAATAGCTTCTCCTCTTCTGTCTTATAAATCTCTCATGAGTTCCTCTCGTTGCAAAACATTAGACATGAACAATACAGAAAAGAAAAATCTAGAAAATGTGGTGTCCAGGCTCACCACTACAATGCAGTGGAAGCCTTAGAGGTGGGTGATGATGACACTAAGCTAACAACAGACTATCTAGGATAGGGTATAAGGACAAGAAAGGGGAATTGGGTAGAAGGCTGAGAAAGTACACATATGTAGTCCCAGGAACAGGATGAGGGATGCATGGGGCAGAGCCACCTCAGATGAGCCCACTTTAAATCATAACCATGATGAGATGGCAAGCATGATGGGCCACAGAAGCGTGATGAGACCAGCCACGTCCAGATAAACCACGAGCCCAAGCTAGATCAGCCAAGCCTCAGATTCATAAGTAACATAAATGCTTATTGTTGAATGCTGCTGATATTTTGTGTTCATTTGTTATCCAGCATTTTTTTTCAAGAGCTAACTGATACATATCAATATGAAAAAGCCCTATGTCACTGGGGCAAGCCTAACATCAGTGGAGTGGAAAAGTATATTTATGCCGTTGAAGTGAGAAGGAAGGAGTAAATTTTTAAAAATAATAATCCATTTCACCATACTTAATTCTTGGAACATTGAACAAGTACTTCTCAGGAGATATAATTTTTTGCTGCCATTCATTCAAAATTTATTTAGTTGATGATTATTTTCTTTTGCTGCTAGATAAAAACTCTTATGAATCCCATGAATTCTCTTCTAACCTTTGGGTATTGGAGAGTGTCAAGATTACTTTCTACCACACTCTCAAATCTGTAGTTATATTTCCCTTTGCCTCATTGGAGCTGGCTGCAGGGAAGATTATGAGGTCCAGAATGGAGTCATAATGGTATATTATTTCTTTTTCCTCATTTTTGTCAAGTCTGATTGCAGTTGCTGATCCCCCCTTCTGGGGATGGAGCGTGGAAGGAAGAATGAGAAAGTGGTGACAATAATATGCTTTTTCGGTTACTGTCGTATTAAGAAGGTTTTGACTTCTCTTGACCTGGATGATGGTTAAAACTGACTCATGCTCTTGCTGTCACTTCCAGGCCACGGGATCCTCAGAGATTCCAGGCTGCCTTCCCATACATCCTCTGTAATATAACTGAAGTGCATTTCACGCTGTGAATGCTTCACCTTATAGACCCTGTTTGTGGTGGTTCATTCCCTACAGATCTCTAATTCTCTCTTGGAGTTTCCTAGACTTACTAATAGGTCTTTTTGGGAAGAATTGAAAATGGCTTCATATCACTTCTCTCTCTCACATAACCCACCTGTAGTCCACAGGAAATGTTTTGGATTTTATTTCCCCACCATAAAAAAAGTGAAAATGGGGCCTGCCCAGTGGCGCAAGCGGTTAAGTGCACACACTCCACTGTGGCGGCCTGGGGTTCGCTGGTTTGGATCCCGGGCGTGCACCAATGCACCGCTTGTCAGGCCGTGCTGTGGCGGCGTCCCATATAAAGTAGAGGAAGATGGGCACGGATGTTAGCCAGGGCCAGTCTTCCTGAAGAAAAAAGGGGAGGATTGGCAGGTGTTAGTTCAGGGCCGATCTTCCTCACAAAAAAAAAAGAAGTGAAAGTATTTCCCAAACATAATTCTATTCTATAATTCCAGTTCCCTTTCCCCTCACATTTCATCTATTCTATTGCTCTGGCACTCGTAAAAGTAGGGGACGTATGTAAACTCTTTAAATGGTTCTTTTGAAGCTTCTACCACTAAGCATGAGGTGAGGAGGAAAGGACTCCCCTCTCTGTTGGGAAGATTTGGGGTTCACTTTGCAGCTTTCTCAAAATGAAATCTCTTTATAAGAACCTCTCATTTCCAGGTCTTAGCAATTTTTAGTTCCACACTTAGGTTGAGAGGCTCAAGAGTTATGAATTTATTATGGGACATTTCCTACAAACATATTCATTCTGTATCTTACAATTTGATATCTGCTATCTACAAAATCTTGGTACCTCACCTGAAACTTCCAGTTTAATATCCTGGTATAAGCTGTTCCCTCTTCCTGTGGTCACCAGGACAAGATAGAACTTTGTGTGTCTGGATAATTCTGATTTGTTAAATCTCAGGTAAAGAAAAACCTTATCTGGGAAGTTTTTCATATGTCCTCTGCCACTAGGCTGAGCTAATTATTCCTCCTCAGGACACAGAGTTCTATGTAAACAATTATGGTCCTTGACTGAATCACTATGGTGTCAGGCGGCCGAGATTGAAATCTTCCTTTCACTAACCGTGACTTTAAGGCATTCTTAAGCTCTTTGAGCATGAGTTTTCCCAACATATTTTTAGGGTTGCTGTCAAGATTAAAGTAGATGATCTTAATGCATATTAAGCTCTTTGACCAGTACCTGAGACAATGGAGGTGACATTCGTTTTTGTTTCTTAATATCTGTATGTGTTTGTGGAGAAGGAAAGTGTGGGCTGTATTCCTGAAGGACAAGAAAGCAGCGTGTTAATTATTATACAAGAAGAGTAAAATGTAATGTGTCCTCCCTGAAAGTTCTAGAAGGGCTCAGGGTCCCTGGATGCCTGGGTGCCTGGGTGAAGGAGAAGACACATTGTGACAAAAATGGAAAATTTTTTAGAAATGGAGGTGTGCAAGGCCAAACAATAACAACTTTAATATTTGGGGCCAGCCCATCAGGCTGATGGCTTCCATTCAAAGATACCAGTCAAAAGACATCATAGCATTCTCAAAGTATTTTACAAGCCCCATTATCCAGGAAAGGGACAAATTGATTCATATAAAGAATATCCCCTTTTACTACTCCCCTTTACAGGTGCAAGAATAATGTAGGCAAAGATTTCTGAGTAACAGCTGTAGAAGGAAGACAATTGAGCTATATTTTCAATAATTTGTATTTTCATGTTATTGTGGAAATAAGATCATATGGGTGTTTTAAAGAAACATTTAAGTATCAGTTGGAAGAATACGTTTTCTTACTCAAGAGTTTTCTCAAGGCCCTTTTCATATCTTTATTTCTCAGGCTGTAAATTAAGAAGTTCAACATGGGAGTGACCACAGTGTACATCAACGAAGCAATTATGTTATTGTTGTTCGATGAGGGAAGAAAATATAGACCAATAATTGCCCCATAGTAGAAAGTCAGTACTGAGAGATGAGATCCACAAGTGAACAAAGCTTTGCAGATGCCCTGGGTAGAGGGAACTCAGAGGATGGCGGCCCCAGTGTGGCCATAAGAAACCAGGATACCTAAGAATGGAAGCACAATGGTTGTTAATCTTGCAGTAAAGATTACGAATTGGTTGAGGGAAGTGTCTGAGCAGGACTATTTGAGCAGGGCAGCAAGGTCACAGGAGAAGTGAGGGACAGTGTGGTCAGCACAGAAGGACAGCCAGGCCAGGAAGAGGGTGCACAAAAGAGCACAAACACAAGCAATGAGCCGGGACCTGGCCACAAGCATGACACAAACGCTCTGATTCATGATGGCGGTACATTGCAGAGGGTGACAGATGATGACATACCTGTAATAGGCCATTGAAGTTATCAGGAAACTGTCCAAAACACCAAAGAATATGAAAAAAATATGTCTGTGAAATGCACCGTGCATAGGGGATGGATTTTACTTAAGCTGCATGTTCATCAGCATCTTAGGGACAGTGACAGATGAGAAACTAATATCAGTGAAGGCCGTGTACCTGAGGAAGAAGTACATGGGGGTGTGGAGGTGAACGTCCAGCCTGATGAGCAGGATGATAAGCAGGATCCCCAGCACCCTGGGCAGGTACATGCCCAGGAACAAGGCAAAGAACATACTCTGCTGCTCCAGTGGGACGGGGATCCCCAGGAAGAGGAACTCAGACATTGCTCTGCTTCTCCTTCCTCATACTGCTCTATCAGCTGGGGAGGACTTATGCAGAGAGTTGAAGAGAAAATACGGAATGTCTTGGGATAAAAAAATGATCATTGTGGCATAGCATAATAGGGATGTTCTTTTGATTTAGGGAATGTCTTCATCCATATTTTCTTATATTTGATGCATATTTTGCTGGATAAATGTAGAAAAGGTGTAGATTTAGGATATACAGCCACTTTATTTCTCAATCTGTTTCCAGTCTCTGCAATACTAACAGTTAATGATTGTTAAACATTGTCCTTATGTGGTTTTCTAGTAGCTTCCATCTTGTAACTGATTCAACAGTCTTAAGTATATGAACTAGGTAGGTACCATGATTATTTTCACTTTCAGGTGTGATAGCTGAGGCAGACAGTCTCACAGTCACAGAGATAAGAGGAGAAGCTGGCATTTGAACCCAAGTGTTTTGACTTCAGAGTTCATTCTCTGGAAGCAAAACAAAATATTTATCATCAGAAATCTCATTGCCCTTCATAATTTTGTGTGTAATTATCTGTTTATGTCTGTATGCCCTGCTTGTCTAAAGGTCCCACGATTATTTCTCGTTTGTTCATTGGTTGTAGACATAGAATTGATCACAATTAGTGCGTACCCGGTATAAATTTGCTGATCAAATAAAAGATGTCTCATCCAAATGAAATTCACCATGACAGCCTCTTTAGGAAAGTTGCATCAGGCCTTATTCAAGATCCTGGTTTAACCCTAATAATCTTAGAGCCCCATCTTATTTAGTTCACACATGACATCGAATTCAAAGAAGTACGATCTAAAAGCCAAACATAATTTTTGATGAATCAATATTTATCAAAATATATTTTTTAACAAAGAAGGTAGGCATTCACTATAACATAGCAAAGGTGATTATAAAGCTATATTGATTAGAACAAGTAATGTGTTTTACAAAGATGAAGCAATAAGACAGTGGAGGAAAACAGATAGCCTAGAAACAGACAGGATTTTAACAAGGACTTGGTCTCACCATCGCTTTGTCAGCTGGATTCAGAGGATAACCAGGTACCAGTCCTAGTTTCTGCACCTCCAACTGAGTGAAAGGAAGAGTGTAATTAGGAACCAACTTAATCCAGCAGGTTGAAATTCATGTCAAATGATAACTTTCAGTGACTTTAGCAAAGTAGTGAACTGATTCTCTAAAATATCTGGAATTAGACATCAAATCAAAATATTTATAAGTGTTTTACCATTAGGTCTCCAAGAAACAGGTGGAAAAATAGTTTACTACTTTGTCCTAGGGGCAGAAGGCTTTCTGCACAGATTCCAGAACCTTGGATCCAACCCTGACCCCAATCTTCATGGATTGTGGAAAATCAGTGATGGAACACTCTCTCTAATTTTCTTGAGATTCTTAAGATTATCTGAGCCAGTTTTTCATGGGAGGACATGCAGATCTATGGCTGCGTAGTGTCATTTCCAAAACAACATTGAGCCTTCCATATCTTGACCCAAAACACCACCCTCAGTAGGATGCTGGTAACTGAAATTCTTTCAGCAAGAGAAAACAGGCTTTAAGGTCCCAACTATAGATTAGGTTTAAAGGTAAATATTCCTATGAGAGAGAGCCACTGGCCAGCACTCTCACTGAGATGGAATGGCTGGGAGCTGTTGATATTTGGGGACCAGGTTTGGAGAGCAGAAGAAGAGCACTGACCTCCTCAGACAAAGTGAGGAGGGGAGAGGGATGCATATTACAGGCAGAATGAAAGCAGGGGATGAAGACATTGGAAACAAACTTACTGTCTTTCCAATTTTGCTGAGATTATTGTTATAGGGCTAGAAACAGTCACATTGTTAATAAAATCTGATTTTGCACCTAATTTGCACCAGGTGCTTTTTGAATACTGTTCACTTCTTCCCACAACCTTTCGACAGAGACATTCTGATCCTCATCTTAGAAAGGAGAACATTGGGACTCAGTGATGAAACTTGCCCAATGTTATAGCTCTGGTTTATGGTGAACGTGGGATTTGACCTCAGTTCTATCTGGCCTCAAAGACTGTATTCTTCCCACCATGTTGCGTGCCTTCATTAACTATATCTTCAAGTAAGACAGTACTTGCTGCCTGAGAGCATTCAAGAATTTCAGGAAATAAATCAGGAAGTTTGAGGATGAATGAAAATCTATGGTTTCAAGACATGTGTCTAGATGGTAATATTAATAATGATAACAATAATATTATAATAACAATCATTCATTAATCACATATTTATTTAATGAATAATATAGGCCAGCTGCTGTGATATGTACTTTATATCATATCAGCCTAAGAGGGCCACAACAAAAACATTATTCTCATTGAAAGAGTTGGAAACTAGGGCTTAGAGAGTGTAAGTAATTTTCCTAAAATCATTTAGCATGAAAATAATGGACAGATCATTTGTGCCCAGATTTAACTGATTTCAAATCCATGTTCCTAACCATCATGCCACGTTGCCTCCAGCAGAGCACAAAATGATAAAAAAAGAGACACCTGGATATGTTCTCCTCATTAAAGAGAAGATGAGATCTGTAACTTCCAAAGCCTTTGGATGGATATATTGCCTCAGTTTTTAATCAGATGATCAGAAGTGAATATAGAGACTAGGATACCAGTTGCCGGCTTTACAAAGACAGCTGCCCATAATGTAAATTTTTCAGGGCTCCAGGACAAAAGTAGATCCGACTCTCACTAATGTTCTTGACAGACTACCTAATTTCTATCAATAAGTAAAAGATTAAGGTAACTATGTAACATCTGTTGGAAATAATATTACGTAGCCAGTAAAATGAGTTCATGAAAAGTTCAGAATATAATATTTGAAAGAACATAATAGAAAATTGTATATAGACGTGTCTGTAATTATTTGCAAAAAAATGCAGATTATTATTTTTAACCCTGGAAGGTTGTGCTCATAGTTTGGATGCAGGCCAGATATTCAGCAAAACTATGAAAGAGATAACGTTTTCCTAGAGGGGAAGTATAAACCCCAAGGAATTATAATTATTGTGTCCACCTAAGTTATCTGAGATGACACAACAAAATTGTATAAAGTAACAGGCACAAATCTGTAAGATTTTGCAGCAGTCCACACACACACACACACACACACACATATGCATGCACATATTGCTGAGTGAAGTCTAAAAGGATTGTCCTTACCTATCTCGGGAGTGGTGAATTCAAATACTATCAGCTCCTGGATATGAACTAATTTTTCATTTTCTCTCCAAAATGTTTAGAGCTAGGACAAGGAGAAAAGTCACAAGTTCAACCCTGAAGTGGGGAGGAGGTATACTTTCTCTTTTTCACCAGATCTAGGCAATGACAAGGGTATCCATTTTTATCAGCCAGACTGGGAACCCAGGGGACCCAGGCCACAAGTTTCTTTTGAGGGACAATTTGAGAATAGTTACTGCATTTCCCTTAACCATTCCCAGGTGAGATGTGCCTTTGCAAGATACTAAAGATAGTCAACTCCTTTGGGAATGCAAATGAGGACTTTTATTATTTGTAGATGTGTTTATTTATAAAGAATTTTCGTATCTATGAGTTCATTTTATCCTCACAATAATTCTTGAGGTAGATAACATTTTTCTGGTTTTATTGTGTTTGAGAGAGCCTCAAAAGAAAATGGCCAAATGAGTATTCAAACCTGAATTCATTAACTTCAAACCAAAAGCCTAATTTCATTGCACCATGATACCTCCTTTGTAATAGTGGGCTCTGTATCATACAGACTTCTTCCCTCTCACATTCAATCTGGAACTGGGAGGAGAGGTGCTACTAAGCCCTAGGGAATAAAAACACTTATCAAGGAACAGTTGGGCTTCTGTTTCTCAGAAAATGAGACTTTTTTTCTTCCTACAGAAACACCTGAATACATGTAGGGATTTTTTGGACAGTTATGACACATAATAGTTGGCGCATACTCAGGGACAAAAACATAATCTTTAACCATAAGAATGAGTGTGAGAAGATCTTGGAAATCTGTTCCATTTGGATTTGGAAATATAGAGAAGAGACAAAAAATCAAGTGGAGCCATTTTATTCATTATTTTTCCAATAATTCATTCATTCATTTACTCATTCATAAAAGTTTTGTGTACCAACTATGTGGCAATGATTTTGTGAGCATTGTGAGCAAATATTTGAAAACAAAGTTTTTTTCACTCAAAGTGCTCCCAATCTAAGGAACAGGATAGACAAGATACTGTGTGTCAAATGTTGTAATGAAGGTGAGAGCTGAGTGCTATGGGAGCACAGAGGAGGGATATCAAACTCAAATTTAGCAGATCAAGCAAGCTAGGCTTGTAGGAAGTTAAATGTAAGCAGAGATCTGAGAGAATCAAAACAAGTAAAAGATGACATGGACAGTGTAGAGGCAGATGTGTGGAACAGAATAAAAGAGAAGAATAGGAAAAGACCTGGAGAAGAGAAAGGATGACAAATTTGGAAAAATTTTGTCAGGAAAAATAAAATAGCTGAAATGTACACTCCAACAGGGGAAAAGGTTCAGGATGAGACCAGAGAAATTAGCAGGAATGAATCATGCAGAACTTTGGAAGCCTTGAAAGTTAAACAATTTTCACTCATCCAAAAGGAAAGGGAAAGCCATAGAAGGATTTGATCAGAATATTGACGGTGTCATATTAAAAACTATCACTATGAGTAAAGTTCATGAGCATGTATTTGCAGTGAATGGAGGAAATGCTGGCAGCACAGGAATAGAGTGGTGAGATGCAAGACCAGAAGCAAGCAAGGAGACCAGTTAGGAAGTGGTCACAATCATTTAGTTAGGAGATTATGGAAGTCTATCGAAGGGAGAGAATAGAATTGGAGAGAATTATATGGATTTCAGTCTCCTTCAGAGACAAAATCTGAAGGATGTGGTAATTTCAATGTGAGTTGATTTTGATAAAACTATCTAAAATGAGGAAAATAAAGGAGTTAAAAACCTCTCTAAATTTGTGGCTTGAACAACTGGGTGTACGGTTGTGATATTCACCGAGACAGGGGACATAGAAAGACAAACAGATCTAAGAAGTATTTAACACACTGAGTATGAAGTGCCTATGGGTCATCCATGAGAAGAAATTCAGTAGGCAGGAGGATATATTTTGGATAGAGATAGAAATTCATGGGCTGTCAACATAGAAGAGGATGAGATTTCCTAAAAAGAAATGCCATGAATAACGAAAGTTGATAAAAGAGAATAAGAATGGAGAGGAGGCACGGGGTGGGGAGGGAGAAGAGGGAAAGAAACACAAGGGAAGGGAAGAGAGCAAGGCTGAAGACACACCATAGGGAACAGTGACAATTAAGGAAGTGGTAGAGAGACAGTGTCCCAAAAAAGGCAGCGAAAAACAACCAAAGACATAGAAGGAAAATATAAAAAGGCGGGATCATTGGAGCTAAGGGAAGAGAAGGTTAAGTGTTGAAAAATACCCATAGAACTTAGGAGTAAGGAGGATTTTGGTGATGGAACCAGGAGCGATGACAGTGAGTGGTGGGAACAGAACCTAGATTACAGTGGATTGAGGAATAAATGAAAGTAAGTAAGTGCAGAAGGTGGCTAGTTGAACTGATTAAACATTGAAACTTTACTAGATGGATGGGAAGGAAGGCCACTGTGGTAAAGACTCCTTAAAATTGCTAAGAGTGATAAACTGTTAGATACCTCTGGAGAAGTAATAGAGTGAAGACAAAACAAATTTGGGGAAAAAATGGACATGATCAGAGATTGGATAGATTTATGAGGTCAAAGATCCTGTATAATGGATAGAGTTGAATGAGAGAGCAAGAATTGAATGTTCAAATTTAATATTTCATAAGTAAAGTTCCAGTTTTTGTAATATGGCCATGGGAAGAGATTGTTAAAGTGCAGTAGAGGTCAAGGTCATGGAAAATGAGATCAAAGAATAAATATGCCACGTTGTTGAATGGTTCATTCACACAAGTGCTGAAGGCACTCAAGTTGATGGCTAATTTGTAGGGGAGAAGTAAACTAATTCAAGTACCAAAGCTGTAACAAAATAGAGTCATTGGAGTCTGGTAGTAGGGGGTGTAGGCTTTAACATATAACAGTTTCTACTGTTTGCCTAGTACAGAAAAAGCTTTATGCAGAAGGATTTCTAACTACAGCATACTTTTATAATTTTATAATTTTATTTATTTATTTTTCCCCCAAAGCCCCAGGAGACAGTTGTACGTCATAGTTGCACATTCTTCCAGTTGCTGTATGTGGGACTCGGCCCCAGCATGGCGGGAGAAGCAGTGCCTCGGCGCGCGCCCGGGATCCGAACCCGGGCCGCCAGCAGCGGAGCGCACGCACTTAACCGCTAAGCCACGGGGCCGGCCCTACAGCATACTTTTAAAATATAAGAATTGCTTACAGCCTAGTTTCTATCAATAAGGGAAGGGTTAAGGCAACTATGGTACATAGCCACTGGAAGTAATATTACATAACCATTAAAATGATGTTTATGAAAAGCCTATGACATAATTTTTGAAAGATCATAATAGAAAATTATATATAGGCAGGTTTACAACTATTTGCAAAAATGCATATTATCATTTTTTTTAAAACCTGGAAGAATGTGCTCCAAAATATTAACAGAAGCTATATTTTGTTGTTGGGAGTAGAGGCATTTATGTGTTTTAAAAATATTTATTTGCTAAAATTTTTATAACAATGCATTTCTTTTATAAGTAAATGAAAATATTAAACAGTTTTGTGAACCACTGCTGAATCTCATGGGAAAGACAGTGGTCTAGGAAGAAAAGCCTGTATACTTTGTATCCACTCTCGTAGGTTCATCCACTCATTTTTGACCCAAATACTCTTTGTCTCTGAACTTCCATTCTTACTCCCTTTAGGCCCCTGACAACAACTAAACTATTCACCAATGCCCAATAATCCACGTATATTCTTACCCCAGGCCATTTATAGAAAGATATGACCAGCTGTACTGCTCAAAAGCTTTCTGAACAGGAAGGACTTCCCTGTATCACTGTTGCTCAGAGCCACCCTGATCAGACCTGAATTAGAACAGCAGTCAATTTTCAGCTCCCACAAACATATGTAGCTGACCCACGAATCAAGCCCAGGATTTTTTCCCTTTATCAGTTGGTTGTATAGAACCCCACATGAGGTCATAGGTGTGAGCAGAGGAAGAGACATCAATGCAACATAGTTAGATAATATGAGAATCCAGGCGACCTATTTCTGAAATTCACTTTTGCTCTTCAGACATACTAAGGCTTAGTCTCAAACTTGCTGTTGTGTCTACCTGACCTTATGACTTTTTTCCTGGCAATACTCAGCTCCAGTCACTTGATGTCCCATGGTTAGGCACTCAGTCTCTACTAAGGCCCAGTAGTTTGCCAGTAGCTTCCGGCCCCAGAAACATGGCATTGCAACTCTTCTAATGGAGTTTTCCAGAGGTTCCATGTGGTGTCATTATCTACCATGGATACTTCCAGCACCATGAGTTCTGCCAATTTAGATGATCAAATTAGCAGGGTCCCTTGTACCACCAACTGAATCAGCTGCAGAGCCCTCTATTGTTCTAGATCCTACTTAAAACTGACAGCCTATTGGTCAGTTTTAGTCAGAGCAATATTGCAGGTGTGGCATGTGCTGTCTCCAAAATGTGAAGAGGTCTTCCGAGTGCAATGAAAGTTGCAATATCTTGTGTTTTGCTTTCCAGTTAGAGGCCTGTCTTGCATCTATCCTATTGTAAGCTCCTCTGTGACCTTTTATCACATGCTGCCTGCCACAGGTCTTTCTCCTGTATACAGCACATCAGACCTTAATCCAAGGTGTCTCCATCCTGACTCACTGTATTTCAGTCTGCCCAAACCCACCACACATACCATTGTCTGTGCCTTGCAGTCTACCATGTGTACCGCTTGCTTACATAGCTTCGTGTATCCAGTACCCGAGCTTCCTACATCCTGTATCCAAGTCTTTTTGTCTGTTTGACTTACCTACTTGCCTCCCATGGAGTTTCCTTTCCCAGTGCACCAAGTGTCTGCTGTGTCCTTCTCAGGGAATCCAGTACCTATGCCCAATCTAGTTTATGGCCCACTGAGTTGGCTAAGTTGCTACTGGCCAATATTCTGGCATCTTCTCTGGCTTTTGCCTAGAAAGCTAACCATGGGACATGTACTAGAATTCAACAATTCTGAATTGACAGAGTTTCCCAAGTCCCTCTGCTCCAAGGTACATGAAGTTGTGGCATTAATACAGGGTGATCCCGCATAGAAAGAAGCTGCCCAGATATAGGTTTTGCTATATCTAGCACCTCTTAAACTCAGATATCAAAACAGCCAAAATAAACCCTCAAAGATTATTATCTCAAGCTATAAATAGTTTGTCCTGTATATCTCACCCCTAAGAATAACAAATGCCACATTAAATGATCATTTTATTCAAAAGGTTATTTTCGAAGAACCTGAAGTGTTTCAATTTTAAGAGTCAATTTTTTTGGATGGGTGTGCCAACTTTTTTCCTGCTTGCAAGTTTGTTTTCTTTGTGGGTTGTTTTCGGTGTATTTTCCCTTCCTCCCTTCCTCCTTCCCTCCCTTCCTCCCTTTTTCCTTTCTTTCCTTCCTTCCTTCTTTCCTTCCTTTCTTTCTTCCTTCCTTCCTTCCTTCCTTCCTTCCCATCTTCCTTCCTTCAACTTTCTTCCTTCTTCCCTTCTTTCCTTTATTCCTTGAAAACTATTTTTATTTAATGTAACCTAACCTAAATTTGTCAATAAAGCAAAAATCCTCCAAAAAAACGTGATTACCCTGCCTCTTCCCACTTTGTGTTTCATAATGATCACCAGAGAGAAGAAACACAAAGTCATTTCATTTCAGTTACCTGGTGGGTAGGGTCCAATAAGATCCCTTTAAGTGGGATGTGGTTCTACCTAAATTCTCAGATGCCGTTCAGTCATTTGGCTTTCTATTTGGATATGGTTGGAACCAGTAATTCTTTTTTTTCCTTTAAATTCTCTGGAGTTTATCCTACGCCAAAGTGTAATTATGGCTGGGAAAGCAGAGCCTGGAACAGAAACGAGACTGACAGTGCCTTGAGAGCCTTTATCTGCAGGCTCATTCTCTAAGGCTCCCAGCAAAAACATCCTCTTCATATATTTTCTAGAGGAATAAAGGGGAAAATTGAGCAATTAATCCAAGTTTGATGGATGACTTTAACTGTAAATTACATGTCCTGCTCCCTACCCTCTAGTGTTCTCTCCTTGGCTGGTTATACATCTTAGTTTATATATCTGGGGCTAGCAGACAGGGGTGAGAGTCTGAGCTTGTAGCTTTTCTTTTTGATGCCCCAAAGTTGTCTAGGACCTTGGAAGCTGATTCTTAGGTACCCTAAAGAGAATCTCAGGACACACTTACCCACCAAACACTGGATCATAAATGCAGGCAAGGTCAGCATTGGGGATGGAATGGGTATTTTTTTCTCAGCAACATATGGGCTTATATATGGGTATAGAAGAGGAAGAATCAGAAAGCTCACTTTGGCTTGGAAGAGATGAGAGGAAAAAAAATAGAATGAGAGAGAGAGGAAGAATGGAGACATGGGGTGTTGGAAGAATGCTGATACACAGGCAGACAGAGTGAGAACTGAGAAGGAAGAACGACAAAATCGGTGAGAGAAAGATAAAGTGAAGGGATAGACAGCAAGAGAAAAAGGCAAAAAGAGACAAAAGTGACCTAAGCAATAAAGACAGAGTACTGGAAGACAGAGTTTTTCAGGAGCAATTTCTACCTGCTTTGGATTCAGTCATAGAAAATCGTATCTGGACAGCCCAGAGTGTAAGCACTCCAAAAGTGTTTAGGTGGTTAAGCCAGGGGTTTCAGGAAAGCCTCATATACTTCCAAAATATCTCCCTCACTGCCTATAAAAATGCTCCAAATGCCAACACTGGGAATGTTTTTCACCTGTCCCTGTTTAGTCAGGACAACATTCTAGTACAGGGCCTTATTCATGGTAGGTTTTGAAGGTCCAGTTGCTGAACGAGTGCATGTGCTTTCTAAGGACAAATCTCCCTCCAAAGGGTCACGTACTTAGTCCGTAATGTTTAAACGTGCAGGAAAGGTTTAGATCATTCCTGACCTCTGAAGCAATATGAGGGAACCTGAAGTTGAGAATGACACCTCCATTGAAGGCCCAATGAAGGGGAGAAGATGTAGGAGGCTGGGGTCAGAGTAAACAATGTCATGCCTTACAGAGAAGTCAGTAAGGGTAGGGGTGAGAGACAAGAGGCTGGAAATGTAGGAGAGAGACAGATTTTTCAGAGTCTTTAAGCTGTATTACGGTTGTTACACTTCATCTTAAGATCAGTGAGAATCCTTTGAGAATTTTTAACAGATGAAGTCATTTAGGTTTTAACAAAAGAAATATAGTTTTTTTTTTTTTTAAAAAAAGCTTCCGAGGCCAGCCCCGTGGCATAGTGGTTAAGTTCACACGCTCTGCTTTGGCAGCCCAGGGTTCACAGGTTCAGAGCCCAGGCATGGACATACGCACTGCTTATGCTGTGGCAGGCGTCCCACATATAAAGTGGAGGAAGATGGGCACAGATGTCAGCCCAGGGCCAATCTTCCTCAGCAAAAAGAGGAGGATTGGCAGTAGATGTTAGCTCAGGGCTAATCTTCCTCACCCACTCCCCCCCCCAAAAAAATCTCTCTTTGGCTACAGTAGGAAGAATGGATAAACATAACCTAGAGTTTCTTAAAGAGCCTCTACTGAATTGAAACCAACAAATGTATGTATATTGATGAATGTTCTTTAAGGAATACAATAACATTCTTTGCATCATTTTAACTGAAAATTCTGCCTCCCATCTGAAATTTAGCAATGGATGTTGAAGTCAAACTTTCTAAAGGTTGCTATGCCATGGCTAGTGATTTGAAATACTCACCACAGAGCATTCTTGGGGCAATATCATGGCTGAGACATCATATTCCATGGTCTGGTACTCAGTGCCACAGGGGCAAATTCTATTTTGTCAGTGACCCAAGAAAAGCTGGCTCTCATTAACATTTCCTCATCGACAATTTTTCATATTCCCTTATGTGCCAACAGATAAAGAACATATGAGAAACAGGTTACGTTTCCCACTTTCCAAAATATAACATGCATATTTTTCACATGACTCATAAATATGAGTATTTCAGAGACCTTAATATTCTCAACCATTCTTCATTCCCAGCAGAGAAAAAAGTAGCGTGAGAAGGAAAACCAGAGTAGCATGTCTGAATTCCTTCTCCTGGGGCTCCCCATCCTGCCAGAGCTGCAGGGCATGTTCTTCAGCCTCTTCCTGGGCATGTACCTGACCACAGTGCTGGGGAACCTGCTCATCATCCTACTTGTCAGGCTGGACTCTCACCTCCACACCTCCGTGTACTTCTTCTTCAGCCACTTGGCATTCTCCGATGTCTCTGTCTCATCTGTCACTGTCCCAAAGATGCTGATGGACATGCACACTAAATACAAATCCATCCCCTATGCATGTGCATTTCACAGATGTATTTTTTCCATATTTTTTACTGACCTGGACAGCTTCTTTATTGTCAGTGACATATGACCGCTACGTTGCCATATGTCACCCTCTTCGCTACACCATCACGAGGGAAGAGCTGTGTGCCTTACTAGTGGCTATATCTTGGATCCTGTCCTGTGCCAGCTCCCTTTCCCACACCCTTCTCCTGACCCAGTTATCCTTCTTGTGCTGCTAACACTGTCTAGCATTTCTTCTGTGCCCTTGGTGTCCTGCTCAGACAACTTCCTTAATGAGTTGGTCGTGTTCACAGTAGGGGTGGTAGTCATTACCCTGCCATTCATATGTATCCTGGTATCTTATGGCTACACTGGGGCCACCATTAAGAAAGTCCCTTCAACCAAGAGTATCTGCAAACTGTTGTCCATGTGTGGCTCCCACCTCTCTGTGGTGTCTCTGTATTATGGGGTTATATTTGGATAATACTTTTTCCCAACATGAAGCAATTTCATTGACAAGGAGACCATTGTGGCTCTCATGTACACAGTCGTCACACCCATGTTGAACTACTTTATCTACAGCCTTAGGAACAGGACCATGAAAGAGGCCCTTGGGAAACTTTTTAGTAGAAGCACATTTTTCTCACAGTGACATCAACTTTTATTTAAATCAGAACATCATTTTTGTGGATCTCATGTATTTGATTTTCCATCTGATCACGTCTCAAAACTTTTATGTTTCAAAGCCTTACGATAAATGATGGCATGTTGGATGTACTTGGTAAATATTTTTTGAGAAGAATTTCATTCTCTTATTAACAATGCTCTCCTTTATAAGGAAATTTTGATCAGCAAACGCTAAATTAATTTAGTTACTTATTTCTGCAACTTGGGGGTATAAATAATACATTAATACACAGTTTGATTATCTCTTATTTGAGGAGATTATTGGAGACTTTTACATTTTTGGCCCATAATCTCAGGCTTTAAGACACTCCATAATCTAAAGAATTAGCTACATTTTTTATGACACTCTCTTATGCAGACTAAAAGGGTTTTCTTTTTGTCTTTATGGTTCTATTGAAATCAAAGATCCAAACTACCTGTCACTGAAATAAGAGGAAATTCATTTCTCTTTGCTTGTGGTATAAAATGTTACAACGGTGCTGGCCCAGTGACATAGTGGTTAAGTTTGGCATGCTTCACTTCAGTGGCCTAGGTCCATGGGTTCAGATCCTGGGTGTGGACCTACACTACTCATCAAGCCATGCTGTGGTGGGGGCCCACATACAAAATAGAGGAAGGTTGACAAGAGATGTTAGCTTGGGGGCCAATGTTCCTCACCAAAACAAAACAAAACAAAAAAAAAACAGTTACAACAACATCTCTGAAGATGGAGCACCCTGTAGGAGATCAAGACTCACCAGGGATTCCTCCTTTGCCAGCACTATGTGGTTGATATTGCTTAACCCCCATACACAATCGTTAATGAAAGCGAGCTTTGTGCTAGCCTCATTTGTAAATATAACCAAATTATAGTGCAAACTCTCTGAAAGTGTCATTGCTTTCTTACAAATGCTACTCCAGATTCAGTCCTGACTATCCTTCTTGGACATCCTGCATTCCCAAATGAAGAATGAAAGCAAAGCTTCCTAAACTTTGGTGTGCATAAGAATTCCTGGAGAACTTGCTAACACACAGATTAATGGAATCTATCACCATGAATTACAATTCAGTAGTTCTGGGATGGGGCCTAAGAATTTGCATTTCTAGCCAGCTCCAACATAATATCGAGGCTGCAGATCTGTGATCTATGATTTGAAGAGTACTGGTGTAAATAATTAAAACTTGGTAGTTTTGGAATGCACATTTGTAACACCTTACTTGAATTCTGGTAGTAGGTAGACTGAAACAAGAGATTGCTTAAATTATTGCGCTAATAGAGAAATCGCTGATTCACCTTGGCTGCAGTAAATTCCTTTTTTCAATCTCTAATATAAGAAGTTATTTCCTGAGCTATCAGATTTTTTCTCTTTAATGTATAAAGTAGATATACCAGATACTACATATCATGCTTTGTATCATCACACGAAACTATATGTTTAATGAAAATGAACCCAAAGCTTTGAAAAAAATTGCATCCTGTTTCTATTGGTAGCTTCTCGTTTCCATTAAGCTTCCTGGGATTTCAGTGCAACTTGTAACTTTGCCAGTGTCACTAAAAACGCCATGATTTTCTTTGAAGGATTATGGCATGTTCACATGTCATATAATAACTCTAGAAA
>JABWHU010000004.1:13782745-13827506 GCA_014189135.1 Dicerorhinus sumatrensis harrissoni | reverse complement strand
CTGGGCTAACATCCGTGCCCGTCCTCCTCCACTTTATATGGGACGCCGCCACAGCATGGCTTGACAAGCGGTGCGTCGGTGCACGCCCGGGATCCGAACCGGCAAACCCCGGGCCGCCGCAGCGGAGCGCGTGCACTTAACCGCTTGCGCCACCAGGGCGGCCCCCAGAAGACTCTTATATTGTAGAGTGAGCATCTGTATATGGTCTTTACATAAGGCTTATGCAGAAAAAAAGAGGTATGTTCAAATTTGATCCAGAGGATTTTATTAAAATCCTAAATCGCATAGACTTGTTAAGTTTACAAGGTTAGGAAGGAGTGATCTTATTTATAAACCATAAGGGAAAACAGAGAATGCAGAAAGAGAGAGAGAAGTCCAGAACAGTGAGATATTGGAGTAGTCATTCTCTACCAGGCAGGACATGGTGGGACTCTATCTATGCTCCCAACTTTACCATTGCTGTCTATGGACTTTGCCTGCATCAGGTCATAATCCCATGATGAAGTGGCTTTGTGGTATCTGAACTCCGCTCAATATCTGCCTATTGAGAAGAATGGGCAGCCAAGAGGGAGAAATAAAGTAGTCTCATGAAATGGAGGGCATTAATTTGTGCCAACTATCTGCAGTAGTGCTTCACTGATGTGATTGTATTAATATTTACAATTTTGGCTCAAAGGGAACTTTTAAATTAAGACAGTGGAATCATAAACTTCTTTTTCTACTTACTTGGCAAGATATGGTAACTTAGGCTTTAGAATATTTTAAGGAGTAGATAGTGGCTGCTGGGGGAGGACACAAAGAGATATTGTAAGATATAAAATCTCGATGACTGGAGGGACCTGGATACATCTTGAATTTTTGTGGAGATGACTGGTAAGTGCTTTGGTTCAAGATTCAGGAGCCCAAATGAGGAAGCTAACGAAGGCATAGGGGTATTTTTATGGCTCTCTCTGACTTCTTGTTCTGTTACGGATTGTGGATTTTCATGGTGTCTTAAGAACTCGAAGAATCAGGAGGACATTGGAGAATGATCTAAAAGAGCCTTATAAACATGATTACTGGTAATAAATATATAGCCGTCAGTAATATTTTACTCTTTACAGCTGTGACATTGGAAGATTGAGCTCTGAGAAACTCGGAGTTCAATCAACAGATATGTTTCTTTACTATTCAAACTTTACACATAATGGAAACTTTGGGTATTTCTTTTTAATCCACTTTACTTTGAATATATGTTTTTGAAACTTCCTATATTTTACTTACAAAAGTAGGTAAATCAGATTTCAGAAGTTCAATATGTTACAACTTGAAGGTCAAGTGTAGCCAGACGATCATTTTAAAAAATACAGAAATAGAATAGCAAAGTGAAATTTTAGCTTAGTATCTCTCTGCTTAAACAGTGTGAGGCTCTCCTTTTACTGACTAGACACAGCTGCAAATTATAACTTAGAGGCTACCTCTTCCCTAGAGGGTGGAAAAATACCAACTGAGCCATTTTCTCTTCTATATCAAACCCTTCTCTGTTGGCAAATTCTCTCATTTTACATAATATTCCCATCCACTCTAAGGGATCTTTGTAGGAACACAGCAATGCAGACAGACATTGGCATATTAACCAGTAGAAAGGATCTCATTTTTATCTGCCTGCTATAAATCAAAATTTGTTGCTTTCTGCTTCTTTTGCTGTCCTGTCATCTCCAGCAGAGAGAAGACGAGCATGAGGAGGGAGAACCAGAGCGGTGTATCTGAATTCTTCCTCCTGGGGCTCCCCATCCTGCCAGAGCAACAGGGCATGTTCTTTGTCCTGTTCCTGGGCATGTACCTGACCACAGTGCTGGGGAACCTGCTCATCCTCTTACTCATCAGTCTGGACTCTCACCTCCACACACCCATGTACTTCTTCCTCAGCCACTTGGCTGTCACGGACATCTCCTTTTCATCTGTCACTGTCCCAAAGATGTTAATGAGCTTCCAAACTCAGGACAGATCCATCTCCTATGCAGAGTGCATAGCACAGATGTACTTTTTCATATTTTTTACTGATCTGGACAATTTCCTTCTCACCTCAATGGCATATGATCGGTACATGGCCATATGTCACCCCCTTCACTACCCCACTATTATGAAAGAGGAGCTGTGTATGTTACTAGTAGCTGTATCCTGGATCCTCTCCTGTGTCAATGCCCTATCTCACACCATCCTCCTGGCCCAGATGTCCTTTTGTGTTGACAACACCATCCCCCATTTCTTCTGTGACCTTGGAGCCCTGCTCCAGCTCTCCTGCTCAGACACCTCCCTCAATGAGCTGGTCATTTTCACAGCAGGAATGGCAGTCATTACTCTTCCACTAATATGTATCTTGATCTCTTATGGCCGCATTGGGGCCACCATCCTAAAGGTTCCATCTACCAAAGGGATCTGCAAAGCCTTGTCCACATGTGGCTCCCACCTCTCCGTGGTATCTTTGTATTATGGGACAATTATTGGGCTGTATTTTTTCCCCTCATCCAGAATCTCCAATGACAAGGACATAATTGCCTCTGTGATGTACACAGTGGTCGCTCCCTTGCTGAACCCTTTCATTTATAGCCTGAGGAACAGGGACATGAAGGGGGCCCTGGAGAAACTCTTCACCAGGGCAACAGTCTTGTCTCAATGACATTTGCACATCTTTACAACAGACAAATGTATTTACATATCTCCAGATGCTACACCCCTAATCTTGAGCCCAGAATGGAATATGTGCTTAGTAAATTTTTGATAACCTGAATTGGATTCGGTTACAATTATTCTCTTTTCCTAGCGATTCTTTAGTATAGATTGTGAATTCTGAGTTGATATCATTGATTATTGCTCTTGTCTATTAGATTGGGAAATTACATAGCTAATAGAACTTATGTCTTTCCTCTTATTTATTGGTTCTTTGATGAACAGCTTAATTGACGTATAAATGACAGGTAAACATTGTATATATTTAAAGTGGACAACTTGATGTTTTGATATGTATGCATTGTGAAATGATCACCACAATCGAGCTGATTAATATACCTATCACCACCACATAGTTACCATTTTATTTTATTTTTGTGTGTGTTGGGAGAAGACTTAATTTAAGATCCACCCTCATAGCAAATATCAAGTGTACTATACAATGTTGTTAACTATAGTCATCTTGCTGTACATTAAATTTCAAAAACTTACTCATCTTGCATAACTAAAACTTTGTAAATTATACTAGATGAAATAAGTCAGACTCAGAAAGACAAATACTGCATGATCTCACTTAGCTGTGGAATCTAAAATCGTCAAATTCATAGAAGCAGAGAATAGAATGGTGGTTGCCAGGAGCTGGAGGAGAGGGAAATGGGATGATGTTGGGAATTTATTAGTTCATATGAATTGTTGAAATATATTGGCTAACAGGGCTCCCTTGGCGTAGAAATGTTGAAGAATTGAAATTCTGTAAAGTATCTCTTTTCCTTTCCTCATCTCCCATTCAGTTCTTTTCTCATTTCTTTTTTTGTTAGTGATGATGGTGGATCAGGAGACAAAACTGTAGAGTACCCTTTATAACTCTGGGAAACTATCTACTGATATAAGGTCAGCTGCTCCACTTAAGGACTCAAGGCTTCTTCTTGATTTTAGGAACACTGATCACTCTTATAGACTATAGTGACCTTCACTCAGCAGTTCACTCTCAGACCAGTGTCTATGAAGTATTCTGACTACTTGTGTGAGTTTCAATCAAAGCACTGGCTCAAACTAGATAGGAAAGGAGAAAGACAAAGAAATCATCCATAGTCCAGAGTCTTTTGTTGTCACCACTGAATTCAGTGCCTTTCTCATTCAACCTCTCCATCATCTGTCTCTCTAAAATCATGTCTACTCAGCTTAGTAACCCCAGGTTTTTATTGTGAGCCTAATTAATCTATCTTCTTTGGCATCCAGTGAAGTGCCACATAGGTCTCTTTCCTCAGGCTGTAGTTAGTTAAGGATAAACAGGGTCACAAAAGCTTCTGAGACTCAACACCATGTAGATGCAAGAGAAAGATATTTGGGAAAGACAGATTTTAATTGCAAGCTGCTACCTACCAGAATGTGTGGACCTAGGCAATATACTTAACTCCTCTGAGCCTGAATTTCTTCTTCTGTGTAAATGGAAAAATTACAAAACACCTAATATATATTTTGATTTGAAATAAATGAAATACTAAATTTGGCCTAGCATTACAACTGACAAAGAATAATGAATATTAACTTTTTCTACCTATGCATCAGAGATGAATTTTGGAGCAAAACCTACATAGATACTCTGAATTATAGTGACGATGGGAGAATGGCATTTAGGCTATATTCCCAATTCAAAGGCAATCAGGGGGTCCTAGGATACAGCAACCTACCTTCTTTGGCTTGAGCTAAAACCAAATGACTAAGGAGCAATGGATGAGTGAGTTGGCGGGTGGGTAAATGAGGAAAGAAAGAGCAGAATATCTTACTCTCTACTTGTTTAATATTCACTCAAAGAGTGACCCTTGACCTGCAGCTGATGAAGCTGTCATTTATCACCCCAGCTTTTTTGATGTAAGGACAAAGAGTGCCCCCTACCCCAACCTCCTCCCCCCCCCAGATTAAACTGCAGGCGTGGGTTCATTTTGTATGCAGGCTAAGTCTCAATCAGTTCTGGAGCCAAAACCTGAACAGGGCTGGAGCCTTTCTTGCTGGTCTAAATAAAATAGACTGTGCTTGGCCTGGAAAAACCCATGAGCTGCTGTCCACTTTGACCCCTGCTGTGGTGATGTCAACTGTGGGACTGAGTACTTGGCTCAGTTTCCCTTTTTGTACTGTAGTTCTGTTGTTTGGACCCTTAAACATCTGCCTAATCCTGTCAGATCCATCCTCCCAACAGATCAATGCTGTCATTATATTTATAGCCATGGGCTGTTGACACTTTTCTGAATGGATTTTTCTCAAGAAATGTCAATCCCCCTTGCCTGTTGGGAATTGATTCATTACCACCTGTCCTGCTAGACCAGCTTTCCTTGATTGTGGACAGCCCAAAGCAAACTCACATGTGCTATATTGACTTGGAGATGTAACTGAAACTTCTGAAAACTGCTTTGAAAGTATGAGCTTTATTTGGGACATTTCCCCTCAGCCATGCCAGGGCTATCTCATGACCTTCCCCAGTAACACTTCTCATTGAGTTTTGAACAAAGTTTGCTATGCATTTTTAAAATTGTGAGTGTGTGATGTGATCGCAAGTTTATAAATACTTCCAGTAGTCAGTCATTTTTGACACTTCGATTGACCATTTTATATCCAATAAGCACCTACGATGTTCAACATCACTAATCACTAGAGAAATGCAAATCAAAACCACAATGAGATACTAATTCATACCCATTAGCATGATTATTATCAAAGTAGAAAAAACAGAAAACAACAGATGGCAAGGATGTGGAAAATTGGAACACTTGTACATTGCTGGTGGGAATACAAAATGGTGCAGTCACTGTGGAAAATATTATTGCGGTTCCCCCAAAATATTAAAAATACAATTACCATATTATCCAGCAATTCCATTTCTGGGTATATACACAAAAGAATTGAATGCATGGAGTCAAGCAGATATTTGTGCGCTCATGTTTAGAGCTGCATTACTCACAATAGCCAAAGGATTGAAACAACCTAAGTGCCCAACAACAGATGACTGGATAAACCAAATGTGGTATATACATACAATGGAATATTATTCAGCATTAAAAAGGAACAAAATTCTGATGCATGATAAAACACACGTGAATCTGGAATATATTATGCTATGTGAAATAAGCCAGACACAAAAGGACAAATATTGTATAGTGCCACTTGCATGAGGTCCCCAGAGTAGTCAAGCACATAGAGAGAAAGTAGAATGGTGGTTACCAGGAGCTGGAGGAGTGGGGAATTGGTAGTTACTGTTTTATGGATACCAAGTTTCAGTACGGAATGATGAAAAACTTCTGGAGGTGTATAGTGGTGATGGTTGTACAATAATGTGTGTACTTAAAACTATTGAACTATACACTTAAAAATGACTCAAATGGTAAATTTTACGTTATATATATTTTGCCACAATAGAATAGTAAAGGGATGGAGAACGATATACCATGCAAACACTAATCAAAAGAAAGCTGGAATAGGTATATTAATGTCAGATGAAGCTGACTTCAGAATTGAACAATCATCAGCAATAAAGAAGGCATTATATAATGATAAAAGGGTCAATTTACCAAGAAGACATAACACTCATTAATGTGTAGGCATCTAACAACAGAGTGTTAAAAACTGAGAATAGCAGGGAGAAATAGACAAATCCACTACTGCAGTTGGAGATTTCAATATTTGGAGATTAAACATCACACATATAAATACCACATGGGTCAAAAAAGAAGTCACAACACAAATTTTAAAATATTTTAAACTAAATGAAAATGAACACACAACATAAGAAAAGTTACAAGATGCAGCAAAAACGGTGCTTGGAGGGAAATTGATAGCATTGAATGCATATATTAGAAAAATAAGAAACTTCTAAAACTGATTAGCCACCCTAGGCTAGTTAGAGAAAGAAGACAATATAAACTGAAAGCAGCAGACGAAAAGAAATGATAAAATTTGAAGCAGAAATCAGTGAAATTGAAAATAGGACATCAATAGAGAAAATCAATGAAACCAAAAGTTGGTTCTTCGACAAAATCAATAAAATTGATGAACCTCTAGGCAGGCTAACTAAGAAAGAGAGGCCTTTACAAAGCAGAGTAGGTGGCTCAAAGAAGCTGCAGGAAGGTCAGAGCATCTGGCTGGGGGCTTTGGAGCTGGGAACAGACCCAAACCATACTGGTTCCATAAGCCATAAGCTGCAGGTTGAGGTGCCACTAAGGCCTGTGGGCAGAGGTACAGACTGTTCCTTCATCTGTCAGATATTCGTGGAGTACCTACTGTGTGCCAGTGCAGTGCAGTGAACAGAGGACACACTACCCTCTCTGTTCTCATGGAGTCTATGATCCAGTGGGAAGGAGGCCAGGGGAGACCTACAGAAAAGTATGTCAGCCTTACTGAAGCCTTATTGAAGAAGGAGAGGGTGCTCAGACTGTTTACCCATTGAGGCAGAGCCAGAGGGTGAGAGGACAGGGGGTCAGTGCATGCAAGGAGGGGGATGGGGCTGGGCCAGACTAGGAGAAGCCTCCAGAGACTTGTGTTGGGCCAGGAGCAAAGAGTAGCCTCAGACAACTGATCTGGTAGACTGTAGTCTGAGAAGATGTCCTCGGGTAAGGTCTGGGCTGACTGTGGTATTTTCTGTCTTTGAAAAGGCAAATGGAAGGCCATTAATGTTGGTGAAACTTTTCCTCTTCCACTTCCTGTGCCAGGTTCAGGGTCTGCTTGATCACCAGCTCCAGAGCTAGAACCAGCAATAGTGCCAGTCCCAGAAACAGCATCAGAACCAAAGTCAGTTGCAGAGCTAGAACCAGCTCCAGACCTAGAATCAGATCCAGTACCACTAGCTCTGCTGCTAGCTTGAGTCGGAGCTAGCACCAGTTTCAGGCTAGAGCCAGCTTCAGAGCTAGAGCTAGCTCCAGCACCACCTCTAGCAGCAGCTATAAAGCTATAGCCAGCTCCAGTGCCAATTCTAGCTCCAGTGCCAGAGCTGTAGCCACTTCTAGAACTGTTTTAACTTACTGTCAAAGCAAAGATATTGGGGGGCTTCTGCAGAATATCGACTGGGAAGGAGCTCAAAGGAACTTTCTGGAATGATGTTAATGCTTGATGTATTAATATGTATTTGTCTAAACAAATTGACTGGTTCACTAATATCTGAGCACATTGTTGCATGTAAAGTCTATGTTAATAAAAAGAACATAGATTGTTTAATTTCCTTTCACCTTTATGAGGTGAAAAACAGCCGAGAGTAATATGTAGTGACAAAAATAATAAGATTTACCTTTGGAGGAAAGGGCTGGAAAGGGTATTATGGAGAATTATTTCTTTATCTGGCTGATAATTTCATGGGTATGTTTCTTTTGTGATACTTCATCAAACTGAGCACTTAATGTATCCTAATTTTTCTCTGTGAATTTTGTACTTTCATTAGCAAATATTTATTTTTTAAAAAAGCATCGTTTGAATCAACCAATGGGCTTCCCCACATCCTACCTCCTGTCTCCTCTCAAGAAAAAATGATTATCCTGAATTTTAGGTTTATGATTCCATTGAATTTCTGTAGTTTTATTTCTATATATATACATCTGTCTCTGTCTCCATCTCTCTCTCTCTGTGTTCTTGTGTATACAAATATACATATGTATGCATGTGTATATATATCCACATACATATCCACACATACATACATACATATATATGTCTTGGTCTGCTTGTGCTTCCATAACAAAATACCATAGACTGGTTGGCTTAGACAGCAGAAATTTATTTTCTCAAGCTTCTGGAGGTTAGAAGTAGAAGATCAAGGTTCTGGCAGATTCAGTTTCTGATGAGAGCTCTCTACCTGGCTTGCAGATGGTCACCTTCTCACTATGCCCTCACATGGCCTCTTCTTGGTGTGTGTGTGTGAAAAGAAAGAGTGAGCTCTCTGGTGTCTCTTATAGGCACACTAAGGACTCATCCTTATGATCTCATTTAACCTTAATTACTTCCTTAGAGTCTCCAAATACAGCCACATTTGAGGTCACGGTTTCAATATATGAATTTTGGAGGGTCATGTATATTCATATGTGAAATCTTTGCTTCTGCATTTTGTCATATTATTGGAGTCATGCTTTTTTTCTTTCAATATTTCATTTCTATAATCCGCTGATATGGCGTATAATTGCGCTATGATATTCCTTATGTAAAAAAACCATAATTTGTTTATTTTTGGACTTGTTTCTCATTTTTTCCTGCTATTATGAACAATGCTGCTATGAACCTTATCTACATCTCTAGTTGTACATGTGGAAAACTTCTTTAGGATATAATCCTGATAGTGGAACTACATTTGTGTGGAAATGCACATTTTCAACTGTAACACACAATGCCATATTGTTTCTCTACTAGAAGTGAATAGGATTTCCAGTACACACCATTGTCAATAAAGAGCAGTTTCTAACGTAAATTTTCCAATATAGTAATATAAAATGGAATCTTATTGAGGTTTTATTTGTCTTCCTTGATTATTATTGAGGTCGACAATCTTTTTATGTGATTATTAGCCCATTTGAGTTTCTTATCTCTGAAATACCTATTAATCTCATTTTACCTATTTTTCATTATTGTGTATGTAAATTTTTGTTATTAAATTGTGTATTTATGTTATTAAATTATAAGCTACTGCAGGGGGCAGGTTTTAAATAGTGTTCAGAAAAATGGTAGGGACTGGGATAGCAGAGGACAAAGATGAAGTTCTTCTAGGAAATGGTATCTGGTACCTGGGGAAATAGTAATGTCATTTCTTAATTTAAAGAGACATTTTTTTTCATACTGTTTAATAACATAAGAAATCCTGCAGGACCACGGATTTTATTTTTATCTCCATACATGTAGGGAAAGAGGGAGGTGCCATTGATGTTCTTCTGGTTTGAGAAGGAAGTCTTTTTGACTCAACTTTTAGGACTGCTGGCTGGTCAATTGTAGCATTACAATCAGAGCAACAGATTATCAACCATGATCCACAGGACCTAGAAACCATTTCTGAAATCTAAATACCTTACAAAAGTCTTCATTGAAATAGCAGTTCCAAGTATAGATTGATTTTAGCACAAAACAGAACAAATTAATATCACTTAAGAATATTAATACATATTCAACTCAAATAACAAGCACATGATATTCATCTCCTAACTGGCTTCAAAGAAATGGAGCTGGAGATGTATGCAATAAATTTGGAATCAATTTTGTAAGAGGTTTAGTGTAAAGACCAATATTTATAGAAACTGTGGTCCATTCCCCAGGGTCCAGTTGTGGTGATGGGATATAAAGTCGCTCAATCTTTTTTTTCAGAGAGTGAAAGTATTATAGTGTTTCTGGTGTTCTTGAAATAACATGGGGTTCAAAAACAAGAGATTTTAGTTAAGACTTTCAATCTCTGGCTTGGTTTATTATGGTCTCTGAATCATATCTTCCCCCATGCCAACCAAGATGACAAAAAGCTTTGTGAATCACCAAGTTCCTAGCAGCTGCTTTGTGATTATTATCATTATTCCTCCAAAGGTGAAATTTCCTATTGTCTGCTATCAATGAACAATTCTTCCCTCAAGGGAACCAAAGGAAACCAAACAATTATTTCCTGTTTGGCATTAATTTGGAGCTGGGGACAGAGAGTTGCCCCCCTGGGTCCTCTCCACGATTGGTAAATTTAGAACCCATGCTCTTTTCGTGGGAGTTGTAAACAAGTGTGTGTCGATATACCTATCTTATTTGGTTTGAGCTGATAATGCTTCTCCCTGTTGCAGTGCATCTTTGAGACCCTTAGAGACTCCACCTGCTTCATTGTATCCTGTGTCTTCTAGAGAGAAATGGAAGAACCTTCCCAGGCATTGTAGCTGAAGGTATATGTGCTCATCACCTAAGAGGCAATGTCAGAACAGGAATAGAATTTATATTCAGTGGTGTCGCATGTGTTTTTGTGTTGATGTGTGTGTGGGTGTCCAGTTTGTGCTACTGATTTCTAACATGGCTATTCCACTCCTCATGTCAGGGTATAACAGACTGCTCCATGTAGGATAATGTATCGCAAACTGACCTTCTAATTTTGGAGAGAATAGGGAAAAACATATCTCCTCTTGCTTATCTTTCATCCACCAGTAAGTCTAGTTGGTTTTTCCTCCAAATTTTATCCCGGATCTGTAAACATCTTCATCTCTGCTGCCATGATCCAGGTATAAGTAGGTACAATTTTATACCTGAACTACTGCAATGGCCTCCACTTAAGATTCCTGCTGATGTTCTTGCCTATAATCTGTCCTGTACCCAGTAGCCATCATACTATTTAAAATTTTTCCTTCTTTCCTTTACTTAAGCCTTTTCGCGGATGTTCTATTGCTGTGAGAATAGAATCAAAACATTGCATTATAGGAGAAAAGGCCTTACTTAATCTTGCTCCAAGATAATTCTCCAACCCCATAATTGTCCCATGCTGACCACGCTCCTGAATTTTCTCTATTCCTCGAACACCATAGCCCTGTCCACTGCATACAACTAGAAAGACCATTTTTATAATCTTCACACAACAGGACCTTACTCTTTAAGACTCATTTTAAAGACCTCATTAGAACAGGCTTCTTCACCACCTTTGTCTCTTGTAATTAGACAATATCTATCAAAATTGTGAATGTATATATCCTTCAATGCCATTTCTAGGAATTTATCCTACATATATATGTACTAGTGTGAAAAATGGCATAAGAGTAATGTTATTAACGATATATTTCTGGAAATAGAAAAATATTAGCAACAACCTAGATGTTCATCAGACAGCTGGTTAGCACTTTCAATGTGATAAACTGATTATTATTAACATGGTATTAACTAGCGACACTAATTGTGTAATTCGTCTCATGTACCAATATTAAACTAACAGGATTTTTAATGTAGTGGACTGAAAATGGTAGGATTTGTACAGATAATTTCAGTCAAATTGGGAGAGTGAGTATATAATGTAAACTTGAATTATCCCCCAAAATGAATGATGAGTCCTGTAATGAGACACTTTCTCAGCTCTCAAAGAGAAAGACCTTTAGATTGAATGTCTTTATATAATATATGGATAAAATGTTTTAGTAGATACACCATCATGTTTTTTTTTTTCCTATCATTTTGTGAGTGTTCCCATGGGCAAGTCTAAGATTAACTGACCAGAAGAAGAAAGAGAGAGAAATGACAGTATCAGCAAAGTATAAGAAGTGTTAGAGTACGACAAGAAAAATATCAGTTATGAATCACTGGCATAAAACCTAGGTTAGGAACTGTGTAAAAGAAGACATTATTTGTTAACATCTGGACAGACACTTACAAAGAGCTTATTCTTTGACAGATCCAGGATGTGACTAGGAAAGCCAAAGTATTTCCTACTGTTCTGAGAACTTGAATAAGAGTGATATGGCTAGAATTGAGGGAATAAGGTGGGAATTTGGAACAGGAACAGACTTTTTTCTCCACTTTCCATGAAAATTCCTTTAGAAAGAGTGATGGTAAAGTGAAAATGTTGAGGAATGGGAAAAAAATGTCTTAAAAGAAGGACTGATGGCTATATTACAAGGTATGTCGCTAGATCTTTTATGTTATTGACTTAGATTCTTGTCCTTAATGCTGTTTCCTTGATCAGTTACATACATTTCCCCAAGTCTACAAATTCTGATTTCTTGGAGATCCAGAGCAGCCCATTGGGTTGTCTTACCTTGATCCAATCCATGGAAATAAATCACTAGGCACAATATTTGTGATAGGCATGGGGAAGGTTAAAAAAGGCCAACAGACCAATTAGCAAGCCTCTATTAGAGTTTCTAATAACTTGTTACTGACTTAGCTTTGCATCATACTTTCCTAATCTCAGATTTCTGCCATGAACTTATGGATTCCTCAAGTTTGAACCTGTTCTGATATCATCATCATTTTGATATTTCATAGTTTTTTCCAAAAGACATAGTTTTGTTTTCTAGATGAATACATAATAATTTGATTTCAGATCATCACTAGCCCATCAGTGGGGCAAAAGCATGAGCTATTTAGATTAAAATTCATGTACCGACTACTTCAAAACCATGTTCCCGTTATATGATAGTCATAATGATTTCTCATACTTTCACATTTATATCTCCTTTTTTTATCTCCAGCAAAAGAGAAGAACATGAAGAGAGATAATCAGAGCAGTGTGTCTGAATTCCTCCTCCTGGGGCTCCCCATCTGGACAGAGAAGCCAGGTGTATATTACTCTCTTTTTCTGGTCATGTACCTGACCACAGTGCTGGGGAACCTACTCATCATCCTGCTCATTAGGCTGGACTCTCACCTCCACACCCCCATGTACTTCTTCCTCAGCCACTTGGCCTTCACTGATGTCTCTTTCTCATCGGTCACAGCTCCAAAGATGCTCATGAATATGCAGACACAGAGTCAATCCATCTCATATGCTGGGTGCATTGCCCAGGTGTGTTTCTTCTTGTTGTTTGGTGGTATAGATAGCTTCCTTCTCACATCAATGGCTTATGACAGGTACGTGGCCATCTGTCACCCCCTCCACTACACTGCCATCATGAGTCAGAATCTGTGTTTCCTGCTCCTAAATATGTCCTGGGTCCTATCCTGCACTAATGCGCTTTTGCACACCCTCCTCCTGGCCCGTCTCTCTTTCTGTGGAGACAACACTCTCCCCCACTTCTTCTGTGACCTCTCCACCTTACTTAAGTTGTCCAGCTCAGATGCCACAGTCAATGAGCTGGTTATAGTCACTGTGGGTGTGGTAGTCATTACACTGCCATTCATATGCATCTTGGTCTCTTATGGCCACATTGGGGCCACCATCCTTAGAGTGCCTTCCACCAAAGGAATCTGCAAAGCCTTGTCCACATGTGGCTCTCACCTCTCTGTGGTGTCTCTGTACTATGGAGCAATTATTGGACTCTATTTTTTCCCCTCATCTAAGAACTCCAATGACAAGGATGTCATTGTGTCTGTGTTGTACAGTCTGGTCATTCCCATGCTAAATCCATTTATCTACAGTTTGAGGAATCGAGACATGAAAGGAGCTCTGGGGAATATACTCGGTAGAGGAAAATTTTCACAAGGATGAGGATTGTTTTTAAGTGGATATAAGGCCTACTCCATGCTGCACATGCAACATAAGCATCCTTTCCTCTCTGAATAGCTGCTTTTTAGTGAATCTTGATGTGGCTCTCTTACTTCAGTTTCTGTTTCAGCTTGGACTTGCTTTTCTTCTCCGTTTAGTTTTTGTTCATTTTAGAGAGTCATAGGAAAGGTTTATTAAAAACATACCTACATAACTATCTTTTCCTAATTTTTTTTCCTTATCATATGGTATCCTGTGTCCTACAAGCATTTAAAACATTTATGAAGTCATAGCTTTCAGTCATTTTATTTTACTTTTTTTATAGTTTACAATTTTTATATAACAAAGCTTTTCCCTTCTCAAGATAACAAAAATATTCCTTCTAGCAGTTCATGATTTTATTTTTGTTTTTAATTTTGCAATACATTTGAAATTTAATTTTAGGAATGACATTATTAAGTATTGAGTTTTATTTTTATTTCTAATTTCTTATCAATTGTCCACATTTTGGTTTCGGTTATGTTTATAGCATTTTGGTAGCACAGTATGTCATTTTTTTTTCCCTTAAATGAGTGGACCTGACCACAAATTGAAATGAGATGGTTTTCTGTAAAAGGCCAGGGAAATTGTCCAGACAGGACTGGTACTGGCCCCTGGTGGTGAACTCAAAATTGACTGTAGCCCTCTGTGTCCTAGGATGGCCAATTGGGTGTGAAGCAGGGTACTGAGAGTGGAGATTTTAAAGTGGCTTTCTAAGTGATGACATGATTATGTTGATCGGTCCCATTTGATAAGGAGGTTCAGCCTTTCAGGATATGGAACTAAGAATGTCTAGTAAGAATATCGGGAAATCTAGGAAACCTGAATTGAACTCAGGCAGGACTTAGTGTAGTTCAATCCAGATATATCTGAATTCTAAAAAAAGTACTTCCCTGCTCCAAGTTCATGAATATAGGTTTCTATGTTTTCATCTGAAACAGTAAAGTTCAGTCTTCAGTTCTTGAGAAACTACTTCTGCTCAAGGCAAATGCAGCTAACTTCATTGCTATAAGCTGATACCTGTGACAATTATTTCAGTATCCATTATTTCATTTAATCCTAATGATTGATATAAAGAAGGGAATTAATATTAAGAGAGGCTTAGTAAGCTGCCCAGTGCCACTAAACTAGTAATATTTAGTGGAGGTGGTACTCAGACTACTCTGTGTGTGAGGTCAAATGTTGAGTCCTTTAAATCACTTGAATATTTATCAAACCTGGAAATATTCTTACCCATTTCACTTGGAAATTTTATTTAAACTTTAAAAAAATATTAAAATAGCATACAAACCAAACAGCATATGTAATATACATATAGTTTAAATACACATGTGTGTATTTATATATATAGTATGTTGTATGTGTATATATATGTACATATGTGTTTTTGTACATTTGTGATGTATAATCACACCTTAAAGAATAATATTAAAAGAAATACTTAACAATCTCTAGGCTTAACTAGTGGAAAACTAATAATATTGTTAAGCCCCTGTGTCTCCTCCTCAATTGTATCTTCCTCTCCTCATGAAAATACCAAGTGTCTTTAATATTTTCAATATTCTCTTATTTTTCTTTAAAGTTTTAACACTTCTATGTTGGCCCTTCAATTTTGCCTACTCAAGAACTGCATATAACTGGAATAATACTGTATTTATTCTTGTAGACTTTCCTTTTGTTTTCTAACACTGTCCTTGTGAAATTCATCCATATTGTACAATATTCCACTGTGTTGCTGCCACACACTTATCTGTTCTATTTTCTATGGCTGTTTTGTTTGTTTTCAGCACTTTGCTATTGCAACAATGCTGCTGCAAACATTCTTGCACATCATCTAGTGCATATATGCAAGAGAGTCTGTAAATTCTATACCCAGAAGAAGAATTACTGGATTGTAGGCATCTGTATGTTCAATGTAACTATCACTGCTAAGCTCTTCTATAAAATACTCATACCAAGAAGCCAGTCTGAAAAGTATACCTACTGTATGATTCCAAAGGTGTGACATTCTAGAGAAGGCAAACTATAGAGACAGCAACAAGATTGGTGGTTACCAGGGGTTTGGGGCTCGTGGGGGAGAAGGATAAATAGGTAGAGCAAAGAGGATTTTTAGGGCAGTGAAACTATTCTGTATGATACTGTAACAGTGGATACACGTCATTATGTATTTGTCCAAAATCAAAAAAACTGTACAACAAAAAGAGTGAACTCTACAGTTAACTGTGGAATTTATAGTTAATAATATATCAATATTTGTTAGTTCAGTCATAACAAATATACCACATGGATGCAAGACATTAATATTGGGGGAACTGGGTAGCGGTGGGAGAGAAATATATGGAAACTTTCTGCCCAATTCTTCTGTAAACCTAAAACTGCTCTAAGAAATAAAGTCCATTAATTTTTAAAAAGGTATACTAATTTAAATCTCTGCCACCTGAGTATGAGAGTTCCTATTACTTTACTTCTTCAACAATACTTGGTATTGACAGATTTCTTAATTTTTGTAATTCTTGTGGATAGAAAATAAGATGTCATTGTGGTTTTACATTCTACTTCTCTGATTATTAATGAGGTGGAGCATCTTAGCCTATGCTTATTGGATATTTATTGCAAAGGTGGCTGGTTGCCCACCAAAATTTCATGACCTCCTTCTCACGTGCAAATTCGTCACTGGGAGGCAGCTGCCACATTTTCTACTAATCTAGGTGTAGGTACATGGTACGTTCTCCACAATGGAAGAGAATGTGTCAGATTTCCTGGCTAGAATTTTAAAGAAGAGTGTATGTCTTTTCCTCTATTGTCTGGAAGCAAATGACCTGCTGCCCTGACAGGTAATTGAACCTGCTCCCTTAAATAACACGTAGTGAAATGCCACCAACCCACTAGAAAACCCACATTGGACCATTAGAGCAGCCGTCACTATTTTTATTGATACAAAATTTTCTTTTGTGAGATACATGATTGTTTCTTTTCCCTGCTTTTTTATTGAGTTATTTCTCTTTTATTTATTGTATTGTAAGACAGACTTCATATAATCTGGAAATAAATCCTTTTTCAGTTGTATATATTGCAAATGCCTTCATTTTTGGAAGTGTGTTACTTTTGTTTTTTTATTCTCTACTAATGTCTTAATTTCAATGTGAATAAGTTATTAAGGCATTATTTTATGATTTATATTCTTGACACTAACATGCTTCCTTGAGAAAGTCACCTTGAAAGTAGCAACCATTCCTTTTTATAGACAACAAAGAAGGGATGTGACATCAGGAAAAGTACAAAGGCTGAGGAAGGGTGGACTCAAGATTTCTTGTCAGAGGGAACATCTTGAATTTGCTTAAATAATAGGAAAACTTCAGTGGAATCCCCTCTAGCACAATTTGCTATAGATAACTCAGCATTAGGTGAATCCCACCATGTACTTTTGCTCAAAAGATAGTTGTTTAGCAAAGTAACCTACAAGACTCATACAGTACCATAGCGTCAGTGACAGAGTAAATGTTCTTTAAACTCAGAGATACTAATATCAATTCCACACACACAGACACACACACACACACACACACACACACACACACAAACACCTTATGACTAACAGCTCATACATACAAGACATTGTCCAGAGTCTGGGGCAAGTCTGTAAACTTGGAAAATAGAAGCCAATTAAGTCTCTCGAGTAAATCCCATGCCCCTCATCTAATTAATACTGTGTGATAAAAAGCTGATGTAGATGTTATCAGAATAGAATGATAGACTGCTTTGATAACAACTCAACAGGATCCAGTTTTCATAGCTCTTTGAAGATTTCCATCCCTAATATGGTTTTGTACTGACATTAACTAGTAAATCATGTGCTGTTAATGTGGTTTAAACCAAATATATCTGAATTTTTAAAAAAAACTAAAAAGGACTTCCCTGTCTCATGTGCATAAAGATAGTGTGCTATATTTTTATGTAAAAAAATTTTAAATCTTTGCTTTCAGTCACTAAACGTCCTTGAAATATATGAAGTTGATTGTTTTCAATGTACAAGAATCATTTTAATGCCTCTTCGTATTAATAATGAAGTTTTTAAAATTAATTAATTTTAAAGAGTTTATTTTTTCTCCACTATTCTGTAATAGATGTCTTTGACTGAAAATAAAACTATCAATTAAGTAATTTCATCTGTACTCTGAAAAATAGATGCAGATAAATGTTGGGTAATCTTTAAGTGGAAGTGTATTGGTAAGGATTTGTTCAGGAGAGTAGAACAAAACTGCTTGCCTATAAAACTGTTGCAAGAGCTCAAGAAAAAAGGTCAAGGAACTTGCCCTTGAAGATTAAAAAAGATAAAATTAAAGATTTCAGTCTCAAGTATAAAATAGATAGTTTCAAACGGTTAATAGGTAGTAGCTGCTAGTCTCAAGAATCACCGAAAAACTCCCCCAGTGTCTCAGTCTGCAGCAGTAATGCAGGTGGCTTTTAAGAGCTCAATGGAAACTACTGTGAATCTCACATCTGCCTATCTTTCTGGCTATAATTACCTTCAGAGAGTAATGGCTTCTCCTCTTCTGCACCCTAAGTCTCTCATGAGTTTCTCTCATTGGAAAACAGAAAACATGAACAATGCAGAAAAGAAGCTGGAAAACACAATTTCCAGCCTGACCACTACAATGCAAGGGAAGCCTTAGGATTGAGTGATGATGACGCTAAGTTAACAACAGACTATCTAGTGTAGGACATAAGCACAAGAAAGGGGGATTGGGTAGGAGGCTGAGAAAGTGCCTAAAAACAACTCTTCTGGACCCCATAAATTCTCTTTTAACCCTTAGGTGTTAGAAAGGGTAAAGATTACTTTCTAGCACAAACACTGCCTCAATTCTGCAGTTAAATTTCCTTTTCAATCATTGCATCTGGCTAAAGGAAATAAATCTAAGATTCAGAAAGGAGTCATAATGGTGTATTATCTCTTTTCCCCTCATTTTTCTCAAGTCTAGTTGCAATTGCTGAACATACCTTTTGGGGATGGTGTATGGAAGGAAGAATGAGAAAGCGATGACAACAATATACTTCGTTAGTTACTGTCCTATTAAGAGGTTTGACTTCTCTTGACCTGGATGATGGTTAAAACTGACTCATTCTCTTGTCACTTCCAGGCCAGGGCATAGTCAGAGACTTCCAGGCTGCCTTCCCACACATTCTCTGTGATATAACTAAGTATATTTCTTCCTGTGAATGCTTCTCCTCATAGCCCCTGATTTTGTGGTGGTATAAGCCCTACAGATCCTTATTCTCTCTTGGAGATTCCTAAACTTTTCAATAGGTGTTCCTGAGAAGAATTGAAACTGGCTTCGTGTCACTTTTCTCTCTCACGTAACCCACCTGTAGTCCATTGGAAATATTTTTGCTTTTATTGCCCCACCATGAAAAGAAGTTAAAGTATTGCCTGAATATAGTTCTATTCCATAATTCCAGTTCTCTCTCTCTTCCCTCCAATTTCATCGTTCTTATGGCTCTCACTCTCATAAAAGAAAGGGACTTATATCAAACAATTTAAATGGTTCTTTTGCAGCTTCTCCCACTAAGCTTCAAGTGAGGAGCAAAGCATCCCCTTCTCTGTTGCGGAGATTTGGAGTTCACTGTGCAGCTTTCTCAAAAACAAATGAACAAACAAACACACACACACCACTCTACAAGAACCTCTCATATCCAACTCTTAGCACCTTTTAAATCCACATCTATGTTGAGAGGCTGGAGATTATGAAATTGATGATTGAGCGTTTCCTATAAACATCTTCATTTTGTTTCTTGCAACTCACTTTGGTAGCTGGTATCTATCAAATCTTGGTAAATGAGTTAAAACTTCCTGTTTAACATCCTGACACATCTGCTTCCTCTTCCTGTGGTCATCTGGACAAGATAGAACTCTGTGTGTCTGGATAATTCTGATTTATTAAGTCTCAGGTAAAGCAACGTCTTCTCTGGGAAGTTTGTCATATCCTCTGCCACTAGGCTGAAGTAATTATTCCTCCTCAGGACATAGCGTTTTGTATAAACAATTATAGGCCTTGGCTGAATCCCTCTGGAGTCAGACAGCCAAGATTGAAATCTTCTTTTCACTAACTGCAATTTTAAGGCAGTCTTTTTCAGCTCTTTGAGCCTGACTTTTCCCAGTACATCTCTAGGGTTGTTGTCAGGATTAAGTTAGATGATTTTAATGCATGTTAAGCTGTTCAACGAGTACCTGAGACAACGGAAGTGACATTTATTTTGTTGCTGAATTTCTGTATGTGTTTGGAAAGAAAGGAAGCATGGGCTGTATTCCTAAAGGACAACAAAGCAGTGTGTTAATTATTATGTAAGGAGCTTAAAATTTAATATGTTCTCCCTGACAGTTCTAGAAGGGCTCAGGCCTGGATGCCTGGGGGCCTGGGTGAAGGAGAAGCCATATTGTCACCAAAATGAGAATCATTTAGAAATGGAAATGTAAGAAGCCAAACACATTTTATAATAACTTTAATATTGGGGAAGGGCCACCCTGATGGTTTCTCTTCAATGATACCAGTGAAAGTGAAATAGCATCATCAAAGTATTTTACAGACCCCATTATCCAAGAACAGAGCAATTAATTCCAATAAAGCATAGCCCATTTTGCTACTCCCCCTAGCAGGTGCAAGAATAATGTCAGCAAAGATTTCTGAGTAATATCTGTAAAAGGAAGACAAGTGAGCTATATTTTTAATAATTTGTATTTACATATTATTGTGGAAATAAGATCATATGGGTGTTTTAAAAGAAAGGTAATTATTATTTGGAAGAATATGTTTTCTTACACAAGAGTTTTTTCAAGGCCCCTTTCATGTCTTTATTTCTCAGGCTATAAATGAAGGGGTTCAACATGGGAGTGACCACTGTGTATATCAATGAAGCAATTATGTTATTTTCATTGGTGGTGTTGGACGAGGGAAGAAAATATAGACCAATAATTGCCCCATAGTAGAGAGTCACTACTGAGAGATGAGACCCACAAGTGGACAAGGCTTTGCAGATGCCCTTGGTAGAGGGAACCCGGAAGATGGTGGCCCCAATATTTCCATAAGAAACCAAGATGCACAAGAATGGTAGCACAATGGTTGTTAATCCTACAGTAAAGATTACCAATTGGTTGAGGGAAGTGTCTGAGCAGGACAATTTGAGCAAGGCAGCAAGGTCACAGAAGAAGTGAGGGACAGTGTGGTCAGCACAGAAGGACAGCCGGGCCAGGAGAAGGGTGTGCAAAAGAGCACAAACACAAGTAATTAGCCAGGACCCAGCCACCAGCATGACACAAACACTCTGACTCATGATGACAGTATAATGCAGAGGGTGACAGATGGCCACATACCTGTCATAGGCCATTGAAGTGATCAAGAAACTGTCCAAAGCAGCAAAGAAGATGAAAAAATATGTCTGTGAAATGCACCCTGCATAGGGGATGGATTTGTGCTTAGTCTGCATGTTCACCAGCATCTTAGGGACAGTGACAGATGAGAAGGAGACATCAGTGAAGGCCAAGTGACTGAGGAAGAAGTACATGGGGGTGTGGAGGTGAGTGTCCAGCCTGATGAGCAGGATGATGAACAGGTTCCCCAGCACTGTGGTCAGGTACATGCCCAGGAACAGGGTGAAGAACATGCCCTGCTGCTCAGGCCGGATCAGGAGCCCCAAGAGGAGGAACTCCGACATGCTGCTCTGGTTTTCCTTTCTCATATTGGTATATCAGCTGAAGGGAACTGGTGGGGAAAGTGGAAGGGAAAAGGAATGTCTCAGGATAAAAAATTGTAATTGTAGCATAGAATAATGGAGATGTTCTTTTGGTTTAAGGAATGTCTTCATCCATATTTTCTTATATTTGATGTATATTTTACTGGATAAAAGTAGAAAAGTGTGGGTTTAGAATATACAGCCACTTTCTTTCTCAATCTGATCCCAGTCTCTGTAAATGATAATACTAACAGTTAATGTTTATTAAATATTGTCCTGATGCAGTGTTCTAATAGCTTATGTGTAGTAACTGATTCAGCAGTCTTAAGTAGGTGAGCTAGGTAGGTAGTGTCATTATTCCCGTTTTCAGATGGAATAGCTGAGGCAGACAGTCTCACAGTCACGAAGAAAGAAGAGGAGAAGCTGAGATTTGGGACCCAATCATTTTGACTCCAGAGTTTCGTCTCTGGAAGCAAAACAAACTATTTGACCTCAGAAATCTCATTACCCTTCATAATTTTGTGTGTAATGAGCTGTTTAAATCTGTATCCTCTGCTTCTCTACACATTCCATGATTAATTCTGATGTGTTCATTGATTGTAGACCCAGAATCTATTGCAGACAATTAAAGTATACACAATATAAATTTGTTGATCAAAAAAAGATGTCACATATAATTAAATACATCAAGGTGGCCTTTTTAAGAAACTTACATCAGGCCTTGTTCAAGACACAGGTCTAACCCTAATAATCCTGGGTACCTTGTTATTTAGTTGCACATAGCATCACATTCAAAAAGTACAATCTAAAAGACAAACGTAATTTTAGAAGGGAATTCTAATTGTTTTAGTGTCTCTAAAATCACCTGTAAGAGATTTACTTCCTAACCCAAATCAATATTTATCAAAATATCTATATATTTTTTAAAAGAGAATGTAGGGATTCACTTTAACATATCAAAACAATTATAAAGCTATATTGCTTACAACAAATAATGAATTTTTACAAAGATAAAACAGTGGAGGAAAATAGAGAGCCTAGAAACAGACACATTTACAATGAAGAGTTGGCCTCACCATCACTTTGTCAGCTGGATTCAATAGGCAACCATGTACCAGTCCTGGTTTACCCACCCCAAACTGAGTGAAAGGAAGAGTGTAATTATGAACAAATTTAATCCAGTAGGTGAAAATTCATGTGAATTGATAACGTTGAGTGACTGCAGCAAAGTAGCCAACTGGATCCCTATAATGTCTGGAAGCAGATATCAAATCATAATATTTCTGATGCTTCACCATTAGGTCTCCCAGAAACAGGTGAAAGACAGTTTGCTACTTAGTCCTAGAAGCAGAAGGCTTTCTGTACAGATTCCAGCAGAATCCCAGCAGACACAACCCTGACCACATAATCTTCACGGATTATGGAAAATAAGTGATGGAACACTCTCTCTAATTTTCTTGAGATTCTTAAGATTATCTGAGTCAGTTTTTCTTGGTGGGACATGCAAAACTCTGCCTCTGTAGTGTGATTTCTAGAACACTAAGCCTTCCATATCCCTACCCAAAACACCACCCTCAATAGGCTGCTGGTAACTGAAAATCTTTTAGCAAGAGAAAAAGGGCTTTAAGGTCCCAAGTATAGATTCAATTTAAAAGTAAATATTGTGGGGAGGGAGCACTCTCTGGCCAGCACTCTCACTGAGATGGACTGGCTTGGAGCCATTCATCTTTGGGGACCAGATTTGGATGGTAGAACAAGGGCACTACCTCCTCAGACAAAATGAGGAGAGGGTTTACAGGCAGGATTAAAGCAGAAGTTACGGACAGAGAGAACAAACTCACTGTCTTTCCAATTTGGCTAAGATGACTGCTACAGGGCTAGACATAGTCGCATTTTTAATAAAACCTGATTTAGCATGTAATTTGCACCAAGTGCTTTTCAAATACTGTTCACTTTTTCTCACAACATTTCAACATTGGCATTCTAGTCCTCATTTCAAAGAGGAGAACGTTGGGACTCAGTGATGAAACTTGCCCAATGTTGTAGCACTAGTATGTGGTGAACCTGGGATTTGATCCCACATCTATCTGGCTTCAAACACTGTATTGTTCCCACTATGTTACATGCCTTCATTAACTATATCCTCAAGCAAGACAGTACTCGCTGCCTGAGGGCACTCAAGAATTTCAGAAGTAAGTCAGGAAGTTTGAGGATGAATAAAAATCTGTGGCTTCAAGATATGTGCCTAGATGGTAATATCAATAATAATGATAACAAAATTATAATAACAATCATTCATTAGTCACATATTTACTGTGTGAATAATATAGGCCAGCTGCTGTGACATGTGCATTATATTATATCAGGCTAAGAAGATCACAAAAACGACATTTTTCTCATTTAACCAGTTAGAAACTATGGCTTAGAGAGTGTAAGTAATTTTCCTAAAATCATCTAGCATGTAAATAATGGACAGATCATTCAAGCACAGATTTATCTGATGTCAAACCCATGTTCCTAAACACAATGCTATATTTCCTGCAGCAGAGCATGATTTGATGAAAAAGAGACATCTGGATATGTTCTCCTTATTAAAGAGAAAAAGATGGGAACTGTAATTTCCTCCAAAGCCTTTGGATGAATGCCTCAGTCCCTAATCATGATGGTCGAAAGTGAATAGAGAGACTAGGATACCAGTGACTGGGTCTACAAAGATGGCTGCTCATAAAGTGAATTTCTCCGGGCTCCATGACAAAATCAGATCAGACTCTGGTCAATGTTTTTGATGGACTACCTAATTTCTATCAATAAGGCAAATGTTAAGGCAACAGCCATTGAAAGTAATATCACATAGCCAAAAAAACAAGTTCATGAAAAGCTAATGATATAATGTTTGAAAGAACATAATAGAAAATTATATATAGTCATGTCTACAAATATTTGCAAAAAAGTGCAAATTATTATTATTATTTGTAACCCTGGAAGATTGTGCTCATGGCTTGAATGCAAGCCAGATATTTAGCAAAACTGTGAAAGAGATAACATTTTCCTAGAGAGGAAAGTACAAAACCCAGGGAATTATAATTACTTTGTCTGCATAAGTTACTTGAGGGGACACAACAAAATTATATAAAGTACCTGACACAAATCTGCAAGATTTTGTAGCAGATCATTCACACACACACACACACACATGCACATATATATTGCTGAGTGAAGTCTACAAGTACCGTCCTTACCTAGCTTGTGAGTGAAAAATTCAAATACTGTCAGTGCTTGCGTATGAACTAATTTTTCATTTTCTTTCCAAAAGACTTAGAGCTGGGACAAGGAGAAAAATCACAAGCTCAACCCTAAAATGGGGATGAGGTACAGTCTCTCTTTTTCACCTGATCCTGATAATGACAATGTTATCAATTTTTACGAGCCAGGCTGGGAACACAGGGGATCCAGGCCAGAAATTTATGGTGAAGGATAATTTGGGAGTAATTACTACATTTTCCTTAACCATTCCCAGGGGATATGTGCCTTTGCTGTATACTAATGATAATCAACTCTTTGAGGAATATAAATAAGGACTTTTATTATTTACAGATTCATTTATTTATAAAGAAATTTGAATCTATGAGTTCATTTAATCCTCACAATAATTCTTGAGGTAGATAGCATTTTTCTCATTGTATTGTGTTTGAGCATGGCTCAAAAGAAAATGGCCAAATGAAGATTCACACCCAAACACACTAACTTCAACCTAAACTTTAATTCCATTGCACCATGATGACTTCCTGGTAAGAGTGGGCTCTGTATCATATGGACTTCTTCCTCCCTACATGCAGAATTGGGAGGAGAGTTGCCACTAGTCCCTAGAGAATGAAAACACTTATCAAGGAATAGTTGGGCTTCTATTTCTCAGAGATAGAGTTTTTTTTTTTCTTCCTATAGAATCGCCTGAATGCATGTAGGGTTTTTTTCTTTTTTATCAGTTATGACACATGATAGTTGGCACATACTCAGGGCCCAAAATATATTCTTTAATCATAAGAATGAGTGTGACAAGTGTTTGGAAATCTGTTCCATTCAGTATTGCAAATATAGAGAAGAGACAAAGAATTAACTGGAGACACTTTATTCATTATATTTCCAATAATAAATTCATTCATTTATTCATTCATAAAAATGTTGTGTACCTACTGTGTGGCAAGGATTTTGTGAGTACTGTGAGTAAAGATTTGAAATCACAGTTTTTTTCTCTTAAAGTAACTCCCAGTGTAGTCATCATATTAGACAAGACAGTGTGTGTCAAATGCTATAATGACGGTGAGTGCTGAGTGCTATGGGAGCACAGAGGAGGGGTGTCAACCCAAACTTAAGGGGTCAAGCAAGGTAGGCTTGTAGGAAGTTACATGCAAGTGGAGATCTGAGACTATCAAAACAAGTAAAGGTCACATAGATAGCATAGAGGCAGATATTTGAAAGACAGGAATAGGAGAAGACCTGGAGAAGAGAAAGAATAAAATTTGAAAAACTGTTATCAGGAAAATTAAAATAGCTGAAATGCAAACACCAACAGAGGAAGAGGTTCAGGATGAGGCCAGAGAAATTAGCAGGAATGAATCATGCAGTACCTTGGAAGCCATGCTTAACAATTTGCACTTTATCCAAAAGGAAAGGGAGAGCCATAGAAGAAGTGCATCAGAATATTGAGAGTGTCATATTAGAAACTATCATTATAGGTGAAGGATGGATAATGAGCATGTGTTTGCAGAGAGTGGAGGGAATATTGGCAGGACAGCAAAGAGTGGTTGGATGCAAGGCCAGAAGCAAGGAGACTAGTTAGGAAGTGGTCACATTCATTTAGGTAAAAGATTATGAAAGTCTGTCTAAGAGAGATAATGGAATTGGAGAGAACTCTATAGATTTAAGTCTCCTTCAGAGTCAAGGGATGTGGTAATTTTAATGTAAGTTGATTTTGATAAGACTTTAGAAAATGAGAAAATAAAGAAGTTAAAAACCTCTCTAAATGTATGGCTTGGACAGCTGGGTGTATGGTTGTGCTATTCACTGAGATAGGGGACAGAGAAGTAGAAACATATTTGAGTTCTTAACACACTGACTATGAAGCACCTATGGGTCATCCATGAGAAGAAATCCAGGAGACAGAAAATCTATATTTTGGATAGAGATAGAAACTCATGGGAAGTCAACATAGAAGAGGATGAGATCACCTAAAAGAAATGAGATGAATAAGAAAAGTTGAGAAAAAAAGAATAAGAATAGAGAGAAGAGAAAGAGAAAAGGAGAGGACAGAAAGAAAATTGAGAGGAAGGAAGAGAATAGGGCTGAGGACAGACCATAGGTAAAAATGACAATTAAGGAAATGGCAGAGAAAGAGTGTTCCAAAAAAGACCTCAAAGAACAACCAGAGACACAAAAGGAAAATACAACAATGTGGGACCACGGGAGATAAGGGAAGAGAAGCTTAAGCGTTAAAAACCACCCAATGAATTTAGTAATAATGAGGATTTTGGTGATGTAATCAGGAGCAATGTCAGTGAGTGGTGGGAAATGAAGCTAGATTACAGTGGGCTGAGGAATAAATGGAAAGTAAGGAAGTGCAGAAGGTGGCTAGTTGGATTAACCCAACATTGAAACTTTAATAGATGGGTGGGATAGAAGACCATTGTGATAAAGACTTGGGCAACTTAGTAAGAGAGTGATAAACCATGAGATCAATCCTACAGAGTTAACAGAGTGAAGACAAAACAAATTTGGGGGGAAAAGGACGGGATCAGAGATTGGATTGATTTACGAAGCCAAAGATCCTGTATAATGGGTAGAATGGAAGGAAAGAGCAAGAATTGAATGTGTAAATTTAACATGTTCATAGGTAAATCAATTCCAGTTTTTGTAATATGGCCATGGGAAGAGATGGCTAAAGTGCAATGGAGGTCAAGATCGTTGAAGATGAGATCAAAGAATAAATATGCCCTGTTGTTGAGTGGTTCATTCACACAAATGCTGACAGCACACAAATGATGGCTAATTTTTTACGAGAGAAGTAAATTAATCCAGGGGGCAAAGCTGTAACAAAATAGGAGTCATTGGAATTTAGCAGTTGGTGGTGTAGGCCCTGACATATAAGAGTTTCTACTTTTTGCCCAGTATGGAAAATGCTTTCTACAGAAAGATGTCTGATTGCATAGCATAATTTTGAAAGATAAGAATTAGTTACAGCTTAGTTTTCATCAATAAGAGAAAGATTAGGACAACTACGGTACATATCCACTGGAAGTAATATTACATAACCATTAAAACAATGTTTATGAAAAGCTTATGATATAATTTTTGAAAGAACATAATAGAAAACTGTATATGGACACGTTTACTATTTGCAAAATGGTAGACAATGATTTTTTAAAATTTGGAAGAATGTGCTCCAAAAAGTTAACAGAAGCTATATTTTATTATTGGCATTTGTGTTTTAAAAATATTTATCTGGCATAACATTTACATAATCATGCATTTCTCTTATAAGTAATAAAAATATTAGATAGTTTTGTGAACCACTCCTCAATCTCACGGGAAAGAGAGTGGTCCAGGAAGAAAAGCCTGTATATTATGTACCTACTCTCATAAGTTCATCCACTTGCTTTTTCCTCAAATACTCTTTGTCTCTGAACTTCCATTCTGACTCCCTCCAGGCCCCTGACAACAAACTAAACCATTCACCAGTGCAGAAGAATCCATGTATATTCTTACCCCAGGGCATTTATATAAAGATATGACCAAGAGTGACATCAGCATCATGGTGGAGTGAGTTGTTCCTTGTCCCTCCCCTCTAAGTTACAACCAAACAGACATTCATTGACCAACAGACAATTCCCTACATAGCATAGCGGGATGCCTGAGAGGTCTATTCAGCTATACATCTGAAGGTATGAGGACAGGACCCGTAGAAAGCAGTGAAACTAGGATAGTGGCCCCCTGCCTCTCGCCGGTGGCAGCAATCCAGGATGTGGATCCTCATGCAGTGGTTAGCAGGAGCCTGAGTGGAGGTGGGGCAGCCCAGTCCATGCTTGAGAGCCCACAGAGTATCAGTGGCTTGGCCTGCAAAAGTGTCCACCAAGTAGCAGTGGCCCTGCCCACATGCACATGCCTGGCCCCACATGTGTGAGTGTGACCCGCAGAGTGGCAGAAACCCCACCTGTAAGAATGTGCCCCATGAGTGGGGGCAGCCCCGTCTGCATGAATGTGGAGCAGCAGCCCAACCAGCACAACTATGAGCAGATGGAGTAGGAACAGAAAAAATATCCCTGCCGCCCCCAGTGTTAGCTGGTGAAATCTGGAACCAGAATCAACAGGAACCACAGTAGAACCAATGAACCAACACCAGTGCAAGTGACCTGACACCAGCTCTATCAGCAGGGGGGCTCCATACAAGTCCCCAGGTCCCCGTGGTTCCACCAGCAACAGTGGCAGCTATGAAATCAGCACTTCTGACAGCGGTGCAAAGAGCACCCCAAGACAATCCGGAAACAGCAGCACAAGTGGTGTATGGGACAGCAGCATCTAAGCCTTCAAAGAGCCAGCTGAGGAATGCAAGATTCAGGTATCCAGAATCAAAGTAACCAAAGCTGTACTAAATAAGAAAAGGTGATTTCTACCACAAATGCACTGGAAGAGGCTAAATTCATCAAACACCGTGAAGAACATCAGTAACATGGCAGAATAGAAGGAAAATGACAACTTCTAAGACACCAAACCTGAAGTCACAGGTTACAATGTAACTGGCAAAGAATTCAAAATAGCTGTCATAAGGAAACTCAACAGGTTACAAGAAGACTCAGAAAAATAATACAATGATCTTAGGAATAAAATTAACAAACAGAAGGAATACTTCACCAAAGAGATTGAATCTCTAAAAAAATAGAAAGTCTGGAAATGAAGTACACAATTAATGACATAAAAAAATGTAGAAAGCATAAAAAGTAGAGCAGAACTGATGGAGGGAGAATTATTGTCCTAAAAGATAGAAACCAAAAAATACTTCAGGTGGAAGAGGAGAGAGAACTAAGATTTGCAAAAAATGAAATTCTTCAATAAATATCCAACTCAATTAGGAAATGTAACATAAAGATGATAGGTATCCCAGAGGGAGAAGGGGGGAGGGGCAGAGATCTTACTCAAAGAAATAATAGCTGAGAACTTCCCAAAACTTGGAGAAGGAACTGGACATGCAAGTACATGAAGCCAATAGAACTCATAATTGCATCAATGCAAAAAAGACCTTCTCGAAGACATAGAATATTAAAACTGTCAAAGTCAATGACAAAGAAAAAATATTAAGGGTAGCAAGAGAGAATAAAACAACCTAAAAAGAAACACTTATCAGACTTTCAGTGGATTTCTCAGCAGAAATCTTACAGGCTAGGAGAGAGAGGAATGATATATTCAAAATACTGAAAGACAAAACCTTTCAGCCAAGAATACTCTATCCAGTGAAATTATCCTTCAGATATGACAGAGAAATAAAATCTTTCCCAGATAAACAAAAGCTGAAGGAGTTCACCGCCACTAGACCTGCCTAACAAGAAATGACAAAAGAAGCTCTCCTACTTGAAGAAAAATGGCAAAGGTTTACAAAGCTTTGAGCAAGGAAAACAGACAGAAAAACTCAGAAAATTACTGCTCTCTATAAGAATGGGTTAGCAGACAATTATAAACCAAAAGATAAAGGGAAAGAAAGCATCAAAAATAGCTATAGATATTTCAATTTGGTCACAACCTCAAAACACAAGAAAGAATAATTTGTGACAACAAAAAAAAATAGAAGGGGAAGAGGAGCAATATGGAACTTGTTTAGGCTAATGGAGATAAGGGACTATCAGAAAATGGACTACCTCATCTTGAGATCTTTTATACAAACCTCATAGTAACCACAAAACAAAAAATCAGAGCAGAGTTACAAATCATAAATCAAGGAAAACTGAGAAAACCATAACAGAAAACCAGCAAACTGAAATGGTAGTTAGAAATACAAGGGAAAAGAAACAATGGAAATATAGAACAACTGGAAAAGGAAAGATAAAATGGCAGTACTAAGCCCTCATATATCAATAATCACTCTAAGTGTAAATGGAGTGAATCCACAAACCAAAAGACATAGAGTAGCAGGATGGATTAAAAAACAAGACTCAGAGCTGGCCCAGAGGTGTAATAGTTAAGTTCGCATGCTCCACTTTGGTGGCCCAGGGTTCATGGTCTAGGATCCAGAGTGATGACCTGCACACTACTCATCAAGCCATGCTGTGGTGGCATCCAACATAGAAAATAGAGGAAGATTGGCACAGATGTTAGCTCAGGGCCAATCTTCTTCATCAAAAAAACTCACGAAGAAAGTCCACAAAAACAAGACTCCACAATATGCTGCCTTGAGGAAACATATCTCAGCTCTAAAGACAGACATAGGCTCAGAGTGAAGAGATGGAAGATGATACTCCAAGCAAATGGCATGCAAAAGAAAGTAGGTTTTCCACACTTATATCAGACAAAGCAGACTTCAAGATAAAAAAGACAGAGACAAAGATGAGCATTATATAATGATTAAAGGGACATTCCAACAAGAAGAAAGAACACTTATTAATATATATGCACCAGCCACTATGGAAAACAGTATGGATATTCTTCAAAAAATTAAGAATAGAACTACCATATGATCCAGCTACTCCACTGCTGGATATTTATCTGAAGAACATGAAAACAAGAATGCATAAAGATACATGAACCCCATGTTCACTGCAGCTATATTCATAATAGCCAAGACTCAGAAGCAACCTAGGTGGCCATAAAGGGACGAATAGATAAAGAAGAGGTGGTATATATACACAATGGAATACTACTCAGCCATTAAAAATGATGAAATCCCACCAAATGTGACATGGATGGATCTTGAGGGTATTATGTTAAGGGAAATAAGTCAGAGGGAGAAAGTCAAATACTGTATGATCTCACTCATAAGTAGAAGATAACAACAAGAACAAACAATCACATAGAGACAGAGATTGGATTGGTGGTTACCAGAGGGAAGGGGGGAGGGAGGAGGGTGAAAGCGGTGATTAGGTGCATGCATATGGTGATGGATTATATTAGTCTTTTGGTGGTGAACGTGATGTAATCTACCCAGAAATTGAAATATAATGATGTATGCCTCAAATTTATATAATTACATAAATTTATATAATTATATAAATTTATAACCCATTGTTACTGTAATAACAAAAATAATAATATATATGTACCTAACACAGGAGCACCAAAGCATATAAAGCAACTATTAACAGACCTAAAGGGAGAAATTTACAGTAATACAATAATAGTAGGAAATCTTAACAGCCCTTTTACATCAATGGATAGTTCATCCAGACAGAAAGTCAACAAGCAAATGGTGGCCTTAAATGAAACGCTAAACCAGATGGACTTATAGATATATATAGAACATTCATCCCAAAACAGCAAATACACATTCTTCTCAAGTACACATGGAATATTCTCAAAGATAGACTGTATGTTGCGAAACAAAGCAACCTCCATAAATTTAAGAAGATTGAAATCATATCAAACATCTTTTCCAACCACAATGCTATGAATCTAGAAATCACCTACAAGAAAAAAGCTGGGAAATTCACAAATATGTGGAAACAACATGTTATTGATCAACTATTGGATTAATGAAGAAATCAAAAGACAAATTAAAAAATACCTAGAGACAAACGAAAAGAAAACACAACATACCAAACCTATGGGATGTTGCAAAAGTGGTACTAAAAAGGAAATTTATACCAACACAGGCCTACCTTAACAAACAAGAAAAATATCAAATAAACAAGCTTACCATACACCTAAAACAACTAGGAAAAGAAAAACAAACCAAGCTTAAAGTGAGTGGAAGGAAGACAATAATAAAAATCAGAGCTGACATAAACAAAATAGAGACCAAAGAAACAATAGAAAGGATCAATGAAACTAAGAGCTGGTTCTTCAAGAAGATAAAGAAAATTGACAAACACTTAGCCAGACTTAGCAAGAAAGAGAGAAGGCTCAAATAAATAAAATCAGAAATGAAAGAGGAGAAATTACAAAGGACACCACAGAAATACAAAAGATCATAAGAGAATGCTATGAAAAGCCATATGTCAACAAACTGGATTACCTAGAAGAAATAGATAAATTCTTAGACTGATACAACCTCCAGTAACTGAATGAAGAAGAAATAGAGAATCTGAATAGACTTATCACAAGTAAAGAGATTGAAACAGTAATCAAAAATAAAAAAAATACATATAAATAATAAATAAATAAATAAATAAGCAAACCTCCCAAAAAACAAAAGTCCAGGACCAGACAGCTTCCCTGGTGAATTCTACCAAGCATTCAAAGAAGAATTAATACCGATCCTAGTCAAAATCTTCCAGACATTTGAAGAGGAAGAGAAGTTTCCTAACTCATTCTATGAGGCCAACATTACCCTGATACCATAATCAGACGAGGACAACACATAAAAAGAAAATTACAGGCCACTATTGCTGATGAACATAGATGCAAAAATCCACAAAAAATATTAGGAAATTGAATATAACGAAACATTAAAAGTATCATACACCACGATCAAGTGGGATTTATTCCAGGGATGCAGGGATGGTTAAACATCCACAAATCAATCAATGTGTTACACCACATTAACAAAATGAAGAATAAAAATCACATTATCAACTCAATAAATACAAAGAAAGCATTTGACAAGTTCCAACACTCATTTATTATAACATATTTTAATAAAAAGTTAAAGAAGCAAGGCACCTCAGCATAAGAAAGGCTTATATATATAACAAACACACAGCCAATGTCATACTCAGCAGAGAAAAACTGAAAGTCAATCCTCTGAGAACAAGAACAAGACAAGGATGCCCACTTTCACCACTCTTATTCAATATATTACTGGAAGTTTTAGTCAGAGCAATTAGACAAGAAAAAGAAATAAAAGAAATCCAAATTGGAAAGGAAAAAGTGAAACTCTCACTATTTGCAGATGATATTGTTATATATTAAAAAAACCTAAAGAATCCACCAAAAAACTACTAGAAAATATTGACAACTACCGCTAAGTCGCAGGGTACAAAATCAAGTCAAAAAATCAGTTGCATTTCTATACAATAATAACGAATTAGCAGAAAGGGAAGTCAAGTATACAATCCCATTTACAATCACAACAAAAAGAATAAAATATCTAGGAATAAATCTAACCAAGTAGGTGAAAGATCAACTCACTGAAAACTATAAGACATTATTGAAAGAAATTGAAGAAGACATAAATAAATGGAAATATATTCCTTGTTCATGGATTGGAAGAATAAACATAATTGAAATGTCCCTATTACCTTAAGCAATCTACAGATTCAATGCAATCCCAATCAAAATCCCAATGACATTCTTCAAGGAAATAGAACTAGAATCCTCAAATTTTATGGTACAACAAAAGACTCTAAATAGCCAATAGAATCCTGAGAAAAGCAACAAAGTTTGAGGTATCACACACCCTGACTTCAAATTATACTACAAAGCTATAGTAATCAAAACAACATAGTACTGGCACAAAAATTGACACATAGTTCAACGGAACAGGACTGAAAGCCCAGAAATAACACTGCACATCTATGGACAGCTAGTCTTTGACAAAGGAGCAAAGAACATACAATGGAGAAAGGACAGTCTAGTCAGTAAGTGATGTTGGGAAAACTGGACAGCTACATGCAAAAGAATGAAAGTAGACCATTACCTTGCACCATACACAAAAATTAACTCAAAATGAATTAAAGACTTGAATGTAAGACCTGAAGCCATAAAACCCTTAGAATAAAACATAGGCAGTACATTCTTGGACATTGGTTTTAGCAGCATCTTTTTGAAGTTACCCTTACCTACTCAGGTAAGGGTAACAAAAGAAAAAATAAACAAATGGGACTTCGTCAGACTAAAGAGCTTCTGCAACGCAAAGGAAACCATCAAGAAAACAGAAAGACAACCCACGAATCGAGAGAAAATATTTGCAATCACCTATCTGACAGGGGGTTAATTTCCAAAATGTATAAAGAATTCATACAGCTCAACAACAACAAAATGAACAACTCAATCAAAAAATGCGCAGAGAGTATGAATAGACATTTTTCCAAAGAACATGTGCCGACAGGCACATGTAAAAATATTCAATATCACTAATTATCAGGGAAATGCAAATCAAAATTGCAGTGAGATATCATCTCACCCTCGTCAGAATGGCTATAATTAACAAGACAACAAGTAACAAGTGTTGGAATGGATGTGGAGAAAAGGGAAGCTTCACACACTGCTGGTGGGAATGCAAACTTGTGCAGCCACTATGGAAAACAGTGTGGAGATTTCTGAAAAAAATTAAAAATGAAAAACTATATGATCCAGCAATCCCATACTTGGCTATTTATCCAAAGGACATGAAATCAACAATTCAAGGAGATTTATGCATCTCTATGTTCATTGCAGCCTTATTCACAAAAGCCAAGATGTGCAAGCAATGCAAGTGCACATCAATGGAGGAAAGGATAAAGAAATTGATAAAGAAGTTATGGTATACTACTCAGCTGTAAAAAATGACAAAACTGTGCCATTTCCCACAACGTGGATGGACTTTGAGGGTATTATGCTAAGCGAAAGAAGTCAGAGAGAGACAAATATCATATGATTTCACTCATACGTGGAAGATAAACAAACATATGAATAAGGAAAACAGATTAGTGGTTACCAGAGGAAGACGGGGTGGGGGAAGGGCTAAAGAGCTAAAGGTGCACGTATGTACGGTGATGAATAAAAACTAGACTATTGGTGGTGAGTACGATGCACTCTATACAGAAACTGAAATATAATAAGGTACACCCAAAATTTACAGTTATAAACCAATATGGCAGCAATTAAAAAACATATGACCAGATGTACCACTCAAAAGTTTTCTGAACAAGGAGGTTTTCCCTGTATCACTGTTATTCAGAGCCACCCTGATCAGACCTGAACTAGAACAGCAGCCAATTTTAAGCTCCCACAAACATATTTATCTGACCTGTGAATTAAGCCCAGGATTTTTTCCCTTTATTTGGTTATATGGAATCCCTCATGAGGTCAGAGGTGTAAGCCGAGGGAGAGACATCAATGCAACATAGATGATATGAGGGTCCAGGTCACTTGTTTTTGAAATTTCTTTTGCTCTCCAGACCTACTAAGGCTTAATGCCAAATTTGTTGTTGCATCTATCTGACCACGTGACTTTTTGTCTGCCAATAGTCAGCTCCAATCACTTGATATCGCCTGGTTAGGCACTCAGTCTCTACTAAGGCCTAGGTTTTCCAGCAGCTCTACATTGCAAGTCTTCTAATGGAGTTCACCAGAGGTTCCATGGGGTGCCATCATCTACCATGTATACCTCCAGCATTGTGGGTCCTGTCAATTTAGAAGATCCAATAAGCAGGGTCCCTTGTACCATAACCTGAATCAGCTGCAGAGCTCTCGAATCTGCTAGATCCTATTTAAAACTGGCATTCTATCAAGTCAGTTGATGGATTGGTGAGAGCAGTATTCCAGGTGTGATATGCACTGTCTCCAAAATCTGAAGATGCCTACCAAGTGCAATGAAAGGTGCAATAAGTGTCCTTTGTTTTCCACTTAGAATCCTGTCTTTCATCTATCCCAACGTAAGCTCCTCTGTGACCCTTTAACCCATGCTGCCAGTCACAGGTCTTTCTTTTGTCCAAGTATGTCAGACCTTAATACAAGGTGTCTCCATCCTGACTCACTGTATTTCAATCTATCCAAATTCACCACGCATACCATTGTCTGTGCCTTATAGTCTACCACTCTGTACTGCTTGCTTATATAGCTTCTTGTATCCAATATCTGAGCTCCCTACATCCTCTAGCCAAGTTTTTTTGTCTTTTTGACCTACCTATTTTCCCTCCATGGAGTTTCCCTTCCCAGTGCACCAAGTGTCTGCTGTGTCCTTCCCAGGGAATCCAGTACCTTTAGCCATTCTATCTTATGGCCCACTTGGAGTTAGCAAAGCTACTACTGGCCAATATTCTGGTGATTTTTCTGGCTTTTGCCTAGAATGTTAACCATGGGATATACACTAGAATTCAACAATTCTGAGTTGACACAGTTTTCTGAGTCCTTCTTCTCTGAGGTAAACGTAGTTGTGGCATTAATACAGGTCATCAGAGCTAGAAAAAACCTGCCCAGATATAGGCTTCTCTATACATACTACCTGTTAAACCTAGATATCAAAAAGGCCAAAATAAGGGGCTGCCCTGGTGGCGCAAGTGGTTAAGTGCACGCGCTCCGCTGCGGCGGCCCGGGGTTCGCCGGTTCGGATCCCGGGCGTGCACCGACGCACCGCTTGCCAAGCCATGCTGTGGTGGCGTCCCATATAAAGTGGAGGAAGATGGGCACGGATGTTGGCCCACGGCCAGTCTTCCTCAGCAAAAAAAGAGGAGGATTGGCAGATGTTAGCACAGGGCTGATCTCCTCACACACACACAAAAAAAGGCCAAAATAAACTCTCAGAGATTATTATCTCAAGCCATAAATAATTCTTTGTCCTATATATCTCACCCCTAAGAATCACAAATGCCACATTAAATGATCATTTTATTCAAAAGGTCAGTTTAAAGCACCTGAGGCTTTTCAATTTTAAGAGTCAATTTTCCCCATTGTCTGTCAACTTCTTTTCATATTTGCAAGTTTATTTTCTTTGTGGGGTTTTTTTTTTGGTCTATCTTCCCTTAGTTTTTACCTCCCTCCCTCCGTTTTTCCCTTCGTTCCTTCCTTTTACCCTCCCTCCCTCCCTACCTCCTTTCCTTCCTTCCTTCCTTCCTTCCTGCCTGCCTGCCTTTCTTCCTGCCTTCCTTCCTTCCTTCTTCCCTCCCTCCCTTCCTAACTTTCTTCATTCTTCCCTTCTTTTCTTTATTCCTTGAAAACTATTTTTATTTGATGTAACCAAACTTAAATGTCTCAAGAAAGCAATAACACCTGCAAAGAACAGTTGTTATCTCTGCCTCTTCCCACTTTGCATTTCATAATGATCACAGGAGAAAAGAAACATGATGTCATTTCCTTTAGGTTATCTGGTGGGTAGGGCCCAATAAGACCCCTTTGAATGGGACGTGGTTCCACCTAAATTCGCAGAGGCCATTCAGTGATTTGGCTTTGTATTTGGACCTGGTTGGAACCAGTAATTTTTTTTTTAATTCTCTTGGGTTTATCCAATGTCAAAATGTGATTATGGCTGGGAAAGGAGAGCCTGTAATGGAAGAGAGACTGAGGGAGCCTTTAGATCCTTTCTCTGTGGGCTCATTCTCTAAGGTTCCAAGCACAAACATCCCTCCCACAGGATATATTTTCTAGAGCAATCATGGGGAAAATAGGGCAATTAATCAAAGTTTGATGGATATCTTTAACTGGAAATTACAAGTCCTGCTCCCTACCCCCTAGCTTCTTTCTTTGGCTAGTTATACTCCTCAGTACATAGATCTTGGGCTGGTAGACAGGAGCGAGACTCTGAGCTTGTAGCTTTTCTTTTTGATGCCAGAGAAATGTCTAGGGCCTTGGGAGCTGATATTTAAGTCCCTAAAGAGAATCTCAGGACACACTTTACCACCAACCACTGGATCGTAAATGCAGGAAAGATCCATATTGGGGATAGAACTGGTATTTTTTTATTCAGCAATATATGGGTTTATATATGGGTATAGAAAAGAAGTCTCAGAATGCTGCTTCTGGCATGGAAGAGAAGAGAGAAAAAGAAAGAATCATAGAGAGAGAGAGAGAGGAGGAATAGAGACATGGGGTGATGGAAGAATGTAGATACAGAGGCAGATAGAGTGAGAACTGAGAGGGAAGAAGGAGAAAATGAGTGATAGAAGGAAGGTAAAGTGAAAGGGTAGACAGAAAGCGAGAAAGAGGCAAAAAGAGAGAAAAGCGACCCAAGAGATAAAGACAGAGATACAGGGAGGCAGAGTCTTTCAGGAAGAATTTCTACTTGCTTTCAATCCTGACATAGAAAACCATATTTGGACATCCCAGAATATAAGCACTCCAAAATTCTTTAGGTAGTTAAGCCAGGATGTTTTGGAAGGCCTCTTACACTCTCAAAATGTCTCCCTTCACGGACTATAAAAATGCTCCAAATGCCAACACTGGGAATGTTTTTCCCCTGTCCCTGTTTAGTCAGGACAACATTCTAGTACAAGGCCTTATCCACAGAAGGTTTTGATGATCCAGTTGCTGAATGAGTACATGAGCTTTCTAAGGACAAATGTCCCTCCAAACGGTCACTTATTTAGTCACTAATTTCTGAATGTGTAGGACTGTTCAGATCATTCCTAATGTCTGAAGCAGTACAAGGAAACTTGAAGTTGAGAAGGACATCTTCATTAAAGCTCATTGAAGGGAAGCAGATGTAGGAGATTGAGATCAGGGTAAATAAAGTGACTTCTTACTGAATTCTGCTGAATACATGCCTTGATCCCAAGCTCATGAAAGTAGAAGTTTATTATTCACAGAAGCCACTGCAGTTAACCACCTGCCCTTGGCTTGGAGTTACAGTAGGAGGCTGCTGATGGATTGGCACTTGGCTACTTGGTAAATCATCCAGCTTATCCCTATATACAGTCTGGGGAATGAACACTGCATTCATCTGCTGGATTTCAGAACACAAGCTGCTTTCACGAGAACCAGCCCCTCTGTTGAGTTTCCTGTTCAGTTTCCCTCCCTGGTAAACAATTCCCATATGTTTCTCATCTGCCTGAATGAGAACTCTATCAGTAGAATGATAGATTTCCCTCTGTGTTCATGTTTCCTACATTGGTGCTCCTGGTTTGTTATCCTGATTTTTGCCAGTAATTTATAATCTAAATTCCACATCTTTGTCCAAGATATTAAAACCTAGAGTTCAGCAAATGAATGGATATGAATAATTTTCTCCTGTGTGTAAAAGATTGTAAATTCCTCTAGTAGCTCTCTGGGTAGATTTGCATTTTGTCTTTAGTTGTGGCAAGAGGGGAACCAACATTGATTGAGCACTATGCAAGAAAAGGTATTAAGAGCTTTAAACATGTAATCTCATTTCATCTTTACAATAAACATAAGGGGAATAAATATTTGTTTTTAAAGATTGTCATCTTTCTGAGATTCACAAAGGTGAAGAAAATTTCTATGGGAAAAAATGCCATATCAAACCATGATTATGAGCCATGCCTATCTTATTCTAAAACTTTTGGCTTTTTCCCCATAGATTCACACTGAGAAAAAGAGAGTTGAGAATGCCTCACTCTTCAGGTGGCACTAGAAAAAGGAGGAAGTTTGAGGTTAACACTTTTAACATTGTGTTTACTGAACAAGCTTCAATACATACGTTACTGTGAGGACACATTTCAGGAATGGGGATGAGGTCTCTATAGTTAGATTAAAAAATCTGAAGATTTGAAACCTGCCACTGGTATGTGTTCTTCTGCTGGATTTTTGCCCCTAGCTAGAAGTCCTTTGGATGAGTAAGATATTTCTCTGCCACTCTGCCTTTTCTTATCAAAAGAGAGAATGATCTTGAGATTTTTTAGGAGAAGTTTTTTAGAGTTGTCCTTGTGATTAGTGGCAAATGCTTTTAATGCAAAAGTAACCTCATTTCCCTACTTGTTGGGTAGGAATTATCTCTGTGAAGCTATTGCTTTGTTTTGTTGTATACAAGGTGGAAGTTGGGGAAGGATACATGGGTTTTGTTGCATACTGGTACCCAGATGACCAGAGTATTTGGATATAAACAAAATCTTTCCAATATTCGTTATATCAATTCCCTATTAATGCTCTAACAAATTGCCACAAATTAAGTGGCTTAAAAAACCCACAATTTTATTGTCTTATAGTTCCGGAGGTCAGAAGTCAGAAATGGGATGCATTGGGTTAAAACCAAAATGTTGGCATTCCTTCAAGAGGCTCTAGGGGAACATCTGTTTCCTTGCTTGTTCCAGCTTCTAGAGGCCACTTGCATGCCTTGGCTTGTGGCCGCTTCCTCCATCTTCTAAGCCAGCAGCACAGTTTTCTAAAATCTCTCTCTGACTGACGCTTCTGCTTCCCTCTTCTACATTTAAGGACACCTGTAATTACATTAGGCCCACCCAGATAATGCAGGATAATCTTATTTGAAGTCAGCTGATTAGCAACCTTAATTCCATCTGCACCTTAATTCTGCCTTGTCGTGTACCATACCATATCCCCAGGTTCTGGGTATTAGGATGTGAACGTATATGGAGATAATTATCCTCCTTGCCACTACTTACTAGCAGGTGTTGTGTTTTAAGATGGCAGGAACACTCAAGAGTCAGATGAAACTTGGGATACAGCTAAAATCTCACTGCTTTTGGCATCTTTTGATAATAGCCCTTATTTCTCGTTATGGGATAAGTGTTATTATGTTGCCAAGGGAAGAAAGTGGGGATGAATTTGACAAGTATTTGAAAATATATGATTTGTCTGTAATTTAAGATGGCATTGAGTAGTCACAACCTTCTATGTGTTGACAGTAGATGATAAACTACAAATAAATTTGCCTAAAATACTTCTTGGGAGTCAAACTGGTCTTTATTTGCTCAACAGGACATTGGATCTCAGGAAACTCCAACCACCCAGGAGGAGGAGTATAAATGACATCAAATAGAAATGTGCCTTTCTGGGGAAACTGGAACAAAGTCAGCAAGGGTGAGAGTGTTGGTTGAGGGACAAGAGGTTGGAAATGTAGGAAAGACGCAGATTTTCCAGAGTCTTGAAGCCATATTAAGGTAGTTATACTTCAACTTAAGATCAATGGGAATATTTTGAGAGTTTTTAAACAGGGGAAGTCATTTAGGTATTAAAAAAGAATTTTTTTTAAATCTCTCTTTGACTGCCGTAGAGAGAATAGATTAACATAATCCAGAGTTTCTTAAGGACTGTCTACCAAATTGAAATAAAATGTTGTATATTTATGAGTGTTCTTTAATGAATACAATACCATACTTTGTATCCTTTTATTTGAAAAGTCTGCCTCCCATCTGAAATTTAACAATGGACGGTAAAGTCAAACCTTCTAAAGGTTACTCTGCCATGGTTGATGATTTGGAATGCTCACTACAGAGCATTCTTGAGGCAATAACACAGATGAGACATCATATTCCATGGTCTGATCTATAGTGCCACAGATACAAGAAAACTGCTTTGTCAAGAACCAAGAAAATTTGGCTCTCATTAACATTCCCTCTTCCACAATTTTTCTAATTCCCTTATGTGCCAACATACAAGGAACATGTGAGAAACAGGTTAGGATTACCACTTTCCAATAAAAATATACGTATTTTTCATATGACTGCTAAAAGTGATTATTTCAGAGTCCTTAATATTCTCAACCACTCTTCATTCATTCTCAGTAGAGGAAAGAGTAGCATGAGGAGGGAGAACCAGAGCGGCGTGTCTGAGTTCCTCCTGCTGGGGACCCCCAACCCACCAGACCAGTAGAGTCTGTTCTTCACCCTATTCCTGGGCCTGTTCCTCATCATGGTGCTGGAGAACCTGCTCATCATTCTGCTCATCAGGCTGAACTCTCACCTGCACATCCCCATGTACTTCTTCCTCAGCCACTTGGCCTTCACTGATGTCTTCCTGCCATCTGTCACCATCCCTAAGATGCTGATGGACATGCACGCTAAGTACAAATCAATCCCCTATGCAGCGTGCATTTCACAGATGTATTTTTTCTATTTTTTAATAAGCTGGACAGCTTCCTTATTACATCAATGGCATATGACTGCTACGTTGCCATATGTCATCCTCTTCACTACACCACCATCATGAGGGAAGGGTTGCGTGCCTTACCAGTGGCTATATCCCGGATCCTGTCCTGTGTCAACTTCCTTTCCCTCAGTCTTCTGACCCAGTTATCCTTTTGTGCTCTTAACACTGTCCTCCATTTATTTTGTGACCTTGGTGCCCTGCTCAAGTTGTCCCACTCAGAATTCTTCCTCAGTGTGTATGTCATGTTCACAGTGGGGGTAGTAGTCATTACCCTGCCATTCCTATGTATCCTGGTATCTTATGGCTGCCTTGGGGCCACCATCCTGATAGTCCCTTCAACCAATTATAATTGTGGATTTGTTTTTCTCCTTTTAGACTTGTCTGGTTTTGATTATGTATTTTTTATGCTATGGTATTGGGGGCACACAGATTTAGCATCATGAACTCCTCCTGGTGGACTGATTCATTTATGTAGTGGTGTGCTGAAGCTGACTTACATTGGCTTCAAGCTGATTGTGCACATTTCTTACAAGCTCAACATTCAATGACATATGTTGTCAGATTGAAATCAGCCACAAAGGAAATAATGACACTGTGGAAACTGAAATATGCTACAAAGCAGGGCATTGTAAAAAAGAAAAAAGAAGGGGAAAGATAAAGAATAATTTTTTATGCATTTAACAGCACACCACTGCATTTATAATTAGAAGATATTCCTCTTTATCTCTGACAATGGCTCCTACCTTAACATCTCATCTACTTCTTCTGATATCAGTGTATATATGCCAACTTACTTTTGGTTAGTGTTTACTTGATAATTATTTTCCACCACTTTACTTTAAACTTTCCTATGTCCTTATATCTGGGAGGTGTCTGTTGCTAGCAGCGTAAAGTTGGGTTTTGCTCTTTTTTCTGTAGACTGACCATCATTATATTTCTGGAGAATTTGGTCTATTAACATCTAATGCCATCGTTATGTATTGAAATTTATATTTTCATATTACTCTATGTTTTCTATTTAAGATACCTGTTTTATATTTCTTCTCTCTTATCTTTCTCCCTTTTTATTAAGTATGTATTTTGTTATTCCATTTTCCCCTCTATTAACTTATTAATCATACATTACTATTATTATATAATTCCTTTCTGTGCTTTATGTTGATATTACTTCTTACTTTCTATTTAAAATTTTATTTTAGTATAGTATACATAACATGAAATTTACAGTTTTAACCATTTGAGGGATACAAGTCAGTGGCATTTATTACATTGATCATCACTACCTCACTCTAGGACTCCAAAAGGAAACTCTATGTAACATCGATGCAATTGAATAGTTTTCAGCTGTGATAAAATAATGACAAAGACATCTGTGTATCAATATGGAAGTATTTCTAGGATATATTGTTAAATGGAATAAAAAACAATGAGTAAAAAAGCATCTATATCATGTTACTTTTTGTGTAAATTTGAATGGGAAAGAAAATATACATGTATCTGCCCAGTTGAACAAAAAGAAACACAAGAAGAATAAACTAGAAAATACCTGAGATTGCTTGCCTACAGGAGGTTGGTGGGAATGGGGTAGAAAAGATAATATTTATTGGTATAGTTTTGACTATGTTATCGTTCCCTTACTCAAAAATAAATGGAAGATGGTGGGGAATAAATCAAAATGCAAAAAAATTAAAAAATAAAAAAACAAATGAACCTAATTTTATTACAAATTACTAACATAATTAAACGAAAGAGGAATATATAATAGCCAATCTAAGTAACTTTCTCTATATACCTCACAATAAAGAAAAACTAAACAAAGTTTTTGAACTGCAGTTAGCTTGTCATTAAGAGTGGTATGAGTTCAAGATTCTAAAATTACTTAACATGTATTCAGAAATTCAGTAAATAAATAAGCATATTGTAGAAAAGGGAATGACTGTTCACTGTTGAAGCCTTAATGCAAATAATCGAAAATCATTCTATAGTAAAGAAAAGAAGAGAGATTTTTCAAACAAAACTGAGGATTATAGCATGAGAGTCACATCCTTCACAAGGGAAGAAAGTGCTCTGGAGGACAGCAAATTTCAGCATAGTTATATACGATTTCAAAAAAAAGATACATACATCAAGCATGACAGGGATACACTCCTTCAAGAGTTCAAGACCATTACAGATTAGCACATACACAGCAGGTCAATATGCAACTGGCATAGTAAGAAGGGAAACATTAAGTCTTATCTTTAAAGCATACTGACGTCGTAAGAAGGGAAGCATTAATTCTTTTTTTTT
>JABWHU010000004.1:13771375-13781700 GCA_014189135.1 Dicerorhinus sumatrensis harrissoni | reverse complement strand
TGACAAGCGGTGCGTCGGTGCACGCCCGGGATCCGAACCGGCGAACCCCGGGCCGTCGCAGCGGAACGCGTGCACTTAACCGCTTGCGCCACCAGGGCGGCCCCGGAAGCATTAATTCTTATCTTTAGAGTGCATTCTTTACCTTAGTGTAATGATTAAAGCAGATGTACAATGTATGTTTGAGACGTTGTAAGTCAGGCTTCTTTGGTCAAATAAAATTCAGGCCAAATCAAGTCCAAACCAGAATGACTTCCCCATGTACTTTAACATATAATTTTTTTAATCGTTTCCAACTTTTGATTGTTCATCTTTCAATAGAAAGCATTTATGATCAAATATTGCCCCTCGATGCCAGGGTAGTTGCTTCCTGCCCTTGCTCCATCATGTCCCTGCAGCTGAACTTTTTTCAATTGACCTACTCAGTAATCCACTACAGGGAGAAAAAATTAAATATAATTAACCATCATGGAGGTACACACTGACCAGGGAAGTAATATTATAGGTTATATATATTTTCATTTAGGTCAAATTGTTGTGCATACATTGCATGTGTGCTAGTCTACGACCTTTTGTGTTTACATTGTTTATAATATTTATAGAACAGGTATAATAGTGATAAGAAACCAATCATAATATTTGAAGTAGCCAATGTGGAATAGACACAGATTGAAAAAGGTAAGAGAAGAAGGCAAACAATCTGTTACAGGCATTTTGGTAATTTTGTACCTATTTAAGTGTTTGTTTGCCTCTTTTATCCTCTGTTATGTGTACTTTATAAGTTTGGGAAGAGTAGTTTAATATACTAACAAGATCTTCAGTTGTCACTTATAATGATTTTTCAGGCCAGTTAGATTCCATTGAAATTACATCTTGTGGTGGATGTAGTTCTAATTCCCAAAACATTTGATCATCAACATCAATATTAGTATGTCTTATTATCTATTTGACCAGCAAAAGTATTACACCATATAGCAGTAAAGTTATGATAAAAAGTACTTTGATTACAATATATGTCAGAAAGTATGACATAGGTATTTTGTAACCTTCCTCCAAAAATTTCCCTTTACTCATACACCATATATTTGTTTGCATGGGTGTGGTTATTTTAGATGAAGTAGAAGAAAATCCGGGGTTCCGTTGCTGTTTGGGTCATAGCCACACACCTTGGGGTGACATACATATTTGAGTGGATATAGGGGACCGGTAAGAATTATTTGATAATAAGGCCCATCTTCCCCCAATAGGAAGAATTCAGGTAGAAATTAAAGTGGTCTCTACTCCTACTACATGAACAACATCATAGGTGTAGCTTGTCATAAGTTTAGGTGCTAAAGCTGTGATTGAAAAATCATGTGAATTACAGGACCCTTTACACTGGATTTCAGGAAAGCATCTTTATCCTATTGATGATGGGCTTGAGTAAAACACATTAGAGAGTTACAGTAGCTGGTCATACTAGCACAAGATAACAAAGGATCAGCAGAAGGTTGTGTACAAACAGACACTGACCTGCAAGTGACCAGCCCCTGTGGGGTCACTTCATGTTTCCCAAAGAGGGCACTGCAAGTAGTGAGCAAGACCAAAGGCAATACTTTAGTCCAGGAGAGTCCAGTCTAAAAGTATATAATGAAATGTCAAAGAAAATTAGAAGGGCTAGAATCTATATACAAGAGTGCAACTTAATTTTCTCTCCACAATCACTCTCATTTATGCCATAGATAATCACAGTAAAACAAATTTGTTTATATTACAAACTTTACCTGATTATTCATATAAAGGAAAATAATAATACTCACTGAAAGTTTCTGAATTCTGGAGGGATCAGGTAGGGAGAAAACGCAAATGTTTCATCTTTGTTCACAAACGTATATCTTACCAAATTGTTGATAGCTTAAGACAAAGGATTTCTTTAAATCTGGAAAAACAAAACATTAGAGCATCCTCCTTGGTTCATATATTCCCATGTAATTAATATTTGATATTTATCTTTTGTTAGCAATTTTATGAAGCCTTCAGTTTCTCCATTAGAATTTTGTAATTTCTTACCAAGTTCAGTTTTATTTTTTTTAATTTTATTTTTTTTGTGTGTGAGAACGATCAGCCCTGAGCTAACATCCGATGCCAATCTTCCTCTTTTTTACTGAGGAAGTTTGGCCCTGGGCTAACATCTGTGCCCATCTTCCTCTACTTTTTATGGGACCCTGCCACAGCATGGCTTGACAAGCAGTGCTTTGGTGTGTGCCTGGGATCCAAACATGCAAACCCTGGGCCACCAAAGCGCAGCATGTGCACTTAACCATTGTGCCACCAGGCCAGCCCCTTCTTACCCAGTTCAGTTTTATGATATGGCAGTTTATCTGAAAACTGATTTCTAGAATAAGTGTCAGAGGCCATGCCATGAATCTCTCTGAAGATGAAACATTTGCAAAACCATCAGAGTAAAACAATAACTATCTAAAGATGACAAAAGTCTTAATATTTTAATGCAATTGACAAGGAAATTTGGTTATTTCTGTGACATAATATTTTAAGACAATAAATAGAATTATGACTGATAACCAGGACATATCAGGATTTTAGGAATGTTATATAATTTTTAAAGAACTTTCATTGAAAACATTTACCCACGCAATACGACCTAAGAAGGTTTATCACCATTTATTTGATAATGCTTTCCATCCAATTTAACATGCCACAAAAGCCTAATTAGTTTAATATCTCCCTCTTTATATGAAGAGAGAACAAATTCTTTGAGAAGTCCTATGGGCCCACTGGAATTCTCATACATACTTTTATGTCACAAGACAGACTATACTTTGCATTTGAATTTTGGGAAGTTTGTGAAAAATATCAAAAGGTTTTAGAATAGTTGGTCAAATAGGATCATAGGTCACTGTGAAACAATGCTTAGTTATCCATTTAACCATGGTACAATTAAAGATTTTCAGGAAAATACAGAAATGTAAATATAGCTGTAAGAAAAACCTCAGGTCTTGTGATTAAATGCCTGACAAAAGCAATACAGGAAATTTACATTGATAAAAGATAAAAGCCTTGAGTTTTTGACAGACTACTCAAAGATAAAGAAGAGAAGTTTTCATATTCTCTTCATCAAGAGCAAACTAAAATACAAGACAATTATCCGTTTAGGAGAAAGAAAACCAAATTCTAATTTTTGCACCAGCTTACTTTTGATATTGAAACTCATTTACTTAATTAAATTCATTTCAATCTTAGCCAACTTGGCCATACACAAAATTCTTTCCTTACGGTTTCCCTTCCATAATCTTTCCATAACTTTCTTTTTTAACTCAGAAGTTATAATAATACATAATAATTAATAAGCTATCAATTAATTATCAATTAATAGGATATTTCTTAAGTGGAAATACCTAGATAATTAATTACCGTAATTTTCCTTAATTTAGCAAAACTCTGAGGTTTCAAGTTATCAAAAGGTTTTGAAGTCATTTTTAAGTACATATACCATGTCACATAATTATTATTAAAACTTTCACCCAACACTTTTATCTTAAGTACATCTATTTAGCTTACTTGTTCTTAGTAGTTGTGTTTATACTGCCTACAAAAACTTCATGAGACCTTAGACATAATCAGCAACAACCTAAGTTATTGTTTATGCTGACATATTTTGTAATAGAGATAACATGAGTTTATATGACTAATAAACTCAGGTAGAATGAAGGCTCACGTCTGCATCATATCCAATGTTGACAACTCTGAATACATGTTTATTTCAATCAAACCAACAAACTTAAATGAACTTTAATTTACCAAATATTATTTTATATCACATTAACTTGACAAACATATGGGTTAATTTCTCTTACCTTTGGAAATAATTTATATAAGCACTTACTCTAACCCAACTAAATAGATCTTTTTTAGAAATTAAAATATATAGATGTAGAAAAATATCACATATATAACACATATGTATAGACACACATAGATACACAGATGGATGCAAGTAGAGAACTTATATAGTTTTCATTTAATTTTTTGCTATGAACCAGGTACAATAAAAAATTCATTAATTTACAAAAGAGTAGTTGGATCTAAACTGTGTTTCTAGCAGATAAAATAAACTAAGTTTATATGCCTAGGAATTGGTGGTTGTCTAGGTATTAGTTCCAGAGACAAGCTTTTTGTTGCAAAGCTTTTTGAGACAAATAGGGGAAGATTTTGGCATAGGTGAAAGGAAATAGGTGGAGTGTGAACTGCCTATAGAGCTGTATTTCCAGTTTTCCAAGGATTTGTAAGATAAAGACAGTTGTTCTCAATTCTTAGATTGGGTTGTAACTTAAGTGACATCACAGGTTGATCCACTTGTCCAATTACATCATCCTTAATTTGCCCCTTTCTGTCTATATATATATTAACTTAGCAAAGAAGGTCTATAAAAATATTCCTATCAGGCTCTGAATATCAACTTCCAATTTGGCCAAATTTCTGATATAACATTGCTAAATTCTTTAAAATATTTTGCCAGGTGTCAGCAGTTAGAAAGAGTAAATATTTCTGACAGTATTAAACAACTCCATTAAATTTTGATTTTACATTACCCTTAACTGTTGAAGGGAATAACGTAGCAGTTTCCCAGGAAATCTCTCAGAACCTCATCAACTCTGGGATGGGCTCATATAGGGCCCTCCTTCACAGGTAGTTAGAGAGGTGTCTGTAAGGCCACTGACTTAGAGTTTTGCATAGTCTTTTCTTTTAGCTACCTCTAATATCTTAATTTTTTATTAGCTTTTTCTGCAAAACTTTCAACAAGGCTATTTTGGAATTTTGAAGCCTTTGCTTTTAAGTGCACTTCTTTAATGATCTTATATAATTAGAATGTTCCTTCTAATGGCAAATGTAATTCCCTTGAGGCTGGTGGCAGTTTGGTAGGACTCTAGCCACAAATGAAATTCAATACACATTTCTGTCAAACAATATCTGACCATAAGTGTGGTGCCACCTGCATTTCTTTCCAACTATATTTTGGGACCCCAAACCCGATGGTTAGCAAGCCAAGTTCTTCAGACATGAAACAAGCTTAATAATATTTTGCTGTTCTTTGTAAATATTTACAGCTTTTGGAACCATTCATTTTTGAGTAGGTGTTCCAAAAGGTGGCAAGCTTGACTCTTTAAAGATTGTGTTTAATCTGTCTTTTCCACAGTTCTCAAATCTAGTGCACAAAAAGATAAGTTTCGGAAGCTGCAAGGAGCCTCAAAGTGGCCAGTGTAATTTTAAATTGTCATGGGTTACCTTGATCCAAAGATCCAGCCATTTACAGCTATCCTCTCCATAATTCTCATACATGAATCCAGCTGGAGTAACTAAAGGAGACATTTCTGCCAACAAGGACTTAGGCCAGGGCTTCCCCATTTTGTCCATCAAAGAATGAAGTGATCTTTTGTTAAATTTTCCCATTTTGTTAAGTATTTGCCAGTAAACATTCCATAAGCATTGTACATAGAGCCAGCCAGAGTTCCAGTGGGTGGTTGCCCGTCTGGGAGCTTGTCAGCTTTAGAAGAATTGTTTCCCATTTTCTTTTAGTTTCATTTAATACAAAATCTAAACAATTCCTAAGGGCAGTGTAGTGGGACAAATTTGGCCTACTTGTGAATGTCACTTTCTAAAAGATCATGAACATTCTCTTATGTCTCAGTTTCTCCCACCAGCAGTCTAAAACCACCGTGAGGGGTCAGAGCACTGGATGACCAATCCTTATGTGTGTGTCCTGGGACAAGCTGTCAATTATTACTGAATGTGAATGATCACGATGGAGTTCTCTATGGGATTGCTGCACGCTGTGAGGATTGACCTCAGACACTTCCACTAGCTTCTCAGTTGCCTGAGAATGCCTTGCGGCTGGAATGAGCAAGTGTCCTTCTACTTCAGAGCTGAACAAGTTCAGTCTCTCATTTTGCTGTCAGACAATTTGTGTAGACTTTGTTTTTTTGTGATCTGTTAGCTCAGATCAACCCTGAGCTAACATCTACCAATCCTCCTCTTTTTTTTGCTGAGGAAGACTGGCCCTGGGCTATCATCCATGCCCATCTTCCTCCACTTTATATGGGACACTGCCTCAGCATGGCCTGACAAGTGGTGCGTCGGTGCAAGCCTGGGATCCGAACCGGTGAACCCCGGGCCGCCAGAGCGAAGCATGCATTCAACCGCTTGCGCCACCAGGCTGGCCCTTTATTTGTGTAGACTTTGTAAGCATAAATCTTTTCTAATTTGTAAAGCCAAATTAAATGGTCAGCTAGCCCAGTTCCCTCCAAATTTCCCCCTAGTTTCCCCTTACCTAGGAAAAGTCCCAGTACACACTTAAGATATTAAGTCCTAAGACGTAAAACAGCTATAATAGAAGTCGGGATCATCAACTTAACTAAGGAGGTCTGGATTTCAGGAGAACTCATCAAAACACCCAAGGAGTACAGTGAATCCGGAGGAGCACAATGAGACCATGCTTGTACCAAGCACAGGTATAAAATAGGTTCCAGGTGGTCTCAGATGGGTTTCTCTGAATACCTGCCTGGGTGGCCAAGAAATATTGCTGTAATATTCAATAGTTCAATGTTAAATATTCAAATGATCAACAATCATTCTGTAGTAAAGAAGGGAATTTTGAGTCAAACTGAGGATCAATTATGGAAGTCACAGCCTTCGCAAGGCAAAAAGTGATCCAGAGAAGAGCAATTTTCAGCAGAGTTATATTCCATTTCAAAGCAAGGGTATGTACATCAAGCACGACAGGGGTACATTCTTTCAAGGGTTCAAGGAGTTATTCATTGCATATTACCATGTAACCAACGGGTCAACATGGCTCTGGAGTCATAAGAAGGGAGATATTAATTGTTGTCTTTAAAGAGTATTGGCATCATAAGAAGGGCAGCATTAATTCTCATCTTCAAAGACCACCTTCTTTACTGTAGGGTAACGATTAAAGCATGTGTACAACATATGTTTGACAGGCAATAAGCCAGTCTTCTTTGGTTCAAACAAAATTCCAGCCAAATCAAGTTCAAATCAGAGCAACTACCCCAAATATTTTAATATATAAAATTTTTCTTATTAGGGAAAAGGTACCATGTGCATGGAAAAGGAGAAATGAGAAAAAACTCTATGATGTCAAACCAGAATTGAAGGTGTCAACCTGAACTATGGATTTTAAAATGCATATATACATTGAAATTTGTATATTATATATCAACACTTATATTGTTCCCATCCCCTATTCTTTCTGACCCCCTCCTGACCCATCTTCTATGGGTAAACATTCCTTAAGTTTATGAATTTCTAGTTTCTATGTCCCGCATTTCTTTTGTATAAATTTCCTAGCTGTATCCTTTGAGATCACTAAAAGCCTTTAAAGCAATGAACACACCTATTGCCAAATTTGCTCTTTTCCACTTTCCTCTGAAAGGGACCAATGTTATTAAGGAAAATGGCTGATTCTAGGCCAGGGTCAAAACAAGACAACACTATCCAAGAAAACTTCGCTGAGCCTGAGAGTAAAAAGTACTCAATGATTCATGAAGACACAGGGCAACCTTGAAGGGGCTCCCACTGGCCGAATATGGAATAATTTGAGTTTCAAAATGAGTAACAATTGTAATGGATTATGACTCAAATAAATAAGAATCCATGAGTCCATAATTATATAAATAAATCAACAAAGAAACAAACTAATGGGGGCTGATGGGAAGTACCTTCTTAAAGGACAATACAATTGAAAAATGTGGAAGAAATGATAGAATTAGAAAGCCACCATTTGGCTACGACGTATGCATTATTTTTTTCACATAAGAGTCACCAATGGATGTTAAATTTAGTGAGTGAAATTTTAAAAGAAAAAAAAACATGGTTATTTAGCCTCAAAATATCTACAAAATGATGCTTATTGATTACAAGGTTAAAATAGTAACGTTACTATTATTTATAAAGTTGAAAATAGTAAATTTACAGGATAGTAACTCTACAATACTAACTTTCAGTACCTTTACAGTACAGTAATTTCCAGTAGAGTACCTGACAGATACCACCTTAACAAATTGATCAAGGATAAAATCACTAGTAATTGGAAAAATTGATATTATATTCCTTCTGATAATATGCACTGTGGTATACTTGCCTAAAATCTAAGCCTGAAATATACATGCATACATAAGTAAACATAGTAAAATGTTAACCACTGGAGAAATCTAGGTGCAGGGTGTGCAAAAAATCTTTGTATCATTTTTACAACTTTTCTATAAGTCTGAAATAATTTCAAAATAAAAAAATTAATTGTCCCTGCTGGACCCAGGCCTAAGAAGAAAGGAGTCCAGGGCATCATGGGCATCAGCGACACCATCTCCTGTGACTCCAGTCCCTCCAGCTTCCGGAAACACAGCCCCCCAAAATCAGTGAGAAATTAGCCAGAAGCTTGGGAACTTTGTTTCAGTCCTCTCCCTGGTAATTTTAACCTTATATTTTGACTCATTTCTCTGCAGCTGATCAAGGAATATGAAAGTGCTGAGGCCACACATATTTCTTCTATTTGTCTGGATATTGGGTCCCCTGATGAGAAAGTGAGGATTTGGGCAGCTGTCTGGAGCAGAAGTTTTCTGAGGATACCGGTGAGGAGCACAGGTCAGAGGTCCTGCATATCTGCCCTTGGCAATGGATCTGCCTATGCACTTGTGTGTTTGTGTGCCTTTGTATTCATGAGCAGGTGTGTGTGTGTGTGTCTATACTTGTTTTCGTGTTGTTTGATAGTTGCATGCATGTGTGTGTACTATGTTTCTGACTCACAGACTGATTCTTTTCCTGAGTTAGACTCAATCTGGGCTCTGTTTCAGCATATGTGGACCAAGTTATCAGCCTTTTAATGTGTGATTAGGGACCCCTGATTCATGCTTATGATCTTCTTAAATACTTGCATCACAGCTGAGTGGATGAGAGCTCAACATTAGGAGTGAGATTGTTGTCTCTGCTGCTGGAGAAGTAGAAGAACCTTCTTCTCACCAATGAACAGAGGTCAGAGAGAGCTCAAACCTCTGCTCAGCAGTGTACCAATGTGTGTGAGAACTGGGTTTGTGGGTGACACTAGCGTGTGACAGCAGGAATGTGTATTGTTTCGTTTTGTCTGTTTGTGTGTTACCATGTGTATGACACCATGTGCCTGGGTTGTTGTTGGTGGTTTAGTGACTGTACCTGTGACTGAATAGGCTTAACTGCTGCCCATTGACTGCCTTCTCCCAGGAAGGGTGTGGGTCAGAAGGGGCTGAAGCATGTCTCTCAGTAATGAGACCGTGAGTGCTGCTTGTTGTAGTGAGTGTGTGGCTGAGTGTGCATGTAGGTTTGTGGGCATCTAATTTGCACCCATGATTTCAAATGTTTCCTTAAGTGCCCTCCTTCTGGAGCACCATTGGCTGAGATAACCAAATTCCAAGAGACTCTCTGTTTCCTGAAAAGAATCTACTATCATTTTCATATTACTGAGTGTGACTGAGTCACTCAGAATTTTGTCACACTTTACTTTCACTAAAGGTTCCAGGCAAAATTCTCCAGGCATCATGCTGTGTGAAGTTAGAGTGCAGAATCACAATCAAATAGCAGTGACACCTTGGGAAATTTGCATAACTCCTTCACCTCAGTTTCCACATCTATAAAATGGAAAGAATTACACTGGCCTTGTGAAACTTACTGACGCTCACTAAATTTTTATTGTTTAAATAGAAGTTAATAGTATGCAAGAATTTTTTAATCATTTGAAAAATATATAAATATGAATGAATGAAATTTTCTAGGAAGCAGACTAAGAAAATTTTGGACATCTTGGTTTCTTTCCAGCTCTAAAATAATATAGGGCTCTTGGCTCCCTGACCAATAAAAGGGGATGTCCCATGTGTAGGGGTTAAGAACATGGGCTCTGATCACACAGTCATATTAGACTGAACCACATGAAGTAGCTAATAGTTGATAATTTTTAGTTCACAGAAAATGGTAATATATTTATGTCAAGTAATATATACTATATATAATATATCATGTATACTATAGATACATACACACACACATGTGTGTGTGTGCGCGCTCCATCTGTGTCCTCTAATGTACTATTGGGGGCCTATTGGGTTGATATTCTTTATGTTTCCATTACTTAAAAGCTAAAATTGGTGAAAGAACAGAAATTCTTAGTGAACCTGTGCAGATTTTTTAAAATCTGGGAATGTAAGCCTGATGTGTGGGTTTACTTAAGAAAAGTAGGTAAAATCCTCAGCCTTGTATCCAAATGTTCCCCAAAATGTTCACCATTCTTA
>JABWHU010000004.1:13695492-13771138 GCA_014189135.1 Dicerorhinus sumatrensis harrissoni | reverse complement strand
CCACAGCATGGCTTGGCAAGCGGTGCGTCGGTGCACGCCCGTGATCCGAACTGGCGAACCCCGGGCCGCCGCAGCGGAGCGCGTGCACTTAACCGCCTGCGCCACCAGGGCGGCCCCCACCAAGCAGCTTTAAATGACCACCCACTTTGAGAGTGACCAAGAGTTAAAAACTGTAGGCAAATGGTACGTGGCCAGGTTCACAGGAGGAATGTGACAATGCTCCAAAAACACCGCCTCAGCACTGGAGTCCCATGTTACTTTATTGTAGAAAACAACTGGTATCAGTTTGCTGAAGCTCACCTACTGGTTCTTCCACAGTCAATTATTATGATCTGCCCCTGTCTTTGTGTAGTGAATTATCACTCTATGCTCATCAAGATCTACACTCACAGAGGGCAGTGACCTTGCCTTTCTGTTCACTGCTGCACTCTCTATCCTTAGTAAAGATCCATGTTCAGCTCAATGTTCGATAAATAATGATTGAATGAAAGACTGAACACTCTCTAGCTTCTCTGCAATGAGGGCTTGTTGGCTGCTTTTGTTGTGATTTTTCTCCTGGAGCCAGTTTGTGATAGAAGGAAGATGCACGCATCCACAAGTGTGAGAAATTAATGAGTGTATTTAAAAATTCATCATTTTCCTAGAGAATTTTAGTATGAGATGAGATGGTCCTTATCAGCCTTCCTAGGCTCCTGAGATTCTCAAACCTTCTTCATTTCCAGCATATAGAAGAGCAGTGTGAGGGCTGAAAACCAGAGTAGCGTGTCTGATTTCCTTTCCTTGGGGCTCTGTATTCTGCCAGAGCAGCAGGCCATGTTCTTTATCCTGTTCAGACCACAGTGCTGCAGAACCTGCTAATCATCCTTCTCATCAGGCTGGACACTCGCCTCCACACCCCCAAGTACTTCTTCCTCAGCCACTTGGCCTTCACTGATATCTCTGTCTCATCTGTCACTGTCCCAAGAATGTTGATGGACATGCACACTAATCACAAGTCCATCCCCTTCACAGGGTACATTTCCAAGATGTATTTTTGCATCTTGTTTTTTGGCTTCAACAATGCCCTTCTTGGAGTGATGGTTCATTACAGCTAAGTGGCCATCTCTGAGCCATCCACTACACCACCATCATGAGGCAGGAGCTGTGCATCTCATTAGTAGCTGGGGCCTGGTTCTTCTGTTGTGCATATATAGTGTTCCACACCTTCCTTTTTTTCCAGCTGTGCTCCTGTGCTGAAACTATCATCCTCCACTTTGCCTGTGACCTCACTGCACTCCTGAAGAGGAGCTGCTCAGACATCATCCTCAGTGAGCTGGTTGTTGTCACCAAAGGAGGAATGTTTTTCATCTTGCCTTTGAGTAGTGTCTTGGGCCCTTATATCCTTATAGTGACTACCATCCTGAGGGTCCCCTCTACCAAGAGATTCTTCAAAGCCTTTTCTACCTGTGGCTCCCATCTCTTTGTGGTGTCTTTATACTATGGGACCATTGCAGGTGTTTCCTTTTTTTCCTCCTCATCCATCTCCAATGATAAAGGCATAATTGCTTCTGTGATGTACATGGTAGTTGCCCCCATTGTCTATCCCTTCATCTATGGCCTGAAGAACAGATATGAAATATGATATGGTATGAAATATGCCCTAGAAATATTTGTAACAGGCTAAGTCACAATCATTCAATCTGTCACAATTATACATTCAAATTAACAAGGAAAATATCAAAGTTGAGCAAACATTCTGAGTGTCTGGTTGAATCTGGGCTGTAAAAACAGCTCAAGGAATTTGAGTTTTCACACGTCAGTCTCTGCTGACGTGTGCAAGCTTTCATTACGCTAACTGATTTCAATGATTCTGACATTTTCTTAACAATTTTTGGAGTACATGATGCCTTATTTCAACATGCACAGTGCTTGGTTAGGGGAGGGGCCAGTGAGCATGGCAGAAGTGAGGCAGGAAGCTCCTCCACTCCCACCACATCTGTGAGAATTCTTCTTCTTTTGCTTATCTTCCCAGTGTCAAGAGAAGGAGGCAACTTAAAAGTGTCACAAAAAATTTTGCTTACATAAATCAAATTTCCAATTTTTAAAAATCTAACATTATCACAATAAGGTTTCAATGACTCTTAACTTCATTTCCTTAAAAGTATGGGTTCATATGAGGTTGTCTGCCTTTAATAAATATGACATGATTTTGAAAATGTGCTATTTTATTTACTTCTAAGAAAAGAGTTTGAGGAAACTTATAGGGTGCTAGAAATGTTCTATATCTTGATCCAGGTGGTAGTTACAATGGATGTATACATATGTAAAAATTCACCAAGCCAAACATTTAAGATTTATTTACTTACTATATGCATGTTAGACGTTAATACTAAAAGGGAGGAAGGAGGAAATACAACAAACCATGACTATGGTTTTCTGAAAGGAAGTTAAAAAATATAGTGAATGTCAAGGTATATATATATAGTTAATGTCATTGTCCTGGTAAGGAGATGCTCCCATTTTTCCCACTTGTTTTTTTCTTTCGTCTCTAATGTTTTCCTTCTTTGCTTACATCATTAACTTACACAAAAGTTTTCTTTCTTCCAGCATTATTTTCAAACATTTACCAGCAGGTCCTCTCCAAATCCAAAATCTTGGGTCTCTTAGGTAGGTACAGATGTGGATGATGAGTAGGAAGTGGTGTTGAGTTATCAAGGCCTACCTAGGATGTACAGAAGCTGGAAAAGTGAATGCAATCAAGTTTTCAAGGGAGAGCTGAGGATCCAGCATGAGAAGTGACTGTATATACACAAGAATCACACTCAAATAAGTCCTAAAAAGAATAAGAAGTGACTTTTTAACAAGAGCAGCAATAAAAGATTGAAAGAAATCAGATGACAAACGAGTGACATTTTTAGTAGAATTAAAAAATTAAAAAAAAAATTCTGCCAACCTAGAATACTACATCAGCAAATATGTGCTTCAAAATTTAAGGTGAAATAAAATTATTTTCAGAAAAAGAAAAACTAGAAAGAAAAAAAAATTGCTGGCTCATCTATACCAACAGAAACACCAAGCAGAATTCTTTAGACAGAAGGAAAGTGATTACAGGAGAAACAGGAAAATTCAAAAAGAAATGAAAAACAGTAGAGATACTCATAAAATTGGTAAATATAGAAATGAATGTTGACTGAAATAAAAAACACCAGTAATGACAATGTCCTATGGAGATTACCTGAATAATCCTAAGGTCACCCTTCTGTGAAAATTGATTTAGAAATGCAGTTGAATTCGCTAATTTCTGAGGGAAATGCATTTTACCAAAATTGACCTCATATGATATAAAAAGTCTAAACACATCAATTGCTGTAGGATAAATGAAGAAAGCTATTAAGCAACTACTCTGTAAAATAGAGACAGGCCCATATGGTTTCATGGGGAGGTCTGTTAATGGTCAAAAACCTGATAGTCTGAATGTTGCATGAATTGTTCCACAGCATTGAAAATAAAAACATCTTAATTTGTTTATGGATGAAAGAAACATAATGTTGATGTGTAAGCATGATAAAGAAGTAGAAAAATAGGGGCTGGCCTGGTGGTGCAATTGTTAAGTGTGTACGCTCCGCTGCGTCAGCACGGGGTTCGCAGGTTCGGATCCCGGAGGCACACCGATACACCGCTTGTTAAGCCATGCTGTGGCGGCATCCCATATAAAGTAAAGGAAGATGGGCATGGATGTTATCCCAGGACCAATCTTCCTCAAGAAAACAGGGGAAGATTGGCATTGGATGTTAGCTCAGGGCTAGTCCTCCTTACAAAAAAAAAGAAGTAGAAAAATAAATTTCAAGTTGACAGTACTTATGAATATTCACAAAATCGAATGGAAGAAAATTCCAGCAAATAGAATCCAAAATGGCATTAATAAAAGAACACAGGGGCTGGCCCGGTGGGGTAGTTGTTAATTTCACATGCTCCACTACTGGGCCCAGGATTCATGGGCGGGGACTTCCGCATCACTTATCAAGCCATGCTGTGGTAGGCTCCCACATATAAAGTAGAGGAAGATGGGCAGGGAAGTTAGTCTAGGGCCAATCTTCCTCAGCAAAAAAAGGAGGATTGGCAATGGATGTTAGCTCAGAGCTAATCTTCCTCACCAAAAAAAAAAATGTATATATATATATATATATATGTATTATATATATATAATTATATATTTATATATATATAATTATATATAATTATACGTATTATATATATATATATAATACACATAACCAAGTGGGATTTTTCCAAGAATTTGGAGTTGGTTCAATATTAGGAAATCCTTAATATAATACAACTTGTTAATAAATCTTAGTTTAAAAATCATATAACTCTTTCCATAGATGCAGAAAAAGACTACAGTAGAATTTAATAACACTCAAGAAAAAAAGAAGTGGTGGATTCCCTTTTAATAAAATACATATTTTACAGAATATATATAAATATATTTTTATTATGTACAACATTATATGATGGATATCAATATACAAAATAAATATATATTCATATATCAGATAAATTTCATGTAAAATATATAATATATTATATTATGTATATTATTATACATAATAATATATATGTTTCTTAGTTATTTCTTATTTACTGTGAATCATTAAAGGCACTTCCTTTAAGAGCAGGATCAAAACAAGAATGCTCACTAATCAACATTGTTGTGAAAATATTAGCCAATGCAACTAGATTAATGACAGCAATTAAAGTCATAATCATTGGAAAAGAAGAAGTAAAATCTTCAGATGACTTTATGCATACTTTAAAAACAGGGGAAAAAAAGAGATTCTGAAAGCAGAAATTGTATGGAGTACTGTAACTGCCTAGTCAGTTCAAGAGAATGTGAGTAGTCCTCAGGAATTAGACATTTGTCAATCCCGCCTCATTACCCCTTGATCTTTCTTCACCAGCAAACTCACACTTTGGCAGATGAAACTCCCCATTCACCAGTTCCTCCATTTTTAGAATTCAACCTGAATCTGAAATGGTTATACCTAAACAGAGCCCACCATCTCCAATCCCCTTCCAAAAATGGACAGTTGTGTATCATCTTCATAGTGAAATTGATTTGGGTTCAATACCCTGGTGTTGTGTTCTTGTGATGTAATCTAATTTACAGCATCTCTCCCCTAAACTGCTACATCCCCCCTGTGCAATGACTGTTTTAAAATGAGGTTTTACCTTATTTCTTTGTTTGGACCTTCATTTTAATTTTCTATGTGTACCACCTTATTGGGTAAACTTCTTCATACTTAGACTCAGACCAATGTAATTATTCAATTTTCCCCACAAAAATTTTGGTGTTCTGTCTTTGAATTGAAGCTCATGACCTGCTCCACTGGAGTAAGCCTCCAGGAGTGAAAGGTTTGAGAGAGTCTTTTTTTTTTTTTTTTTGCTTCTGTAACCCCAGTCATTATGCCACACCGGGCATGGTATTTGGACCAAGATGACTTCTGTTTTTCTGAATTCACATGAGAGATTTCAATCATCTTTGTAAGTCGTTCCTGCTGCAGAGGAGTCTCTGCTACAATGAGGCTGGCTCAACAACCTGTCGATAATTATTCCCAGGCCTCTGGCCTTTCCTTTCTCTCCCCTCTTGTGTTATCTGAGTAAACTTCCTTCAAATCTCCAGATAAGTCATCTAAACTCTTAAGGAATATTCTTCCTTAATGGGTTTATAACTAAAGTCAATTATTTCACACCAGTCCATCATCTAAAGCAATTAATAGATTCTAGCTTTATAATTCATAACTTTAGCTCTTAGATTATTATTCTCCTGGTGATGAAGATATCACTGAATTTATTTGGAATGATTTCCAAGATAAATTCTTAATACAAACAAGCAATATGTCGAAGAGTACCTGTAGCATGCAATCCTTCGTGTAAAAATCTAAGAGAAATAAGAAAATACATGAATATCTGTTCATTTGAGCAAAAAAAGAACTCAGGAAGAAGTCAGAAACTAATGAATTTGGTTTCCTACAAAATGTGTGTAACTATTTGTATGTTTTGACCAGGTTATCTTTTACTTGCTCAAAAATAAATAAATAAAAAGAATGGGAACCAAAGAATAAAATAAACTAACGTGACTATATTTCAAATGAATAACATTAGACTGAAGAAGAAATTAAAATAACTAATCCAACTAATTCTGGAACACAATATTTTGTGTATATACCTTCAGAAAAAAATTGCAAAATATATTGAGCTACACTTAGTAGTTTTGACATCCACAGTGATATGGGTTAAATATTCTGAAATTACTTAGAATGCATCCCAGGATTCAGTGAATAAACAAAAATATTGAAGAAGGGAATGGGTCCTCACCATCAGGAAAGGTGTCACATACATGGAAAAGGAGAGGCTGAAAAGAACTCTGTGGTGGAACTGGAATGGGAGGCATCGGTTTGAACTCATGGTTTCTTATACAGACATAAATAGGTTGAAATTTATGTATTACACATCGGTATTTATTCTATTCTTATCCCCCAGTATTTTCATTCGATTCCTAACCCACCTCCTATGAGTAACCATTTTTATTAGTTCATTAGTTTCTTATTTATACTTCCTGTGTTTCTTTTATATACATATATCTCTGTATATATAAGAAGCCTTGTAAGAAATGAACACACGTAACAAATTTTCTCTGTAAATATCATTCTTCCCTAAAAGAAATTCCAACTGCTTAGAAAGATGGCTGACTCCAGGGTTGGGGCCAGGATATACAAACACGATCTGGGAAAATTTTGCTGAGACTCAAAATGAGGAAGTGCTCAATGAATCATGGGGTCTCAGGAGCCAGCTCAAGGGGCTCCTACTGGCCAAATATGGAATCATTTGATCTTCAAAAAGAATAACAGTTGTAATGGATTATGACTCAGAGATTAAACGAAAATCTATGAATCCATAATGATATAAATAAATTGTTAAAAAATAAATGGTAGAGAAAGAAATTTCCTAATATTAGTATTCTACTAATACATGTAGAACGATTGATGGAATGAGAAAAATCACCATTCGGCCACCACAATGATAGTAATTGTTTCAGGCCAGAATCACCTGATTCTTATGAAGTATGATGTTATATATAGTGGTTGAAATTTTAATGAGAAATAGCATGTTTATGTAACTTCAAAATATCTACCCAAGTTATATTCATTAATTTCAAAGATAAAAATAATAACTTTATAGTAAAGAAACCTGGCAGACGCCACCTTAATCAACTGACAAAGGTCAAAGCCGCCAGTAATTGGAAAAATTGATGTAATCTGCCTTCTGATAATATGCACTGTGGTGCACCTGCCAGAGATCTATAGCCTGAATCTGAGATACTTGTATACCTACATAATAAAAAGTGAACATGGTTAAATATTAACTTTGGGAGAATCTGGGTGAAATGTATATGAGAATTTTTTGTTTAAGTTTTACTTTTCTGTAAGTCTCAAATGGTTTAAAAATAAAAAGTTAAAAAAATCCTTTGTCCATAATTAATCAGTAAGAGAGAATAGAATATTCTGCAGATCTATTACTCAATTTATAGTTGGCATCTAGGCAGACAATTATGATCTCCTAAAATGTCCTCCTTGTAGCCCCTGTCAGAGATCAAATATGAACTGCTGAACCATGGGCAGGGCAAGGAAGGTAATTCTATAAAATGTCATCCCTGCTCTTTAAGAGTTTACAGTCTCTATGATGAAACTCTAGAGGCAATTTTACGCCAGGAAGCATTTATGTAGAATAAAATGTATCGGCATATTTGCTATGCACAAATTGGAACACAAATGTGTAACTAGAAGATGTTATCTATACCAGTGTGTGCTACATAGTCTCCATTTGCCCCCCCCGCCAGGTCCATTCTCCAGCCTTCTGCACCCTGTCTTGTCTCAGGAGTCTGACCTTTATGAACTGCACCAACTGGGCTCCTTGGTCCTTTGGGTTTGGCCAGTGGAAACAAAATCAAGAGATCAAATGTAGAAGGAGAGAGAGGTTGGGGCATTGATTCTGTTCTCCTCCCTGCTGGACTATGAGTTGGCAGTGGTTGTCTGCAATCCTGTCCAGGGGTCCTCTCTTACCACTGCACATCCCACCAGGTTCTCGTAACCATTCCCTTCCCTTGCACTGTTTCCCACTTCTGCTACCCCTGGGTGCCTCACTATCAATTAACAGTTTCCCTTAAACTTGCCAACAAGTTTGTAAACAGACCATTATCTCTTTTAAAAAAATCTTTTGTCCCAGTTGGAAGCATGCCCAACCAGAAAGACATTGCTGGCAGCAGAGACACTGTCCCCTGGGACTCCAGTCTCCTCTGATTCCTGGACCTGCAGCTCCCCAAAGGGCAGTAAGAAATTGTCGAATTTCCCTCTGGTGGCTCCTCCTTGACCCAGAAGCCTGGGGACTTTTTTTCCGTCCTCTTGCTGGTAATTAAAACTTTATCTTTTTGCTTATTGCTCTGGAGTTGGTTAAGGAACATGAAAATTTGTGGAAGTGCTGAGACCACAGATATTTCTTGTTTTCATCTGGATACCAGGTCTCCTGAAGAGAAACTGAAGATTTGGGCAACAGTCTAAGCAGAAGGTGTCTGAACTGACAGACAACGAACAAAGGTCAGAAGGACTGGACATCTGCGCTTGGCCTTTGATCTGCCTGTGTGCTTGTGGGTTTGTGTAAGATTATTGCTGTTTTCATGAGTGTATGTATGCATTGTGTCTATACTTGTGTTGTTTAATAGTTGCATGTGTGTGTGCATACTGCGTTTCTGACTCACAACTTGATTCTTTCCTGAGTTAAACCCAATCTGGGCTCTGTTTTAGTGCATGCAGACCAAGTTATCAGCCTCCTAACACGTGATTAGGGACCCCTGATTCACACCTGTGATCCTAAATCTTTGCCTCCTGTTATTATGTCGGAGACGTTCTCCCCACTGGGTAGGCATCACAGCTGATCAGATGAGAGCTCAACTTCAGGAATGAGATTATTGTCTCCACTGCTGGAGAAGAAGATTCCCAACCTCACTAAGGAATTGAGGTCAGAGATGGCTCAAACTTCTGCACAGCAGTGTGTGGTAGCGGATATTGCGGCTGTGTTTGTAGGTGACCCACTCATGTGTGAGAGCAAGAATGTGTATTGTTTGCTTTTGTCTGTGTGTATGTCACCATGTGTATGTTACTATGTGCATGGGTTGTTTGTGGTTTACTACTGTGCCTGCGTGAATAGGCTTCGCTGCCCCATGCTGACTGCCTTCTCACAGGAAGCATGTGGGTCAGAAGGGGCCGAGGAAAAATGCCTTTTAGTAATGGTAGTGCGCGTGCTGCTTGTTGTGGTGAGTGTGTCTGGGTGTGCATGTTTATTGTTGCTGTGTGTTTCTGGAGAGAGTTTTGTATTGTGTGTGGCCTTGCGTGTTTTTGGTGATGTTTGTGTGTACTTATGAGTTATGCATATGTGGTGAGTTGAGTGTTTACCTAGTATGTCATGTGTCAGCTGTGTTTCTGTGCATTGTGTGTGTGTTTGTGGGTGAATGGTACATCATTGTATGTTGTGTATGTCTCACTTTGCATGTTATTTATGATTTGTATGTATGTATATGATGTTTATTAACTGAACCACATACTGGCTATTCTTCTCCTAGGACAGGAACTGGTCACAGGTGACTGGAATCCTCAAATCAGCAGTGTGTGCGTGTGTGATTAGTATGTGTGTTTAGAACTTCTGATTTTTCCCTATAACTCAAATATTTCCTTTAGTACCTTCCTCTGGACACCACTGATTGAGATAAACAAAGGTCCAAGTAACTCCCAACTTCTGAAATGGGTCTGCTATCATTTTAATATGCCTGAGTGTGACTTAGTACTCAGAGTTTTTTAACCTTTACTTAATGTCTCAGGCAAAAACAAATTAGTGTCATGCTGTGTGAAGCTAGAGTGCAGAACCGCCATCAAATGGCAGAGAGAACTTGGGAAAATCACTTAAATCCTTGGCCTCAGTTTTCAATCTATAAAATGGAAGGCATTACACTTGCCTCATGAAACTTCCAGGCCCTCAATAAACATTTGTTGTTTGAATAAATGATAATGAATTTGAGAGTCTTTCGTCAATTGGAAAATAGATCAGTATAAATGAAGGTAACTATCTAGGCAGGAAACTAAGAACATTTTGAACTATTTTGGCATCTTTGCAGCCCTAAAGGAACACAGGGTGTCTGGTGCACCTAAGCAATGATGGAGGAAGTTTCCATGTATAGTGGTTGAGAGAGCAGAATCTGATCACACAGTCATATTAGATAGAACTGCATTAAATAGACAATATTTTATAAATTTTAACCTATATAAAGTGGCAATACATATATTTATATATAAATATAGAATTTTTATCATTTCTGTTTCTATTTCCTAAGAGCCAAAATAGGTGAAAGAACATTCCTTCTTAGTTCACCTGGCAAGATTTTTTAAAATCAGTGAATGTATATGTGGAAGATAGCAAATACATGGATAAAGAGTACAGATTAGTGGCTACCAGAGGGAAGGGGGCTGGGAGGTGGGTGAAAGGGGTAAAGGGATATATATGTACGGTGATTGACAGTAATTAGACTACTGGGGGTGAGCACAATGAAGTCTACCAAGAAACTGAAAAACAATAATGTACACCCAAAATTACACAATGTTGTAAACCATTATGATCTCAATAAAATTACTGGAAAAAAAATCTGTGAATGTAAGGCTGATGTGTGGATTTAACTAGGAAGTGTGGGTAAAGTCCTTAGCCTAGTAACCAAATGTTCACCAAAATGTTCATTCTTATGAAACCGTTTGTGACTATTCTGATTGAGAGCTATTCTGGCATCAAGTGGCTTTAAATGACCACCCACATCTCGAGTGACTATGACTTTACAGCTGTAGCTCAGTGCGACATGGGCCAGGTTCACAGGAAGAGTGTGACAACACTCCAACTATGCCACTTTGTCACTGGATTCTCACATTACTTTAAGGCAGAAACAACTGAGACCAGTTTGCTGAGGCTCATCTACTATTTCTGCCGCAGCGAATTATTGTGATTTGGCTCTGTCTTGGTGTAGTAAATTATCCTTCTATGCTCATCAAAATCTACACTCACAAAGAACTTAGACCTTCTTTTTCCTATTCACTGGTGAATTCTGTCTTTAGTAAAGGTCCTCGTTCAGACTCAATGTTCAGTAAATAAGGGTTCAATGAAACAGTGAACGCTCTTGTGCTTCTCACAATGCAATGAAGTCTTGTTGACAATTTTGAATGTGATGTTTTGCTGTAGCCTGACTGGGATAGAGGGAAGATGCATGCATCCACAGGTGTGAGAAATTAATAGACATGTATTTAAAAATTGATGATGTTCCCAGAGAATTACAGTAGGAAGTGTGATGGTCATGATCATTCCTTCTAAGTTCCTGAGATTACCAAATGCTCTTCATCCACAGCATATAGAAAAACACTATGAGTCCTGAGAACCAGAGCAGCATGTCAGAGTTCCTCCTCCTGGGGCTGCCCATCCCAATGGAGCAGCAGGGCATGTTCTTTGCCCTGTTCCTGGGCGTGTACCTGACCACAGTGCTGGGGAACCTGCTCATCATCCTGCTCATCAGGCTGGACACTCGCCTCCACACCCCCATGTACTTCTTCCTCAGCCATTTGGCCTTCTCTGACATTTCCCTTTCATCTGTCATAGTTCCAAAGATGCTCATGAACATGCAGACTCAGCAACAATCCATTCCCTATGTGGGGTGCATTTCTCAGTTGCATTTTTTCATAGTTTTTGGGTGTCTTGATAATTTCCTTCTTGCAGTGATGGCATATGACAGGTATGTGGCCATCTGTCAGCCACTCTACTACACAACACTTATGAGGCAGGAGCTGTGTATCTCCTTAGTAGCTGCGTCCTGGTTCTTCAGTTGTGCACATGCCCTATTTAACACTCTCCTCTTGGTACAAGTATCCTTCTGTGCTGACAATGTCATCCCCCACTTCTTCTGTGACCTTCCTGCACTCCTGAAGATGAGCTGCTCGGACATCTCCCTCAATGAGCTCGTAATATTCACTGAGGCAGCAATGGTTCTTATCTTCCCTTTGATCAGTATCTTGAGTTCCTATATCTGTATAGGGACCACTGTTCTGAGGGTCCCCTCCACCAAGAGACTCTTTAAAGCTTTTTCTACTTGTGGCTCCCATCTCTTTGTAGTGTCTTTATACTATGGGACCATTGCAGGTGTTTACTTTTTCTCCTCATCATGGGGCTCCAGTGACAAAAACATTATTGCTTCAGTCATGTATACAGTAGTTACCCCCATGCTGAACCCCTTCATCTATAGCCTGAGGAACAGAGATATAAAACAGGCCCTAGAAATATTTGTCAATAGGGCTAACATTTTTAAGTGACAATCACTAAATCCTGTTATTGCAGTCATGAGCCCAGTGAGATGTATATCCTAAAACTATTGTATGGTTGACAACTCTGTATAACTTTAAAATTAATATACATTCTGCTGCCATGTATAGTGTTGTTAATATGTCAACTAGGTCAAGTTTGCTACTTGGATTGTTAAATATTATTTCTTCCTAATTAATTTGTGGATTTATCTTTGTCTCCTTTAGATATGTCACTTTTTGCTTATGTATTTTTTATGCTATGTTATTGAGGACACACAGATGTAGCATCACAATCTGCTCCTGGTGCCTTGATTCTTTTATGTAGTGGTTTGCTGAAGCTGGCTTGCATTGGCTTCAAGATGATCGTGCACGTTTCTTCCCAGCTCCCCACTCAATGGCATCATGTTGGTAGATTAAAATCAGCCACAATGAGAACAATGACACTATGGAAATTGGAAAATGCTTCAAAGCAAGGCTTTCTAAAAAATTGAGAGAGAAGAAGTCATTTTCTCTGCTTTTAACAGCACACCACTGAATTCACAGTTAGGAGATACTCCTCTTTATCTCTACAATGGCTCCTACCCTAACATCTCATCTACTTCTTCTGATGTTAGCACAGATATACCAGCTTTCTTTTGGTTAGTGTTTACATAGTATTTCTTTCCCATCACTTTACTTTAAACTTTTCTATATCCTTGTAACTGTGAGAGGTCCATTGTCAACGTGTAAAGTTGTATTTTGCTCTTTTTATGCAATTCAACAATCACTATATTTCTGGAGAATTTGATGTATTAACATCTAATGTCATCATGATATATTTGAGTGTATATTTTCCATATTACTATACCTTTTCTGTTGGAGACCTTTGTTTCATATTTTTTTTCTTTTTCTCCCTTTTTATTATGTAAGTATATTTTGTTATTCCATTCCCCATCCTTTAACGTATAAATCATATATTATTTTACAATTCTTTTCTGTTCTTTAAATTGAGATGACTTTTTACTTTCTCTTTAAAATATCTTCCTTATGTATAGTATAATATAGATAACATGAAATTTACCATTTTAACCATTTGAGATATACAATTTGGTGGCATTTGGTACATTCATCACCACAATCTCATTCTAGGACTCCAAAAGCAAACTCTATGAAGCTTCAATGCAATTGAGTACTTTGCAGCAGTGAAAAAATAATGACAAAGACATCTATGAATCAATATAGAGGGATTTCCAGGGCACGTTGTTAAATGGAAGAAAACTAATGTGTAAAAAAGCATCTATATAATGCTACTTTTTGTGTAAAAGTGATTAGGAAATAAAATACACATTTTTCTTCTGATTTGAGCAAAAAGAAACACAAGAAGAATATATTGGAAACTAATGAGATTGCTTATCTCCAGTAGGGGCATAGGAATAGGGTAGAAAAGATGGGGACATGAGTATATTTATTTGTAGAGTTCTGACTATGTTACATTTAACCTACTAAAAGGTAAATAGAAGTGTGGGGGGGAATAAAGCAAAATATAATAAAACAAAACAAATGAACCTAACTATATTGCAAATTAACCATAATTAGACTAAAGGGGAACTTAAGTAACCTAAGTAATTCTTGAACACAGAGTTTTGCCTATATACTCTAACAATAAAGAAAAACTGTAAGCAAAGTTTTTGAACTGCAGTAAGTCTGTCATTAACAGTGGTATGATTTTGATATTCTGAAATTAATCAACATGTATTCAAAGATTCGGCAAATAAGTAAACATATTGTGGAAAACGGAATGACTGCTCACTATGGAGATGTTGATGCAAATAATCAATAATCATTCTATAGTAAAGAAAAGAAGAAAGTTTTATTCAAGTGAAACTGAAGACTATAGCCCAAGAGTCACAACCTTCACAAGGGTAGAAAGTGCTCCGAATAAGAGCAATTCTCAGAACAGTTACATACCATTTTAAAACAAAGATGTATATCAAGCATTACAGCAGTACGTTCCTTCAAGGGTTCAAGAAGAATATTGTTACAGATTATTATGTACACAGCAGGTCAACACGACCCTGGCATCATAGGAAGGGAGACATTAATTCTTATTTTTAAAGAGTAATGGAGTCATAAGAAGGGAGGTAGTAATTCTCATCTTCAAAGAGCACATTCTTTGCTTTAGGGTGATTAATGCAGATGTACAATATATGTTTGAGAGGCTATGAATCAGGCTTATTGGTTCAAATAAAATTCAGGCCAAATCAAGTTCAAACCAGAATGGCTTCACCATGTACTTTAATATATAAAAATTTTCTTATCATTTCTCCCTTTTGATTATTAATCTTTCCTTAGAAAGCATTGGTGATCAAATCTTGTTGCTTCCTGTTGTGGGTCCTTCGTGTCCCTTGGAGCTGGGCTTTATTTCAATTGACTTACCGAGTAACCCACACTGGGTGGAAATAGCTGCATATAATTGGCAATGATAGAGGTCCACACCAACAGGGGAAGTAGTTTTATATGTTACATATATTTTCAATTAGGTCAACTTGTCACACAAACATTTTATATGGCCTTTTGTGATTTCATTGTTTATAACATTTATAGAACAGACATAACAACAATAATAAGAAACCAATCATAATATTTGAAATAGCCAATTATGAGTAGGCACAGATTTAGAGACAAGAGTAGAAGCAAAAGAATCTGTTATGGGTATTTTGGTAAATTTGTACTAATTTAAGTATTTGTTTGCCTCCTTTATCCACTGTTATGTGTACTTTATAAGTTTGAGAAGACTGGTTTAATATAGTAACAAGATCTTCGGTCGTCACCTATAATGATTTTTCAGGCCAATTAGATTCCATTGAAATTACATCTTGTGGTAGATACAGTTCTAGGTCCCAAAACATTTGATCATCAATATCAATATTTGTATAAGTCTTATTATCTTTAGGCAGTTCTACTTGACTACCAAAGCTGATATTACACCATATAACAGTAAAGTAATGATAAAAAGTACTTTGATTACAGTACAGGTCAGAAAGTATGACAGAGGTATTTTCTAACCATACCAAAAAATTTCCCGTTATCCATTACCATGTATTTGTTTGCATGGATGTTGTTGTAATAGGACAATTAGAAGAAAATTCAGTGTTCCACTGCTGTTTGGGGCATAACCGCATACCTTGTAGGAATTTGCAGATTTGAGTGGATATACTTTTCCAGTAAGAGTTGTTTAACAATAAGGTCCATCTTCCCCTAATGGGGAGAATTCTGGTAGAATTTAAAGTGATTCCTATTCCTACTACACGAACAACATCATAGACGTAACTTGTAATTTTAGGTACTAAAACTGTGATTGAACACTTATGTCAATTACAGAATTCTTTAAATTGGAATTCAGGATATTTTCTTTATCCTGTTGATGATTAGCTTGAGTATAAGACATTAGAGTCATATAGTAGCTGTTCGTACTAGCATAAGACAACAAAGGATCAGTAGAAGGTTGTGTACCAACAGACATTGCTGTCCAGTGACCATCCCACGTGGGTTAAGTCCACGTTTTCCAAAGAGGATGCTATGAGATGTCGGCAAAACCAAAGGCAATTCCTTAGTCCAGGGGAGTCCAGTCTAAAACCTCAAAGACAATTAACAGGACTAGAGTTCAATGGTGCAACATAATTTTTCTCTACAATTACCCTAAGTTTTACCAAACATAATCACAGTTAAACTATTGTATTTATATTAAAAACTTGGCCTGATTATTTATATGAGTGAAAATAAGAGTACTCACTGAGAATTTCTGAATCTGGAGGGATCAAGTAGGAAGAATAAGTAAATATTTCATCTTGGTTCACTAAAGTATATCTTACCAAATTGTTGGTAGCTTAAGAGAAAAGATTTCTTTAAATATGGAAAAAGGAAAACATTGCAAAATCCTCCATGATTTACGTAGTCCTATGTAATTAATATTTGATCTTGGTCTTTTCTTAGCAGTTTTATGAAGCCATCAGTTTCTCCACTAGAATTCTGTAATTTATTACATAGTTCAGTTTTATGATCTGTAAGTCTATCATAAACCTGATTTCTAGAGTATGTGTCAGAGGCCTTGCCAGGAATCTCTCTGAGGATGAAACATATTTGCAAAAGTATCAGAGTAAAATACTCATGTCATGGGGAGGTAGACATTAATTCTTACCTATAAAAAACACTGGAGTCATAGGATGGAGGCATTGATTCTTATGTTCAGAGTATATTCTTTAGGGTAACGATTAAAGCAGTTATACAATGTATGTTTTACAGGCCATAAGTCAGGCTTCTTCAGTTCAAATAAAATTCAGGCCAAATCAAGTTCAAAGTAGAATGCCTTCTCCATATACTTTAATATACAAAAATTTTCTTATCAGGGGAAGAGTGTATATATGGAAAAGGAAAGGCTGAAAAAAACTCTATGTTATCAAACTAGAACTGGGGGTATCTACTTGAACCATGGTTTATAAAATGTGTAAATAGATTGAAATTTATATGTTGTATGTGTCAATATCTATACTGTTCCCATACCCCATTCTTTCTTTCCCACTCCAGGCCCCCCTCCTATGGATAACCATTCCTTTACTTTATTTTCTAGTGTCTACTTCCTGTGTTTCTTTTATAAATATTTCCTAGCTGTATCCTCTGAGATCATTTAGATGCCTTGAAAGCAATGAACACACCTAACACAAAATTTGCTCTTTACCACTCTTTTCTAAATGGGACCAAACTCCCTTAGAAAAATGCCTGATTCCAGGGCCTGGGCCAGGACATGGCAAGATTATCCAAGAAAATTTTTCTGACCCTAAAGGTAAAAAGTGCTCAATGAATCACAGGGACACAGGAGCCAGCTCAAAGAGACTCCCACTGGCCAAATCTAGAATAAAAAGTTCTTCACAAAAGAATAACAACAGTAATGGATTATGTCTCAAATAAATAAGAAGCCATGAGTCCATAATTATATAGATAAATTAATGAAAAATCAAACTAGTGAGGGCTGATGGAAAGTTCCTTACTATAGGACAATACAACTGATAAACAGAAGAAATAGTAGAATTGGAAAATCACCATTTTACCACATTTGCAATAATTTTTTCATAAATAATCACTAATGGATATTAAATATAGTGGGTGAAAATTTAATAAGAAAATAGGTTATGGTCATATGATCTCAAAATATCTACTGAAATGATACTAATTACAAAAGTTAAAACAATAACTTTGCAGCAGAGAACCTGGCAGACACGACATTAACCAACTGATGAAGGATAAATTCACTAGCATTTGGAAAAATTGATATTATATACCTTCTGATAATAGGCACTATGGTATACATGCTGAAAATCTATACCTGAAATATAGTTACATGTATAAATTAATATAGTAAATTGTTCACCGTTAGGGAAATCTGAGTGAAGTGTGTGTAGGAATTTTGTGTAATATTTTTACCAGTTTTCTATAATTTCAAAATAAAATGTTTAAAAACCCTTTGTCCCAGCTGGAACCAGGCCCAAGAAAAAAGGAGTCCAGAGCACTCATGGCATCAGGCACACCACGCCCTGGATCTCCAGTCCCTCTAGCTCCTGGACACACAGTTCCCCAAAGGGCAGTAAGACATTAGGCGGAAGCTTGGGGAATTAGTTTTAGTCCTCTCACTGATAATTAAAACGTTTCCTTTTGACTCAAAAGCTGGAGCTTTTTTCTCTGGAGTTGGCTAAGAAACATGAAAGTCTGAAGAAGTGCTGAGGCCACCAATATTTCTCTTATTTGTCTCGATACTGAGTCTCCTGGAGAGAAGCTGAGGACTTGGGCAAAAGTCTTAAGCAAAAGATGTCTGAATTCACCAATGACAAGCACAGGTCAGAAGCAGCTGAAAATCTGCACTTGGAGATGGGTCTGCCTGTGTGCTCATGGGTTGGTATGCCTTTATGTTCATGGATGTGTGTGTGTGTGAGCACGGGTGTGTGTGTATGCTTGTGTTCCTGTTGTTTGATAGTTGCATGCATGTGTGTGTACCATATATCTGACTCAGCCTGATCCTCTACCTGAGTTTGACCCAATCTGGGCTCTATTTTAGTGCATGTAGATCAAGTTATCAGCCTCCTAATATGTGATTAGGGCCCCCTGATTCGTGCCTGTCATCTGAAATACTTGCATCACAGCTGAGTGAATGAGAGCTCAGCTTTGGAGCCAAATTGGTCCTTCCTCTTTTTAATTTTAGTTTCCCCTTCAATGTTTAAGGGAATAATGCAGCAGTTTGCCAGAAAAACTCTCCGAGTTTCATTAACTCTGGGAAGTGCTCATATGGGCCCTCCTTCACAGGTAGTTTTGTGGGTGACTGTGAAGCCATTAGCTTAACAGACTTTTGTGTCATCTTTTATTTTAGGTACTTTTTATATCTTAATTTTTTGCTAGCTTTTGCTATGAAACTTTCAATAAGGCTATTTTGGAATTTTGAAGCCTTTGCTTTTAAGTGCACTTCTTAAATGATCTTATATAATTAGGTTGCTCCTTCTAATGGCCAATGTAATTCCTCCAAGGCTGGCGGCAGTTTGGTAGGACCTTAGCCACAAATTAAGTTCAACACACATTTCTATTTAAGCATATATGACCTCAAGTGGGGTGCAATGCATATTTCTGTCTGACCATTTTTGGGGCCCCCAACCTAACAGTTAGCAAGGCAAGTTCTCAGGACATGAAACAAGCTTAGTAAGATTTTGCAGTTCTTGGCAAATATTTACAGCTTCTGAAACCATTAGTTTTTAGTAAGTGTGTCAGAAGGTGGCTCTCGACTCTTTAGAGACTAAAGATGGAATTTAATCTGTCTGTTCCATGGTCCCCAAATCTAGTTATCAAAAACACAAGTCTTGGAAGCTCGAAAGAGCCCCAAAGTGGCTATTGTAATTTTAAATTATACCGTGTCGTCTTGATGCAAAGATTCAGCCATTTACAGCTATCTTCTCCACATTCCTCATACATTTATCCAGCTGGAGTAACTGAAGGAGGTACTTCTGCCAAAGAGGACTTAGAGTAGGCGTTCCCCATTTTGTCCATCTAGTACTTGAATTATCTTTTGTCAAATTTTCTCATTTTGTTAAGTGCTTGCAAGTAAAGACTCTGTACATGTTATAAATAAAGCCAGTCGGACTTCCATTGAGTGGCTGCCCATCAACGAACTCATCAGCTTTAAAAGCATAGCTTTTCTTTTAATATAAAGTCTAAACATTTCCTAAGGACAGTGTAGTGGGCCAAAAATGCGCTGCTGGTGAGTGTCACTTCCTAAAAGGCCATAAACACTCTCTTACGTGTCTCAGTTTCTCCCATCAGCCATCTTAAACTACCACGGCTGATCAGAGCACTGGATGACCAATCCTTATGTGTATGTCCTTGGACAAGATATCAATTATTTATGTGAAAAATCATGATGGAGCATTCTATGGGACCACTGAATGTCACAAAGACTGACCTCAGAGACTTCCACTAGATTCTCAGTCACCTGAGAATGCCTTGTGCCTGGAAGGAGCAAGTGTCCCTTATCTTTAGAGCTAGACGAGTTCAGCCTCTCATTTTGATGTCAAACAATTTGTTCAGACTTTATAAACGTAAATCTTTTGTAGTTTTAAAGTCAAATTAAAAGGTCAGCCAGCTCAGTTCACTCCAAATTCCCCTCTAGGTTCCTCTTTACTTAGGAAGAGTACTGGTACACCCTTAAGATGTTTAGTCCTAAGATGGAAAACAGCTCAAATAAAAGTCAAGACCATCAACTTAAATAGCGAGATCCAGAGACTGGAAGAACTCACTGAAGCAAGTGAAGACTGCAGTGAAGCCAGAGGAGGACAATGGGCTCATGCCAGTACCAAGTGCTGGTTCAAAGTAGGGTCCAAGTGGTCTCAGGTAGGTTTCTCTGAACTCCTGCATGGCTTGACAAGAAATGTCAATGTATGTAATCAATAATCATTCTATAGTTAAGAAAAGAAGAGATTTTCATTTGAGCCAAAATGAAGACTATAGCCCAGGAGTTGCAATTTTCACAAGGGAAGAAAGCACTCTGGAGAAGAGCAATTTTCAGCACAGGGAAATGGTATATACCATTTAAAAACACACATACATACATCAGGCATGACAGGGGTACATTCCTTCAAGGGATCAAGGACACGTTCCTTACAGATTAGCATGTACACAGTGGGTCAATACTCACAAACATGCAGAATCAGCAATAATCCATCCCCTACATGGGGTGCATTTCTCAGATGTATGTTTTCACAGTTTTTGGTTGTCCTTAAAATTTCTCCTTGCAGTGATGGCTTGTTATAGGTATCTGTCCATCTCTCAGCCACTCCACTACACCACCATCATGAGGCAGGAGCTGTGTATCTCATTGGTAGTTGGGTTTTGGTTCTTCTGTTGTATCCATGGCTTGTTGCTCACTCTTCTCATGGCCCAATTGTCCTGTACTGACAATACCATCCCCCACTTCTTCTGTGACTTCCCTGTGCTCCTGAAGAGGAGCTGCTCAGACATCTCCATCAATGAGCTGGTCATCTTCACCAAGGGAGGAATGCTCCTCATGATGCCTTTGATTAATATCTTGGGCTCATGTATCCGTACAGGGATCACCACCCTGAGGGTCTCCTCCACCAAGAGACTCTTGAAAACCTTTTCTATCTGTGTATCTCTTTGTGGTGTCTTTATGGGACCCTTACAGGTGTTTACTTTTTCTCTTTATCATGGGACTTCAATGACAAAGTCATAATTGCTTCAGTCATGGATGCATTGTTACCCCCATGCTGAAACCCTTCTTCTATAGCCTGAGGAATAGAGATATAAAACAGCCCCTAAAAATGTTTGTCAATAGGACTAACTTCTTTAAGTGACAATCACTAAATCCTCTTGTTACAGTCATGAGCACTATGAGATGTATCTCCTAAAATTATTGCATGGTTGACAACTCCTTATTGCTCTAAAATAATGTGCATTCTGTCATTACATATAGTATTGTTAATACATCAACTTGGTCAAGTTTGCTACTTGAATTGTTAAATATTTTTTATCTCTAATTTTTTCTGTGTGTTCATTATCTCATTTATTTTCAAAATCTTATGCAAAACATCTGACAAAATTATGATTGTAGATTTGTCTTTTTCTCCTTTTAGTTATTTCATGTTTTGCTTATGTATTTTTTATGTTATGTTATTGAGGACACACAGATTTAGCACCACAATCTGCTCCTGGTGGACTGATTCAGCAGAAGCTGGCTTGTATTGGCTTCCTGCTGATTGCGCACATTTCTTCCCAACTCCACATTCAATGACATCATGTTGTTAGAGTGAATTTACCATAATGGGAATAATGACACTATGGAAATTGGAAAATGCTACAAAGCAAGACTTTGTAAAAGAAGAGAGAGAGTCATTTTTTATTTATTTAATAACACACCACCTCATTTATAAATAAGAGATTACAGTTAGGAGATATTTCTCATTGTCTCTGGCAACAACTCCTACCTTAACGTCTCATCTACTTGTTCTGATATTAGTATAGATATACCAGCTTTCTTTTGGTTAGTGTTTATGTGTTGTTTCTTTTCCATCACTTTACCTTAAATTTTTCTATGTCTTTATATTTTTGAGGTTTCCATGGTTAACTGTGTAAATGTGGGTTTTGCTCTTTTTACTTAGATCTACATTCATCATATTTCTGGAAATTTGATCTATTAACATCTAATGTAATCATGACATTTGAATTCATATTTTCCATATTACTATACATTTTCCATTTGAGATATCTGTTTCATATTTATTCTCTCTTCTCTTTCTCCCTTTTGATTAATTAAATATATATTTTGTTATTCCATTCCCCCTTCTTTAACTTATTAATCATACATTATTATTATTTTATAACTATTTACTGTTCTTTATGTTGAGATTAATTCTTCCTTTCTGTTTAAAATGTTTTTATTGTAGAATAATATACATAACATGAAATTTATAGCTTTAACCATGAAGTATACAATTCAGCGGCCTTTAGCACATTCATCACCACTGTCTCACTCAAGGCATCCAAAAGGAAACTCTATAGAATGTCAATGCAATCAAATGCTTTGCAACTGTGAAAAAATAATGACATTGGTATCTATGAACAGATGTGGAGGAATGTGGAGGAATTTCCAGGTTATTTTGTTAAACAGGAAAAGAAAACAATGTTGTAGAGCATCTATAGCATGGTACTTTTTGTGTAAAAATGAAAGAGTAAGACAATATGCATGTATATGCCCATTTGAGCAAAAAGAACTATAAGAAAAATAAATTAGAAAGTAGTGAGATTTCTTACCTACAGAAGGTGGGTGGGAATGGGGTAGAAAAGCGGAGATGAGCATATTTAATGTTATAGTTTTGACTATGTTCTCTTGTACTTACTAAAAAATAGAAGAGAATGGGGAGTAAAACACAATAGAATAAAACAAAACAAATGAACCTAACTAGATTGCAAATTAATCCCATAATTAGACTAAATGGCAAAATAAAATAGCCTAAGTAATTCTTGAACACAGAATTTTGTCTCTATACACTCACAATAAAGAAAAACTGTAAACAAAGTTTTTGAGCTGCAGTGAGTTTGTCATTAACAGTGGTGTGAGTTCAAGATTCTGAAATTACTTGGCAGGTGTTCAAAGATTAAACAAATATGTAAACATATTGTGGAAAAGGGAATGACTCCTCACTACTGGTGAAAGGAGCCACGTCCGTGGAAAAGGAGAGGCTGGAAAGAGCTCTGTGGTTTCAAACTAGAATTAGAGATGTCAACTTGAACCATGGTTCTTCAAATGTATAAATAGATTGAAACTTATATGTTGTATGTGCCAATATCTATACTCTTCCCCTTCCTCATTCTTTCTGTCCCACTCCTGACTCATCTCCCATGGGTACGCATTCCTTTAGTTTAATAGTTTCTAGTTTCTACTTCCTGTGATTCTTTTATTTATATTTCCTAGCTGCATCCTCTGAGGTCATTTAGAAACTTTGAAAGAAATGAACACACCCACCAAATTTGCTCTTTACTATTCTCCTCTAAAAGGGACCAACGTACTTAGAAAAATGGCTGATTCCAAGGAGAGGGCCAGGACTTGACAAGATTATCTAAGAAACTTTTGCAGAGTATGAAATTAAAAAGTGCTTAATGGGTGCCGGCCCAGTGGCATGGTGGTTAAGTGTGCACACTCTGCTGTGGCAGCCCGGGGTTCCCAGGTTCGGATCCTGGGGGCTCACTGACGCACTGCTTGTCAAGACATGCTGTGGCAGCATCCCATATAAAGTACAGGAAGATGGGTGCCGATGTTAGCCCAGGGCCAATATTCCTCAGCAAAAAGAGAAGGATTGGTAGCACATGTTAGCTGAGGGCTTATCTTTCTCACACACACACACACAAAAAAACTGCTCAACGAATCTTGGGGGCACCAGGCCAGCTCCAAGGGGCTCCCACTGGACAAATCCAGAGTAATTTTAGCTTCAAATTGACTAACACTAGGAAAGCATTATGACTCAAATAAATAAGAATCCCTGAGTCCATCATGATATAACTAAATCAATGAAAAAAACAACTGAGTGGGCACTGATGGAAAGTTCCTTCTCAAAGGACAATACAACTGACAAACGTAGAAGAAACGATAAAATTAGAAAATCACCATTTGGCCACCACGTTTGCAATAATTTTTTCATATAAGACTTACTAATGGATGTTAAATATAGTGGGTGAAATTTAATTAGAAAAATAGATTACGGTTATATAGTCTCAAAATATCTACTGAAATGATACTTACTATTCACAAAAGTTAAAACAGTAAATTTACGGTAGAGAACTTGGCAGACACCACTTTAACCAATTGAACAAGGATGAAAAACACTAGTAACTGAAAAAATTGATGTGATGTACCCTCTGATAATGTGCACTGTGGTAGACATGCCAAAAACCTAAGCTTGAAACATACACACATACATAAGTAAACATAGTAAAATGTTAACCATTGGGGAAATCTGGGTGAAGCATGTTCAGGAATTCTTTGTATCATCTTTACAACTTTTCTGTAAGTCTGAAACCATTTCAAATGAAAAGTTAAAAAATCGTTTGTCCCAGCTGGAACCATGCCCAAGAAGAAAGGGTTCCAGGGCATTGATGGCATCAGGGACACCATCTCCTGGGACTCTAGTCCCTCTGGCTGCTGGACACATAGCTCTCGAAAGGACAGTTAGAAATTAGGCAGAGGCTTGAGCACTTTGTTTCAGTTCTCTCACTGGTAATTAAAACATTGTCTTTTGGCTCATTGCTCTAGAGCTGGCTAAGAAATATGAAAGTGCTGAGGCAACAGATATGTCTTCTATTTGGATACTGAGTCTCCTGAAGAGAAGCCGAGGATTTGGGCAACAGTCTGGAGCAGAAGGTGTCTGAAGTCACCAGCGACCAGCACAGGTCAGAGGGAGCAGGAAATCTGCACTTGACGATGGATCTGCCTGTGTGATTGTGTGTTTGTGGGCATCTGATTGGTCTCCATGACCTCAAAAATTTCCTTAAGTGTCCTCCACCTGGGGCACCATTCTTTGAGATAACCAAACTCTGCATGACTCCCTGTTTTCAAGGATCTGCTATCATTTTCATATAACTGAGTATGACTGAGTCACTCAGAATTTTGTCACTCTTTACTTTCACCAAACGTTCCAGGAAAAAAAGCCTGGGCATCATGCTGTGTGAAGTTAGAGTGCAGAATCACCATCAAATAGCAGTGAGACCTTGGGAAACCTACTTAACTCCCTGGCCTCAGTTTCCACATCTATAAAACGGAAAGAATTACTATAATGTAGTCAACCTTACAGGGCTTCAGTAAATATTTATTATTTAAATAGAAGTGAATGTATGTGAGAATTTTGTGTCAGTTGGAAAGTATATAAATTTGAATGAATGAAATTATCTAGGCAGGGACTAAGAAAATTTTGGAAAACATTGGCTTCTTTGCAGCTCTAAAATAATATAACGTGCTTGGCTTCCCTAACCAATTAAAGGGGAGGTTTCCCTGTGCAATGGTTAAGAGCATGGGCTCTGATCACACAGTCATATTAGAGTGAACCACATGAAGTAGCTAATACTTGATAATTTTTAGTTTACAGAAAATGGTAATACATACACAGTAACGTGAGACTCCAGAGGTGAGGTGGCATTGTTGGAGCATTGTCACACTCCTCCTGTGAACCTGGCCAGATCCTAGAGACCTAGAATTGTAAACTCATGGTCACTCTGGAAGTAGGTTGTTATTTAAAACTGCTTGATGCAAGAATATATCCCAAACCACAATAGTCCACAAACTATCTTTCATAAGAATGGTGAACATCTGTGTTTTAGGCTAAGGGCTTTACCTATATTTCCTGATTAAATCCACACATCAGCTTTACATTCCCAGATTTTAAAAATTCTTCTAGCTACACTAAGAATTTCTGTTCTTTCACCCATTTTAGCTTTTAAGTAATAGAAACATAAATAGCATAAATACCATAGGCCCCCGATAGTACAGTAGGGGACATAAATGTTACACACACATATGTGTGTATAAATATATCTATAATATACATGATATATAATATCCATAATGATATACAGTAGCCCACCTTATCCATGGAGGAGACATTTCACTTCCCCCAGTGGATGCCAGAAACCATACTGAACCCTATACATACTTTATTATTTTCCTGTACATACATACCTATGGTAAAATTTATGATAAATTAGGCTTAGTAAGAGATTAGCAACAATAACCTAAAAATAATATAGAAGAATTACCATAATATAGATAATAAAATTTATGTGAAAGTGGTCTATGTCTCTCAAAATATTTTACTGTACTGCACTCACCCTTCTTCTTGTGATACTGTGAGATGATACAATGCCGACGTGATGAGATGAAGCGCAGTGAATGATGTGGGCATTGTGACATAGCAGTGACCTACTATTGACTTTTTTTTTTTTTTTTGTGAGGACGATCAGCCCTAAGCTAACATCCATGCTAATCCTCCTCTTTTTGCTGAAGAAGACCGGCTCTGAGCTAACATCTATTGCCAATCCTCTTCCTTTTTTCCCCCCAAACCCCAGTAGATAATTGTATGTCCTAGTTGCACATCCTTCTAGTTGCTGTATGTGGGACGTGGCCTCAGCATGGCTAGAGAAGTGGTGAGTCGGTGCGCACCTGGGATCCAAACCTGGGCCGCCAGTAGCGGAGCGCATGCACTTAACCGCTAAGCCATGGGGTCAGCCCTATTATTGACTTTCTGATGACACATCAGAAGAAGGATCATTGAGCTATGACAACGTTGATACTTGGACGCCAGGAGTAGATGATGTCTGTGGTTGACCACAGGTAACGGAAACCACAAAAGGTGAAAACACAGATATGGGGGGCTACTGTACTTTAAGGTAGAAACACTGATATAAGTTTGAGGAGGCTCATCTACCACTTCTGCTGTAGTGAATTATTATGGTTTGGTTCTGTCTTGGTGTAGTAATTCATCCCAGTATGCTCATTAAAAAATTTACTCATAGAAGGGAGGGACCTTGCCTTTGTTGTTCACTGCTGCAATCTTCATCCTTAGTAGAGGTCAGTGTTCAGATTCAATGTTCAATAAATAATGTTTCAGTGAAACAGAAAACACATTCTTGCTTTTGTGCAACCAGGTCTTGTTGACTGCTTTTTGGTTTGATGTTTTCCTAGAGCGAGACTGCGATAGAAGGAAGATGCATGCATCAACAGGTGTGAGAAATTATAGGAGTATAGTTAAAAATTCATTATTTTCCCAGAGAATTACAGTAGGAGATGTGATGGTCCAGATAATGTTTTCTATGTTCCTGAGATTCCCAAACCTTCTCATCCCCATGATATAGAGGAGCAGTATGAGAGCTGAGAACCAAAGCAGTGTGTCTGAGTTCCTCCTCCTGGGGTTCCCCATCCCGCTGGAGCAGCAGGGCATGTTCTTCACCCTGTTCCTGGGTATATACCTGACCACGGTGCTGGGGAACCTGCTCATCATCCTGCTCATCAGGCTGGACAATCACCTCCACACCTCCACGTACTTTTTCCTCAGCCATTTGTCCATCACTGACATCTCCTTTTCATCTGTCACAGTTCCTAAGATCCGAATGAATATGAAGACTCACTGCAAATATATCACTCACACAGGGTGCATTTTGAAGGTGTTTTTCTTTATAATATCCGGTTACCTTGATGGTTTTCTTCTTGCAGTGATGGCATCTGACAGGTACGTGGCCATCTGTCACTCTCTCCATCACACCACCATCATGAAGGTAGAGCTGTGTCTTCTGTTGGTGATTGGGTCCTGGGTCCTCTCCTGTGCCATTGCCCTGTTTCATACACTCTTACTAGTCCCACTGTCCTTCTGTGCTAATAGGACCATTCCCCATTTCTTATGTGACCTTGCTGTCCTGCTCAAGCTCTCCTGCTCAGAAACCTCCCTCAGTGACCTGCTCAACTTCATTCTAGGGGTAATATCTGTCTTCCTATCATTGAGTGGAATCCTGTTCTCTTATGTCTTTACTTGGAGTCTCTGTTCTGAGGGTCCCCTCTACTAAAGGGTTCGGCAAAGCCTTATCCACATGTTGCTCCTATCTCTCTGTGGCGCTCATATTCTATGGGACAAATATTGCACAATATTTTTTTCCATCATTTAGCAACTCAGAGAACAACACTATTGCCTCCATACTGTACATGGTTGTCACTCCCATGCTAAATCCCTTTATCTATAGCCTCAAGAACAAAGGCATGAAAGAGACAAGACTGGGAAGACTCATCAAAAGGGTGAAATCTTATTGACAATCACTCAACCAGATTATCAATTAACCAAGATTCTGTTGAATTTCCTTCCTTGAGACATTGTGTGCTGACTATCCTTGTCGTTGACAACTTCCCAACATTTCTATTAAATTTTTCAGTCTTTTGCACCTCATTAGAGACAATTTCCCCACCTCCTTACACTGCAACCTATATTCTGCTTTTCTGTCTTATTGGTCCATCAACTTGACGTATAACATTGACTGTCATGACTCATTTTCATCTCAGTTTTCTTAAGTATAATAATTCTTTATTGTAAGAATGAAGAATTATGGTTCAGAACAAGCTATAGAAATATATCATTTCCAGTAGAAGTAACAGTAGCTAGCATATTTATTATTCTTTAAGCCGTTAAGTGCATTAGCTCACTTACTTAATTCTCACCACCTTACAAAACAGATGATATTATGTTTTCCATTTTGCAAGTGAGGAAACCAAAGAAAATATGACTGCACCAGAACTCAACCACGAGTCTGATTAAAACTCATGCTTTTAACTTTAACTTATCTCACCTGTCAAAAGAGAAGACTTCACAATCCTCGCCTCCTTTTCTTTCACCTCCTATTGATTTTATCAGTGGACCAGTCTCTGGAAAGTGGCTTTGTAACACCAAATTTGTTTACTGCACCTAGCTAAGTGCCTGGCGCATAATTAGCATACCATAAATATTAATTGATTCTTTAATTATTCTTCCTTCCTTTCTCTTAATACTCTTTGCCCTTTCTTCCTTCCTTCCACAATTATTATTGAGTTCTAACTTAGTGCCTGCCCTCATAGTAGGCACTAGGATTAGATAGTCAAGAAGAGAGCATACTCACATACCCAATATGAAACACAAAGAGGAAAGTGAAAATAAGATGAACAGTGACAATATGACACTACTTCAAGTAGCTTCATATATATTTAATTGGTGTACCAAAAGGAGAGGGGAGGGCACAAAAATATTTGAAGAAATACTGCCTGAAAAACTACAAGTTTGATAAAAATGGTAAACTCATAGATCCAGTAAGGTAAATGAATCTTAAGCACAAAAACCCAAAGGAGGGGCCCCCCACTGTGGTGTAGTGGTTAAGTTTGGCATGCTCTGCTTCAGCAGCCTGGGCTCGTGAGTTTGGGTTCCAGGCACAGACTTATACGACTTGTCAGCCATTCTGTGGCCATGACCCACATACAAAATAGAGGAAGACTGGCAGAGGTGTTAGCTCATGGCGAATATTCCTCAAGCAAAAAGAGGAAGATTGGCAACAGATGTTAGCTCAGGGTGAATCTTCCTCAACAACAAGAAAAAAGAACTAAAAAAAAAAAAACCCAAAGGAAACTATAGGAGGTATATCATAATCAATTGTCAAAACCAGAAATAAAGGAAAAATTCTTAAAAGCAACCAGAGAAAAAACACATTACATACTGATCAAAGATAAGGACAACAATATATTTCTAAATGGAAACAATGCAAATGAGAAGACAGTTGAAGAACATCTTTAAAGCACTGGAAGAAAACATCGACCCATCTTCAATTCATAATCTGTAAAAAATATTTTTAAAAATGAAAACATAAAAGATACTTAATACATACAAACATAGTGAGAATTAATCACCAGCAGATCTGCATTATGAAAATGTTAAAGGAAGCTCTTCTAGAAGAATACAATTAATATCAAAGGAAAATATGGAACTAAATAAAGCAATGAAAACAACTCGATATAGTGACTATGTGGGTATATATATATATGATTACCCATTACTTAAACTTCTTTAAGAGATAATTGTTTTAGGAAAAATAATAACACGGTAGTGTGGGTTTTATAATTTATGTATAAGCAAAATACATGAAAACAACAGACAAAAGTTAAGACCAGAGGAATAAGAATACTATTTTAAGGTTCCTAGACTACACATCTATTTCTCTAATGTCACTTGAAGTTAAAATGTGAAAAAATATATAATATAGTGCATATATATATGTGTATGCATATGTCACAAATAGTTATAGATATTAAGGCAACAAAAATGATGAAATGGAATCATAAAGAATATTTAATGAAGGGAGAAAAAGAGTAAAAAGGGGACACAGTATATATGAGACAGAGAAAACACAAATAGTAAGATGATAGATAATCTTAACCACATCAAAATGAAGGGTGGAAATTGTCAGATTTATAAAAAACAAAAACACAAGATTCAACTATGTTGCCTAAAATAAATACATTTAAATATATAGAAGCAAACAGTTTAAAAGTAAAAGAATTGAAAATAATATACCATGATAAAACTAATAAAAAATCTGAAGTGGGTATGTTAATATCAGAAAAAGTAGATTTCATAGCGAGGAATATCCTCAAGGATAAAGAAAGTCATTTCCTAATGATAAGGGATTGAATTAATCAAGAGATATAAACAAATTTAAGTATTTGTACCTGCTGATATACTAATAGATCTCCCAAATACATGAAGGAAAAACATGGCACTAAATGCCTTTGTTAGAAAACACAAAATATCTCAAATCATAAACCTCAGTTTCTATTTTAAGAAGCTAGAAAAGAGAAAAACAAGAGCAAATTACACCCAAATTAAGCAGAACAAAAATAATAAAGATCAAAGCAGAAATCAGTGAAATAGAAAATGGGAAGCAACAGAAAAATAATGAAACCAAAAGCTGCTGCGATTAGAAGGCAATAAAATTGATACAGTGCTAGCAAGATTGGATTAGTGAAGATAAAGAGAAGATACTAATTACTAATATTGGCAATGAGAGAGGTGATATCAGTACAGAATCTAAGAACAGTAAGGTATAATAAGGAAATGTAATGTCTTAACTCTCTGCTGATACATTTTGCATCTTAGATCAGATGGGACCAAAAACCACACAAACAAATGAAAGAGACAACATACCAAAGCTCCCAAAGGAAGAAATAGATAATCTTAACTGCCTAATATCTAATAAAGAAACTGAATTTGTAGTTAAATATCTTTCATAAAGGAAAATCCAGCCCCAGAGAGTTTAGGGAATTTTATCAAACTTTTAAGGTAGATATAATACCAATTTTACACAAAACCTTCCAAAACATTAAAGAGGAGAGAATCCTTTCCAGCTCATTCTATGAGACCAGCAATAAATCATACAAAGACATTAAGAGGAAAAACAAAAAAAACGAAACAGTACAAACTAATGTCTCTCATAAACATAGATGTAAAAATTATTTTAAAAAAATTTTGGCAAACTAATCCAACAATATGTAAAAAGGATAATACATCATGACAAAGTGAGTTTTACCCAGAACTCCAAAGTTGGTTGAAATTTCACAATTCAATCAATGAAACTCACAATATCCAAAGAAAAAAGAAATTATGTTTATTTCAATAGGTACAGATAAAGAATTTGACAAAATTTAAAACACGTTCCTAATAAAAACTTGCAGCAAACTAAGAATAAAGGGAATTTCCTCCACATGTTAAAGGGCATCTATGAAAACCTTACAACTAATACCATACTTAATGTTGAAAGACTGCTTTTACCATAAGATGAGGAACAAGACAAGAATGTGCATCCCTTCTATTCAACACTGTATTGGAACTTGTAACCATTGCAATAGGGCAAGAAACAACAAATAAAAGACATCTGCATTATAATGGAGCAAATAAAATGGTTTTTGTTGCAGAGGACATGATCATCTATGTAGAAAATCCAATGGAGTACACAAAAATGTTACTAGAACTGATCAGTGGCTTTGGCAAGGTTTTTCTTTTCATTAACAATGAACATTTGGAAATGGAAATTTAAAAATAGTACATTTAAAAAGTGTCAAAAGCATGAAATACATAGAAATAAATCTGATGAAGGATACACAAGATCTTTATCCCCCAAAATCACAAATCATTGTGGAAATAAATTAAAGAAGATCTAAATAAATGTAGAGATGCACTGTGATAATGGGTAGGAAGACACAATATTGTTAAGTTGATAATTATCCCTAAATTGGTCTACAGATTCAGTGCAGAAGCATTCAAAATCTTATCAGACTTTTTTTTGGTGGAAATTGATGAGCTAATTGATTCTAAAGTTTTTATGGAAATGGAAACAACATGGAATAGCCAACACTGATTTGAAAAGGGGAACTAAGTAGTAACATTGTCTGATTTAAAACCAGATCATAAATTTATAGTAACTGAGACAGTATGACACTAGAATAAAGGTAAAAAGCACATCAATGGAACAGAACAGAGTCCATAAATAGATCCACTCTTGTGTGCACAATGCATTATTTTCCACAAAGGAGCAAAAGTAATTCAGTGGAAAAAATACAGTGTTTCAGCAAATGATGCTGAAAGAATTGAATATCCATCTTCAACAAGATGAACTTCTAGCCAAAGCTTGCACTGTATACAAAAAGTAACATAAAACGGATAATCCACCTAAATATAAAATCTAACACTATAAAATTTTTAGAAGAATATATGGAGAAAATCCTTATGGTCTTGGGTTAGGCAAGGTTTCTTATAAAAACACAAAAATCACAATTCATGAAGGAAAGTATTGAAAATTGGACTTCTCAAACTGGACTTCGTCATGTTTTTTTGAATAATACTGTTAAAAGAATAGAACTATAAGTCACATATGGAGAGAAAATATTTGTAAGTAATATATCTTATAAAGGATTTGAAACTAGAACATAAAAAGAAATCTCAAACACATAGTAATGTGTAAAAACAAATCTAATAGAAAAAATGGGCAAAAGATTTGAATAGTTGCTTCAGAAAAGTGAATATGCACACATGAATGCATGCTTGACATTATTAGTCATTAAGGATATGCAAAATTAAAACCCGAAAGAAATATCCTTTTAGCATAAGAATGTTAAAATTAAAAGACTGATCATACAACATGTTGACTGTTTATATCAGAATGTTAAAATTAAAAGTCCTCGTTACAAGAAAAAACAAATCTTTTGTAACTATACATGGTTACAGATATTAACTAGACTTATTGTGGTGATCATTTCACAATATATACAAATATTGAATCATCATGTTGTACACCTGAACTAACATAATGTTATATTTCAATTATACCTCAATAATAAACAACAACAAAAAAACACAACAAAAAATCACTGACGATACTGTGAGGGAATTCAAATTCTCATACGTTGTTTGTGAGGGTGAAAAATGATATGACAACATTGAAAAACACTGTCAGTTTCTTACAATGTTGATCATATACTTACCATATGGTTCATCTACTCCCCTCTTAGATGTTTATCCATGAGAAATGAAAACATATGTCCATTCAAAGACTTATTTATAAATATTCAGCTTAATTTTGATAGAGCCAAACTGGAAACACTCAATGTTAACCAACAGGTGTATATACAATGACTATTACTCAGCAGTAAAAGTAATGAATTAATGATACACATAATCTTGATAAATCTCAATGTAATATGCTAAGTGAAAGAAGTAATACAAAAACAAGTGCGTACTGTATATTTCCATTTATATAAAATTCTACAAAAGGCAAACTAATCTATGGTGACAGAAAGTAGATCAGTGGTTGCCCGTTTACATCAAGGGGGTAGAGAAGGGTAATATGGGAATGGGAGGTTACAAAGTGAGACAAGGCAATATTGTGTCGTTATAGATATTATCTCTATTTTTATTGATGTGATAGTTTCATAGACGAATACATATGTCAAAAACTTATCAAATTGTGCGTTTTAAATATCTGTTGGTTTATTGTGTCAATTATATACAAATAAAGCTGAAAAAAGAAAAAGAATAGATAGTTAACTTGAATAATCCTATCTCAATTACACAAGATTAATTTTTTTTTTACAGAAGAGTATTTATAAAATTTAGAAAGGCATGAAAAAAATAAATCAACAAATATTCCACCATCAAGTATTCTCATTAATACTTGGATTGTAGTCTGTTTTTTCCTCTGGATCTAATTTTTTTTTACTTTTTTTTATTGATGTCTTAGTATTTTATAAAATTGTGAAATTTTGGTTGTACATTGCTGTTTGTCAATCACAATATACATGTCTCCCTTCACCCCTTGTGCCAACCCCCTAAGCCTCTTGCCTCTGGTAACCACTATGCAGATTTCTCTGTCCGTGTGTTGGTTTATATTCCACATGTGAGTAAGATGATGCGGTGTTTGTCTTTTTCTCTCGGACTTATTTCACTTAACATAATACCATCCAGGTCCATCCATGTTGTTGCAAATGGGACGATTTTGTCTTTTTTATGGCTGAGTAGTATTCCATTGTTTATATATACCACAACTTCTTTATCCAATCATCAGTTGATGGACATTTGGGTTGCTTCCACTTCTCGGCTATAGTGAACAATGCTGCAGTGGACATAGGGTTGCATAAGCCACTTTGGATTGTTGATTACAAGTTCGTTGGATAGATTCCTAGTAGTGGGATAGCTGGATCATAGGGTATTTCTATCTTTAATTTTTTGAGGAATCTCCATACTGTTTTCCGTAGAGGCTGCACCAGTTTGCATTCCCACCAGCTGTGTATGAGGGTTCCCATTTGTCCACATTCCCTCCAACATTTGTTGTTTTTTGTCTTGGTGATGATAGCCATTCTAATCGGTGTGAGGTGATAGCTTAGTGTTGTTTTGATTTGCATTTCCCTGATGATTAGTGATATTGAACATCTGTTCATGTGCCTATTGGCCATGTGTATATTTTCTTCAGAGAAATGTCAGTTCATTTCCTCTGCCCATTTTTTAATGGTGTTGTTTGTTTTTTTGTTGTTCAGTTGTGTGAGTTCTTTATATATTATAGAGATTAACCCCTTGTCAGATATATGTTTTGCAAATATTTTCTCCCAGCTGGTAGGCTGTCTATTCATTTTGATCCTGGTTTCCTTTGTCTTGTAGAAGCTTTTTAATCTGATGAAGTCCCACTTGCTTATTTTTTCTTTAGTTTCCCTAGTCCAAATAGACATGAGATCCAAAAAGATTCCTTTATGACCAATGATAAATAGTGTATTGCTTAAATTTTCTTCTACGAGTATTATAGTTTCAGGTCTTACTTTCAGGTCTTTGATGCATTTGAGTTAATTTTTGTGAATGGCGATAACAGACGGTCTACTTGCATTCTTTTGCATGTGGCTGTCCAGTTTTCTCAGCACCATTTATTGAAGAGACTTTCCTTTCTCCATTGTATGTTCTTGGCTCCTTTGTCAAAGATTAGCAGTCCATAGACGTGTGGTTTTATTTCTGGGCTTTCAATTCTGTTCTGTTGATCTGTGTGTCTGTTTTTGTACCAGTGCCATGCTGTTTTGATTACTATTGCTTTGTAGTATGTTTTGAGGTCAGGGATGGTGATGCCTCCAGCTTTGTTCTTTTTTCTCAGGATTGCTCTAGCTATACGAGGTCTTTTTTTGCCCCATATGAATTTTAGTATTCCTTGTTCTATTTCCATGAAGAATATCATTGGGATTCTGACTGGGATTGCACTGAATCAGTAGATTGCTTTAGGTAATATAGACATTTTATCTATGTTTATTTTTCCAATCTATGTCCATGGGATATCTTTCCATTTGTTTGTGTAATCATGGATTTCTTTCAATAATGTCTTATAGTTTTCATTGTATAGGTCTTTCACGTCATTGGTAAGATTTATTCCTAGATATTGTTGTTTTTGTTGTTGTAGTTGTAAATGGTGTTATCTTTTTGAGCTTTCTTTCTGTTAGTTCATTATTAGCATACAGAAATGCAACTGATTTTTGTAGGTTGATTTTGTACCCTGCAACTTTGTTGTAGTTGTTGATTATTTCTAATAGTTTTCTGATGGATTCTTTAGGGTTTTCTATATTAAAATCACGTCCTCTGCAAATAGTGAGAATTTCACTTTTTCATTGCCTATTTGGATTCCTTTTCTTACCTAATTGCTCTCGCCAAAACCTCCAGTCCTGTGTTTAATCAGAGTGGTGAGAGTTGTCACCTTTGTCTTGTTCCTATTCTCAGAGGAATGACTTTCAGACCTTCCCCATTGAGTATGATGTTGGCTGTGGGTTTGTCACAAATGGTCTTTATTATGTTGAGGTACTTTCCTTCTATACCCATTTAGTTGAGCGTTTTTATCATAAATGGATGTTGGATCTTGTCAAATGCCTTCTCTGCATCTATTGAGATGATCATGTGGTATTTATTCCTCATTTTGTTAACGTGGTGTATCACATTGATTGATTTGCAGATGTTGAACCATCTCTGTATCCCTGGTGTAAATCCCACCTGATCATGGTGTATGATCTTTTTTAACATATTGCTGTAGTCGGTTTGCCAATATTTGGTTGAGGATTTTTACATCTATGTTCATCAGCCATAATGGCCTGTAATATTCCTTCTTTGTATTGTCCCTGTCTGGCTTTGGTATCAGGGTGATGTTGGCCTCATGGAATGATTTAGGAAGTGTTCCATCTTCCTCTAATTTTTTGAATATCTTGAGAAGGATGGGTATTAAATCTTCTTTAAATGTTTGGTAAAATTTACCAGACAAGCCATCTGGTCCTGGACTTTTATTTTTTGGGGAGGTTTTTGATTACTGTTTCAATCTCTTTACTACACAAGATTAATTTTTAATTAAAGTCTTCACACAAAGAAAACTCCAGGCACAGATGGCTTCACTGGAGAACTTTCTCAAACATTTTTAAAGAAGAAATAGATCTAATGTATTATGTTTAGCAATTGGTCTAAAAATTATTCTGTTATTATTTCCTGGTTAATTTCTTACTTTACTTATCTTTTAGTATTATTGGATGACCATTTGTAGAACTGGTCATTTGACTAATTTATCTTTAATGAATTAATCTGGTTCTATGTAAAGAAAGTAGTCAGAGTCTTGAACTGGGAAAAATCCTTAATCTCTATTAGCTCCCTCATTCCCTAACCCAAGAGTTAAAAGATGGAGAAAGAAAGGTACCTGTGGATGAGGTATTAGTCTTGGGGAGACCTAAGTGGTCTTTCTGTCTGGATGAAAGGGTCTGGCTTTCAAAATCCGACATCTGAGAAGACCCAACTGTGTATCCAAACCTGTGCTAGGCTCTGAATGGTTGAGTAGAGTGGAGAAGTAAATTATACAACCTCTGTCCTAGAGGTCCTATAACTTTGGAGGACATAGGAAAGAAATGTGTCCTAAATTGCAAGGCATATTGTATGTATAATAAAAACTGGAATTTGGGGCTGAGGTGGGCGGTGTGTGTAGGAGGGAACTTTGAGACGATCCTGTCAAAATGGCCACTTTCTGAAGAGTCTGAGAGGAACCTGGCAGCCACCCAGGTTTTGAGGGTGTCTGTTAACATATATTAAACATAAAGGGAGTAAACTTGGATTGGTTGGTCTGTTGAATTTGTGTTACATAGTGGTGTTTTCCTGAGGGGACAGCTTAGGTTTTTCTCAGAGAGAAAGTAGGTCTTTATAAGTTTGGATGAGTTTATAAACTCAGCTTACTTGTTCAGGGCAACAATGAATGACTGGCAGAGCCCCGCGTCCAGTTCTGTCTGACCAGTGCATTGGCAACAACAGTGATGGAGGATGACTAAGCCATTTCTCTTTCCCAGCTGGAACTATGGTCAGACAGAGAGGAGGCCAGGGTGTCCTTGTTATCAGGGACACACTCTCACATGGTTCCCACAGCTCAGTCCCTCCAGCCTCTGCACAGACGCCTCCCCAAGGTCTGATAGGAATTGGAGGCAATTAGTCTACTTTGATTTTTTCCTTAACCAGGAGCTTAGGGACTTTTTCTGAGTCCTCTCTGTGGTTTGTAAGATGGCATACTCTTGCTCTGGAGCTCAAGGACAGACATAAGAGCTCAGGAGGTCATGGGCTCACAGAGACTTTCGTCTTACATTTTTGTTCCTGGTGTTCTCAACAGAAGATGAGGACTCAGGAAACTGTTTGGATCAGAAGGTGCCTGAGCTCACCAAGGACTGGCACAGGTCTGAGTGAGCTGGGAATTCTAGGTGGGAAAGGTGTGTCTCTGTGTCTAGAGGTCTGCATATGTATTCAACATGGGTCTGTGTGGTGTTTATTTTGTTCATATAATGTGGTTATAATGTATGTTTCCTTCATGAATTTGTCTGTGTGTGTGAGATATACATATACACATATTTTCACAAGTTAATTCTTTTCGTCTCTGACACAGAGCACAGAGCACCAAATAAGACTTCCTTAAGCAAGTGCAGAGCATTTCTGCATGTGATTTTGGGTCTTCTAATCAGTCTTTTGATCTTAATTATTTGCTGCACTCTCCTTCAACAACCCCCACATTTTCCTCCTTGAAAAGACTTCACAGTTAAGTACATGAGAGTTTGGAGTCTGAAGAGAGACAGATGTGCTCCACAGTCTGAAGCAGACATTTCCTGTATTGACACATGACCAGCATGAGAGAGAGGGCTTTAAATCTCTATTAAGTGATGTGGCCATGGGTGATCTTGAGTTTTGTTTTGGGATTATATTTGCTTGTGATTCCATAGGTTTAAAGATTGTCCTGTTTGTGTGTGTGTGTTTACTTGATAATGTTTTATTTGCAGGTAGTGTTTGTGTTGTGGTTCCTATGAGTGAACAGGGCCCAAGGGCCTCAGGCACTGACCACTGTCACCTATGTTGGGTGCAGGTCAGTGGGGACTGGAACGTCTCCTTCTGCAATGAAAGTGTACATGGGTGACCATGTATGTTGTTTGTTGCTTGACTGTGAAGAAGTATGTATGTGCAATGATGTGTTTCATGTACACTTTTTGTGTGATATATGTGATCCTGTGTATTTTTGTTTTGTGTGTGTGCTTGCATGTGTCAGTCTAGACTCAGAATATGAGTTATATACATGTGATATATGATTTAGATGCGTTGCTGGGTATTTTATGTTTGTGTTGTACCGTGCACGTGTTTGTGTTTGTGTGTAGTTGCATGGATTATTTCCATGTTGTGTGTCCAATCTGCGGTATTACTTTCAATTTGAGTTTATATGACTGTACAAGTAAATGAGTCACACATTTACCATCTCTTACTTATAGTTGCTGTAGGTCACAGTTGGCAAGAAATCACAAATCAAGAATTTAAGAGTGCACACACACGTGTGTGTGTGTTTCACGTACTTGTTTTAGGGCCTTCTAGTTGGTCGCTATGACCTCATATGATTCCTTAGCTGTCTTTCCACAATGGCCATATTACTGCCTTGAGCAGGCAGGTTCACGTGCATTTGCACTGTCGGGAAGGTGTCATACACTAATGGACACGGGCTCAGTGTCTGCAGTACGTCATACTGGGGCCCAGTCCTCAGTCTGTCCCTTATAGGTACTTGTGACTTTGGGAAGTGACTTCAGCTCTCTGAGGTTCAGATTCCTCGCTGGAAAAGGAGGGGTAACTATTCCTACTTCACAATGCTATTTTGAGGATTAAATGAGGCAATGCACACAAATCATTCAGCACCATGCCTGGTACATAATTGGTGCTCAGTAAAAAGGAGGAATTTTATTATCTTTCCCCAAATCCAATGTTTGTGTCATGGAAGTTCCTTACCTCACCACTGTCTGGGGCAGGACAGGTAGAAGTCAGAGAAAACAGGCCCATTCAAAGGCTCCCTCTCACACTTCAAGGTCACACATGAAGTCTTTTCCATGGCTCACGGCCCAGCTGCCTCTTTCAAGAGGTCCTGCCGGAATCAAGGTTCCTGGTTGATTCTTGCCCTTTTATTTTCCTGTTGTTTCTCATTGGGGACTGACACAGCATATGTCAGTGAGCAGCCAGACCTCCCGATAAGGGTCAGCCATTGTCCTCCTTGGTGAATGTGGACCGAGATAACCAGTGCCCCTGAGCAGGTTCCAGGTCCCTGAGGAGGGCTTGCTGTCTTGCTCCTGTACTTGAGTGAGAATGTCAGCCTTGACTCCCTCTTCAGGGGCATGTAGTTGGTAACCCTTACCTAACTTTACTTCCAAAGAAATGTTAAATCTGGAATCCATTCTCAAACAGCTCAGTGACCTCCGGCTGGTCATTTGTCTCTTTGGTCTGACATTTTTCACATCTATGAAATGAAGGCCATAATATTTGCCTTATGTATCTACTATGCAGTCTCTAAATATATATTTATTATTTGAAGATAAAGTGTGTGTAAACTCTTTGTAAATTGTATGATGTATAAATACGAGTGGTGACTCTTCTGGACAAAGGTGGCTGACATCATACTGCATATCTCCTTATTCTAATCAGGGGAGTGACTTCTATGTAGAGAGGTTACGAAATGGATTCTGGTCAATGTCATGATTTCGCCTGTTTTACTTGTGAGCAATGTATCTTTGCACGTTTAAATAATGCACCCTTTTGTTTTTCATAGTTAAAATGTGTACATAATGCCTATTCATTAGGGCTATGGTGAGAATTTAAATAGAAAGTGCATGTACTACCCATGGCATAGCGTCTGCCACAGTAGATGTTAATTAAGATGAATAATTGGCCTTATTATTAATGTTGGTTTGGGACATGGAAGGACACTTTTGGTGACAGGAAACAATAAATATCTCTTATCAGTTAGGATCCATCCAATTCCACTGTAATCCTGCAACAAAGCTGTAGTTATTCTATTCCAATTTAGACAGTTTCACATCTCTTTTAAGAGGAAATGACTGATACCCGTCTCCTAGTGCCCATCTCATGTTTTACGATAGTAAATTCCTGAAGTTTGACCTGGCTTGGTATGAAGGTGTAAACTCCTGAATGTAGAGACTCTGCATTTCTTGTTTGCTATTACATACTCTGTGCTTTGCATAGTACCTGGGACAAGGCTGTCGTTCAATAAACATTTGTGGAATAAAGGAAAAAATACATTCTTGTTCCCATGGAAGTAAACCTTCTCAGGCACTGTGAAAGTATGATGCATCATCAGAGTCTGAATGAGACAGACTTGTGATTCATGCATCAACAAGTGTCAGAAATAAACAGAAGTCTAGTTTAAAATTAATAATTTAAATATAAGAAGGACATTATTACAATGTTATGGTTAATTCTAGGTTCCTGACTTTTCCCACTTTCCTTTATTCCCAGGAGAGACAGGAGCAGCATGAGGAGGGAGAACAAGAGCAGTGTGTCCCAATTCCTCCTCCTGGGCCTCCCCATCCCAATGGAGCAGTGGGGCATTTTCTTTGCCCTCTTCCTGGGCATGTACCTGACCACAGTGCTGGGGAACCTGCTCATCATCCTGCTCATCAGGCTGGACTCTCACCTCCACACCCCCATGTACTTCTTCCTCAGCCACTTGGCCTTCACTGATGTCTCCTTCTCATCTGTCACTGTCCCCAAAATGTTGATGGACATGCACACTAATCACAAGTCCATCCACTTCACAGAGTGCATTTGCCAGATGTATTTTTTCATATTGTTTGGTTGTCTTGACAATTTCCTCCTTGGAGTGATGGCATATGACAGGTATGTTGCCATCTGTCATCCACTCCACTACACCACCATCATGAGGCAGGAGCTGTGTGTCTCATTGGTAGTTGGGTCCTGGTTCTTCTGTTGTGCACATGCACTGTTGCACACCCTCCTGTTGGTCCAACTGTCCTTCTGTGTTGACAATACCATCCCCCACTTCTTCTGTGACCTCACTGCCCTCCTGAAGATAAGCTGCTCAGACACTTCCGTCAATGAGCTGGTCATCTTCACCGAGGGAGGAATGCTTTTCATCTTGCCTTTGATTAGTGTCTTGGGCTCTTATATCCGGATAGGGACCGCCGTCTTGAGGGTTCCCTATATGAAGAGATTCTTCAAAGCCTTTTCTACCTGTGGCTCCCATCTCTTTGTGGTGTCTTTATACTATGGGACCATTGCAGGTGTTTACTTTTTCTCCTCATCCTCCATCTCCAATGATAAAGACATAATTGCTTCTGTGATGTATATGGTAGTCGCCCCCATGCTGAATCCCTTCATCTACAGCCTGAGGAACAGAGATATGAAACACTCCCTAGAAATATTTGCTAATAGGGTTAATTTCTTTAAATTGCGATCACTAAATTTATAACAATCGCACATTCAAATGAATGAGAAAACTGTTAAACCTAGGCAGACATTTTAAGTATCCAGTTGAATCTGGGCTGCACATTAGCTCAGGCTGTTTGGCCTTTCCCATGTCCCTCTCTGCTGACAAGTACAAGCTTGCATTACAAGATGGACCTCAATTATTCTGACACTTAAAAATAATGCTTAGAACATGTGATGCCTTATTCCAACATGAAGAAGGCTTGGTGAGTATAGGGGGACAATCAAAATTCCAACTGGTAGGAATGAGGAAAGAAGTTCCTCCAGTCTCCCCATCTCCAAGAGAATCCTGCCTTACTTCCCTTTGCTTCCCAGGGTCAAGGTAAGGGGCAGTTAAAAAGAGTATCACAGAAAATTTTGCTTACATAAATCAAATTTCCAATCTTTAAAAAGCTAGCATTCTCACAATCAACTTTCAATGACCACTTAAGTTTTAAGTAACTTAATTTACTTAAAAGTTTTGGCTCATATGAATTTGTTTACCTTTAATAATTATGTAGAAATGACATAATTTTGAAAATGTGTTGTTTTATTCAATATATTAGTTACCTCTAAGAATGGAATGTGAGGAAACCTTCTGAGGTGCTAGAAATGTTCTATATCTTGATACAGACGGTAGCTACAAATGTATGTATATGTATGTAAACATTCATCAGACCAAACATTTCGGATTTATGCACTTAGTTTATGTATGTTAGACACTAATACAAAAAGGGAAGAGGGAAGAAATATCAAAAACTTTTCAGAGGAAGTGAAAAAATATATGTAACGAATGTCTGAATATCTATGTATGTGTATCCATATATTTACACACACACACATATAGAGAGAGAGAGACAGAAGATGAATGGCATTGTCTTGGTGAGGAGATGCTCCCATTTTACCTACTTGTTTTTTTCTTTCCTCTCTAAACTTTTCTGTATTTTAATGAAATCACAACTCATTTAAACAAAAGTCTTCTTTTTTCTTGTATTACTCTCATACATTTACCAGCAGGTCCTCTCCAAATCCATCATCTTGGGGCTTTCAGATGGGCACAGATGTGGGTGATGAGCAGAATGTGGTGCTGAGTTATCAGGGCCTACCTAGGATGGTCAGAAGCTGGAGGAGCTGGAAGAGTAAATGCATCCAAGTTTTTGAGGGAGAGCTGAGGCTCCAGAATGAGAAGTAGGTGTATACACACAAGCATCACACTCAAATAAGCCCTAATAAGAATGAGAACTGACTTTTTAACAAGAGCAGCAACAAAGAGTGAAGGAAATCAGAAGACAAATGAGTGATATCTGTAGTAGAGTGAAAAAATTAAAAAAAAAATCTGCCAACCTAAAGTACTATCTTAGCAAATATATTCTTCCAAATTGAAGGTGAAACAAAGATATTTTCAGAAAAAAAAAAAAAAAAAAAAAAAAAAAAAAAAAAAACTGGCCAGCAGAACTTTATTATTAGAAACACCAGGGGAATTCTTCAGTCAGAAGGAAAGTGATTATACGACAAATTGAAAATTTGAAAATTGAGACATAGTCAAAACTCAGACATATTCATAAGACTGGTAAATATAAAAATGAATATTAACTGCTCTAAAAAATACCAATAATAACAATATCCTAAGGGGATGATCTGAATATTCCTAATGTCATATTTCTGTGAAAATAAATTTGGAAACTCAGTTGAATTAGATAATTTTCCAGGGAAATACATGTTACCAAAATTGACTCTGTATCATATAGAAAGTCTAAACACTTCAATTTCTGTAGAATAAATGAAGAAAGTTATTAAACAACTATTCCATAAAATAGAACAAGGCCCATATGTTTTCAAGGGGAATTCTATCAATGGTCAAAGACCTAATAGTCTGAATGCTGCATGAATTGTTCCAGAGCATTGAAAATAAAGGAAAACATCTTAGTTTGTTTTACAGGTGAAACAAATTCGACATTGATGTGTAAGCATGATAAGAAGTACAAAAGTAAAATTTCAAGTTGATAGTATTTGACTATTCTTGCAAACATAGTCAATAAAATATCGGCAAATAGAATCCAACACCATGTTAATAAAATAATATATGTAACCAAGTGGGGTTTTTCCAGATATTTGAAATTAGTTCATCATTAGGAAATCCTTAATATAACACAACATATTAATAAATCTTAGGTTAAAAACCATGTAACTCCATAGATGCAAAAAGAGATCACAATAGAATTTGATAAGAAAAAATAATTGGTGGGTCCTCTCAATAAAATATATTTTACATGAAACATATATGATATATAAAAATATATTTCTATTCTGTATAATGTCATATTACATTATTATTATACATAATAAATTTATATTTATACATCATATATATTTCATATAAAATATATTATATATGATGTACATATATATTTTATCACCTCTCAAAGACTAATTACTATCCATCACCATGCACGTGTGCTTTCGCCCTCCACCTTCCCTCCTTACCCTCTGGTACCTACCAATCTAATGTCTGTATCTATGTGTTTCATTGTTGTTGGTGGTGCTGTTTTTATATTTTATTTATGAGTGAGATCATACGATATTTGACTTTCTCCATCTGACTTATTTCACGTAGCATAATATCCTGAATATTCAACCACGTTGTCACAAATGGCAAGGTTTCATCTTTTTTTTAATAACTAAGTTGTATTCCATTATGTGTATATATACCACATCTTTATCCATTCATCCCTTGATGGGCACTTATTTGTTTCCAAGTCTTGGCTATTATGAACAATGCCACAGTAAACACAGGGGTCCATACATCTTTACACATTTGTGTTTTCATGTTCTTTGGATATATAGCCAGCCGTGGAATAGCTGGAACATATGGTATTTCTAGTCTTAATTTTTTGAGGAATCTCCATACTGTTTTCCATACTGGCTGCACCAGTTTGCATTCCCACTAGCAGTGTATGAGAGTTCCCTTTTCTCCACATCCTCTCCAACATTTGTTATTTTTTATCTTGTTAATTATTGCCCTTCTGATGGGCGTGAGGTGATATCTCATCGCGGTTTTGATTTCCATTGCCCTAATAATTGGTAATATTGAACACCTTTTCATGTGACTGTTGGCCTTCTGCATATCTTATTTGGAAAAATGTGTGTTCAAATATTTTGCCTCTTTTTAAATTGGGTTTTTTGTTATTTTGTTGTTGAGAAGCATGAGTTTTTCAGATATTTTGGATATTAACCCCTTATCAGATATATGGTTTGCAAATATCTTCTCCCAGTTTTTAGGTTGGCTTTTCACTTTGTTGATGGCTTCCTTTGCTGCATAGAAACTTTTTAGTTTTATGTAGTCCCATTTGTTTATTTTTTCTTTTGTTTCCCTTGCCTGATCAATCATGGTATTTGAAAATATGCTGCTAAGACCAATGTCAAATAACATACTGCTTATGTTTTTTTTCTAGAAGTTTTATGGTTCCAGGTCTTACATTCAAGTATTTAATCCATTTTGAGTTAATTTTCGTGTATGGTGTAAGATAATGGTGTACTTTCATTATTGCACATGTGGCTGTCCAGTTTTCCCAACACTGTTTGTTGAAGAGACTTTCCTTTCTCCAATGTATATTCTTGGCTGCCTTGTTGAAAATTAGCTTTCCATAGATGTGTGACTTTATTTCTGGGCTCTTGATTCTGTTCTGTTGATCTGTGTGTCTGTTTTTATGCCAGGACCTTGCTGTTTGGATTACCATAGCTTTGTAGAATATTTTGAAATCAGGGAGTGTGATACCTCCAGTATTATTCTTTTTCCTCAGGATTCCTTTGGCTGTTCTGGGTCTTCTGTTGTTTCATATAAATTTTAGAATTCTTTGTTCTATTTCTGTGAAAAATGTCATTGGAACTTTGATAGGGATTGCATTGAATGTGTAGATTGCTTTAGGAAGTATGGACACTTTAACTATGCTAATTCTTCCAATTCAAGAGCACAGAATATCTTTCCATTATGTGTCTTCTTCAATTTATTTCAACAATGTTTTATAGTTTTCAGTATGCAGGTCATGCACCTCTTTGGTTAAGCTTATTTCTAGGTATTTTATTCTTTTTTTATTTTATTTATTTATTTTTCCCCCAAAGCCCCAGTAGATAGTTGTATGTCATAGCTGCACATCCTTCTAGTTGCTGTATGTGGGACGCGGCCTCAGCATGGCCGGAGAAGCAGTGCATCAGTGCGCGCCCGGGATCCGAACCCGGGCCGCCAGCAGCAGAGCGCGCGCACTTAACCGCTAAGCCACAGGGCAGGCCCTATTTTATTCTTTTTGTTGCAATTGTAAATGAGATTTAATTCTTAATTTCTCTTTCTACTACTTCGTTTCTAGTGTACAGAAACATAACTGATTTTTCTATGCTGATTTTGTGTCCTGCAACTTTACTGTATTAATTTTTTACTTCCAAGAGTATTTTGGTGGATTGTGTGGGGTTTTCTATATATAAAATCACGTCACCCACAAGTAGTGACAGATCCATTTGATTCTTTCCAATTTGGATCCCTTTTATTTCTTTTCCTTGCCTGATTGCTCTGGCTAGGACTTCCAATACTATGTTTAATTAGAGTGGCAAGAGTGGGCCTCCATGTCTGGTTCCTGTTCCTAAAGGGATAGGCTTCAGTTTTTCTCCATTGAGTATATTAGCTGTAGGTTTGTCATATATGGCCTTTATTATGTTGAAATACTTTCCTTCTACACCCATGTTATTCAGAGTATTTATCATGAATGGATGCTGTATCTTGTCAAATGATTTCTCTGCATCTATTGAGATCATCACATGATTTTTGTTCTTCATTTTGTTAATGTAGTGTATCATGTTGATTCATTTGCAGATGTTGAACCATCCCTGCATCCCTGGATAAAATCCCACTTGATCATGGTGTATGATCTTTTTAATGTATCATTGTATTGAAGATTTTTTGTTGAAGATTTTTGCATCGATGTTCATCAGTGATATTGGCCTGTAATTTATGTATATATCATTATATATAATAAAATCTATATTCTTTAGTTATACAGCCAAAATCTTACTAATAGGGAACAATTAGGGGAGTTTCCTTTAAGATCAGGATCAAAACCAGAATGCTCGCTAATCAGCATTGTGGTGAAAATATTTGCCAACGCAAATAGACTAATAACATCAATCAAAGTCAGAGTAATCAAGAAAAAAGAAGTAAAATCTTCGATGACTTTCTGCATACTTTAAAAACAGGGAAAAAAAGACATTCTGAAAGCACAAATTATATCGAGGTACTGTAAATGCATTGTCAGTTCAAGAGCATGCAAGTGGTAATTAGGAGTTAGGCATTTGTCAATCCTGCCTCATTTTCCCCGGATCTCTCTTCACCAACAAATGCACACCTTGGCAGACTAAACTCCTCATTCACCAGTTTATCCTTTTTTAGAATTCAATCTGAATATGAAATGGGTTATACCTAAACAGACCAGCCATCTCCAATCCCCTTCCACAAATGGACAATTGTGTGATTTCTGTTCAATACCCTAGTTTCGTGTTCCTGTAATATAATCCAATTTGCAACATCTCTCCCATAATCTGCCACATTCACACAGTGCAATTACTGTTTTAAAATCAGGTTTTACTTTATTTCCTTGTTTAGGCCCTCATTCTAAGTTTCTTTTTGTAGTACCTTATTGAGTAAACTTTTTACCTAGACTCAGCCCAACATTACTATTCAATTTTCCCTGCAAAAATATTCGCATTCTGCCTCGAATTCAAGCTCATGCCCTGCTTCATTGAGGTAAGTCTGCAGGTGTGAAATATTTCACTGTTTTCTTTTTAACCTTTTTTTAAACATAACAGTCCTTATGCCACACTGGGCATGGTATTGGGACCTGGATGCCAACTGTATTTCTGAATTAACATGAGAGATTTCAGTCATCTTTGTAGGTCATTACTGTTGCAGAGGAGCCTCTGCTACAATGAGGCTGCCTCTCCTACCTTCAATAACTATTGCCAGGCCTCTGGCCCTTCCTTTCCCTCCTCTCTTGTCTTATTTGAATAAACTTCATTGAAATCTCCAGATAAGGTATGAAAACATTTAAGGAATATTCTTCCTTATGATGTCAATAATTAAAATCAATTAATTCACACCAGTCCATAATCTAAAGCAGTTAATAGATTCTACTTTTATAATTTACCATTTTAGCTCTTATATTGTTCTCCAGGTGGCAATGATATCTGTGAACTGTTATGGAATGATCTCCAGGATATATTGTTAATATAAGAAAGGAGTGTGTCCTAGAGTATCTGTAACATGCTACCCTTTGTGTAAAAAATCAAGGAGAAATAAGAAAATCTATTTGAAGGTGCTCATTTGAGCAAAAAGGAGCACAGGAAGAATTCAGAAACTCAATTTGTTTTCCTATGAGGGCTAGGTGGGAATGTGTGGGAAGGATGGGGAGACGGGTTTACCTGTTTGTATGTTTTGACCAGGCTGTCTTTTACTTGCTCAAGAATAAATAAATAAAAAGAATGGTAAACAAAAAAAATAGAATAAAAGCAAAATAAATTAGCTTAACCACATTTCAAATGAATAACGGGATTAGACAGCAGGAGAAATTAAAATAACTAACCCACATAATTCTTGAACACAATATTTTGTCTATAGACCCTCAAAATAAAGAAGAAAACTAGAAAAAAATATTGAGCTGTAGTTAGAAATTTTGTCATTCACAGTGATATGTGTTCAAGATTCTGAAATTACTTAGCATATATTCCAGGATTCAGAGAATAAGTAAAAATATTGTTGAAGAAGAGAATGACTCATCACTACCAGGGACAGGTGTCACATTCATGGGAAAGAAGAGACTGGAAAGAACTCTGTGGTGTCAAACTGGAATTGGAGGTGTCAGTTTGAACTCATGTTTTTTAATACATATGTAAATAGGTTAAAATTTATGTATTACATATCAATATTTATTCTATTCTCATCCCCATTCTTCTCACCCTATTCCCAACCCATGTCCTATGAGTAACCATCTCGACTAGTTTATTAGTTTCCTTTTTATACTTCCTGTTTGTATATATATATACCACTCTTCTTTAAAAGGAATTCAAATTACTTTGAAAAATGTCTGATACCAGGGTGAAGGCCAGGAAATACAAAGAAGATTTTGGAAAATTTTGCTGAGCCTGAAAGGAAGAATGTGCTCAACGAATCATGGGTATACAAGAACCAGCTCAAAGGGGCTCCCGAATGCTTAATCTTGAATAATTTGAGTTTCAAAAAGAATAACAATGAACTAACACGTAGGTAAGGCAAATTGATTGGTGATTACCAGAGCGGAAGGGGTTGGCGGGAGGGTGAAATGGATAAAGGGGCACATATGTATGGTGATGGATGGAAACTAGACTATTGGTGGTAAACATGATGCAGTCTATAAATAAGCTGAATTATAATAGTGTACACCTGTAATTTACACAATATTATAAAACAATTTGACCTCAATAAAATAATTTAAAGAGAAAGAATAATAACCCTAATGGACTATGACTCAGAGATTAAATGAAAATCTATGAATTCATAATCATATAAATTAATTAGTAAAAAAATAAATGGTAGAGAAGGGAAAATTCTCTCTTACAGAGAACCAATACATGTAGAACGATAGATGGAATGAGAAAAATCACCATTTGACCACCACAATCACAATAATTGTTTCAGGCAAGAATCACTTGATTTTTATTAAGTATGCTGTTGTATATAGTGGTTGCAATTTGAAAGAAATATACCATGTTTATATAACTGCAAAATATGTATACAAGTTATCTTTATTAATTTCAAAGACAAAAATAGTAACTTTACAGTACAGAAAACTGGTAGACACCACCTTAATCAATTGACAAAGATTAAAAAACACAGTAATTGGCATCAGCTGCCTTTGGATAATATGCACAGCAGTATACCCACCAAAGATCTATAGGCTGAATCTGAGTTACATGCATACTACCATAATAATAAGCATACATGTTTAAATATAAGTTTTGTGCAAGCTGGGTGAAACATGTATGAGAATATTTTGTATAATTTTTACTTTTCTGTAAGTCTGAAATGATTTCAAAATAAAAAGTTAAAAAAATCATTGTCCATAATTACTCAATAAAAGAGAATAGAATATCCTACAGGTCTATCTCTAAATTTAAATTTGGCATCCAGTCAGACAATTATGATCTTCCAAAATATTCTCCTTGTAGCCCCTGTCAGAGATAAAATATGAACTGCTGAACCATGGGCAGGGCACAGGAAGGTAATTCTATAAAATGTCATCCCTGCTCTTTAAGAGATTAGTCACTACAATGAAACTGTAGAGGCAATTTTACACCAAGAAAAGAACCATGTCTGTAGAATAAAACGTATCAGCATATGTCCCATTCAAAATAGGCACAAAAATGTGTCACTAGGAAATGTTATCTATACCAATGTGTGCTAGATTGTCCCTATTTGCCCCTCCAGGTACATTCTCCAGCCATCTCCAGCCTGTTTTCTCTCAGGAGTCTGACCTTTATGGACTGCATCAGTTGGGCTCCCTGGCCGTTTGGATTTGGCCACTGGAAACACCAGCAAGAGATCAAATGCAGAAGGAGAGAGAGGTTGAGGCATTTATTCTGTTTTCCTCCCTGCTGGTTGGTGGGTTGACAGTGGCTGTCCACAGTTCCTTTCAAGGGTCCTCTCCTATCCCTACAAGTCTCACCAGGTTCTCATAACCATTCCTTCTCCTTGCACTTGTTTCCCACTGCTGCTAGCACTGGGTGCCTCACCATCCTTTAATACTTTCCCTTAAACTTGCCAACACCTTTGTGAACAAGCCATTGTTACATCTCCTTTTAAAAAATCCTCTTCCAGTGCCAGCCCAGGGGCGTGGTGGTGAAGTTCACAGGTTGGATCCTGGGCGCAGACTGATGCACTGCTTGTCAAGCCATGCTGTGGCAGCGTCCCATATAAAGTAGAGTAAGATGGGCACGGATGTTAGCTCAGGGCCAGTCTTCCTTGGCAAAAAGAGGAGGATTGGCAACGGATGTTAGCTCAGGGCTAATCTTCCTCACACCCACAAAAAATCCTTTCCATGCTGGAATCATGCCCAAGAAGAAAGGTATACCTGGCATCAGAGACACCATCCCCGAGGACTCGAGTCTCCTCTGGCTTCTGGACACACAGCTCCCCAAAGGGCAGAAAGAACTTGGCCAATTAGCCTATGGTGGCTCCTCCCTTACCTAGAAGCCTGGGATTATTATTTCTGTCATCTTGCTGGTAATTAAAACATTATGGTTTTGCTCATTGCTCCAGAGCTGATTAAGAAATATGAAAATCTGTAGAAGTGCTGAGGCCACAGATATTTCTTCTATTTGCCTAGATACTGACTCTCCTGAAGAGCAGCTGATGATTTGGGCAACAGTCGGGAGCAGAAGGTTTCTGAGGTCACCAACAAGGAGCACAGGTCAGAGGGAGCTGGAAATCTGCACCTGGTGATGGATCTGCCTATGCGCTTGTGGGTTTGTGTGTGAGTATTTCTGTGTTTATGTGTGTGTGTTTATTCCTTTGTTCGTGTTGTTTGATAGTTGTAGGTGTGTGTGTGTGTGTGAGTACTGTGTATCTGACTCACAGCCTGATTCTTTTTCTGAATTTGACTCAATAGGGCTGTTTTAATGAGTGTAGACCAAGTTGCCAGCCAGAGCAGTGTGTCTCATTTCCTCTTCCATGGGCTACCCATCCTGCTGTTATCATCATTTAAATTTCACAATCACTTTTTTTCTACCATATAGTAGTATAGTTGATTTTCTGTGTCAAAGTCAATATATCACTTTGCTTAATTCACTTTTTAATTCTTATAATTTGTCTGTATATTGTTTTGATATTTTAGGTAAATCATAATATTTTCAGTGAATAATAAAATTGATTCCTACCCTCTCAGGGCTTGGATTCTTTACTTCTTTTTATTTGCTTAATGTACTGGTTAAGATTTCTGATACAATCTTTTATTTTTGCAACTTTATATTATAAAATTAATCTGAATTATTTTTAGTAAATATCCTGAGTTGTTACCTAGAAGAAGCTCATAAGCTCCCAGAAACATACAACCTACTAAGATTGAATCATGAAGAAATAGAAACCTTGAAGAGACCCATAACAAATAAAGACATTGAAGCAGTGATCATAAACCTCCCAAAAAATAAAATCCCAGGACCGGTTGATTTCACTGGTTAATTCTAGCATATATTTAAAGATGAATCAATGCCAATTATTTTTAAATTCCTCCAAAAATTGAACAAGAGAGAACACTTCCAAACTCATTTTACAGGACCAGCATTACCCTGATACCAAAGCCAGTCAAGACACTACATGAAAAGAAAATGAAAGACCGATAATCTGATGAGCCTAGATGTAAAAATCCTCAACAAAATACTAGCAAAATAAATTCAACATCACATTAAAAGAATCACACACAATGATCAAATAATATTTATTCCTGGGATGCAAAGATGGTTCACTTCATGCAAATCACTTAATGTGATATACCACATTAACAGAATGAAGAATAAAAAACATATGATCATATCAACAGTTACAGAAAAATCATTTCACAAATTCAACATTTTTTATGATAAAAACTCTCAAAATCTGAGTATAGAAGGAATTTACTTCAACATAGTGAAAGTTATATGTGAAAATCCCAGAAGTAACATCATACTTAACAGGGAAAATCTGACAGCTTATCCTCTAAGATCAGTTACAAGACAAGGATGCCCACTCTTGCTACTTCTAGTCCAAATAGTACTGGAAGTCATAGTTACAGCAGTTAGTCAAGAAAAAGAAATAAAAGGCATCTTTGTTAGTGTGCAGAAATGCAACTGATTTTTGTATGTTTATTTCGTATCCTGAAAATTTGCTGTATTCTTTTATAATTTCTAAAAGTTTTTTGGTGTGTTCTTTAGGGTTTTCTATATATAAAATCGTGTCATCAGCAAATAGTGACAGTTTCACTTCTTCCTTTCCAATTTGAATCCCTTTTACTTCTCTTTCTTGCCTGATTGCTCTGGCTAGGACTTCCAATACTATGTTTAATTAGAGTGGTGAGAGTGGGCTGGTTCTTGTTCTTAGAGGGATAGTTTTCAATTTTTCACCATTGAGGGTGATATTAGCTGTGGGTTTGTCATATACGGCCTTTATTATATTGAGGTACTTTCCTTACATACACATTTGTTTCAGAGTTTTAATCATAAATGGGTGCTGTATCTTGTCAAATGCTTTCTCTGCATCTATTGAGAGGATAATGTGATTTTTATTCTTATTTTTACTAATGTGGTGTATCATGTTGATTGATTTGTGGATGTTGAACCACCCCTGCATCCCTGGAATAAATCTCACCTGATCATGGTGTATGATCTTTTTAATATATTGTTGTATGCAATTTTCTACTATTTTGTTGAGGATTTTTGCATTGATTTTCATCAGTGATATTGGCCTGTAGTTTTCTTTTTTTGTTGTTGTATTTGTCTGGCTTTGGTGTGAGGGTAATTTTGGCTGTATAGAACAAAGCAGCAGAAATAGAAATTAAGAATACAATCCCATTTACAATTGCAATAAAAAGAATAAAATACCTAGGAATAAACTTAACCAAAGAGGTGAAAGATCTGTACACTGAAAACTATAAAACATTGCTGAAAGAAATTGAAGAAGACACAAAGAAATGAGAAGATATTCCCTGATCTTGGATTGGAAGAATCAACATAGTTAAGATGTCCATACTTCCTAAAGCAATCTATAGATTCAAGGCAATCCCTACCAAAGTTCCAACAACATTTTTCACAGAAATAGAACAAATAATCCTAAAATTTGGATGAAACAACAAAAGAGCCCAAATAGCCAAAGGAATCCTGAGGGGAAAAAAAAGAAAGCTGGAGGTATCACACTTCCTGATTTCAAAATATACTACAAAGCTATAGTAACCAAAACAGCATGGAAGTGGCACAAATACAGACACACAGATCAATGTAGCAGAATTGAGAGCCCAGAAATAAACCCACACACCTACGGAGAGCTAATTTTCCACAAAGGAGCAAAGAACATACAATGGAGAAAGGAAAGTCTCTACAACAAATGATATTGGGAAAACTGGACAGTCACATGCAAAAAAAGTGAAAGTAGACCATTATCTTACACCATACACAAAAGTTAACTCAAAATAGATTAAAGACTTGAATGTAAGACCTGAAACAATGAAACTTCCTGAAGAAAACACAGAAAGTATGCTCTTCGACATTGGTATTAGCAACATATTTTCAAGCACCAAGTCTGACCGGGCAAGAGAAACAATAGAAAAAATAAACAAATGAGACTACATCAAACTAAAAAACTTCTGCACAGCAAAGCAAATCATCAATAAAATGAAAAGACAACCTAAAAATTCGGAGAAGATATTTGCAAACCATATATCTCATAGGGGGTTAATCTCCAAAATATATAAAGAACATATACAGCTCAACAACAAAAAAACTAACAAACCAATTAAAACATGGGCAAAAGACCTGAACAGACATTTCTCTGAAGAAGATATACAGATGGCCAACACACACATGAAAAGATGTTCAGCATCATTAACTATCAAAGAAATGCAAATCAAAACTACAATGAGATATCACCTCACACCTGTCAGAATGGCTATAATTAACAAGACAGGAAACAACAAGTGTTGGAGAGGTTGTGGAGAGAAGGGAACTCTCATGCACTGCTGGTGGGAGTGCAAACTGGGAAAACAGTATGGAGATTCCTCAAAAAATTAAGAGTAGAACTACCATACAATCTAGCTATTCTACTGCTGGGTATTTATCCAAAGAACATGAAACCACCAATACATAAATATACATGCACCCCTTTGTTCATTGCAGCATTATTCACAGTAGCCAAGACTTGGAAGCAACCTAAGTGCCCATCAAGGGATGAACAGATAAAGAAGGTTTAGTATATATACACAATGGAATACTACTCATCCATAAGAAACAATGAAATCCTGCCATTTGTGAGAACATAGATGGACATTGAGGGTATTATGCTAAGTGAAATAAGTCAGAGGGAGAAGGTCAAATACAGTATGATCTCATTCATAAATAGAAGATAACAACAACAACAAACAAACACATAGAGACAGACATTGGATTGGTTGTTACCAGAGGGCAAGGGAGGGAGGGAGGAGGGTGAAAGGGATGATTAGGCACATGTGTATCTTGATGGATTGTAATTAGTATTTGGGTGGTGAACATCATGTAATCTATTCAGAGATAGAAGTATAATGATGTACACTTGAAATTTATACAATGCTATAAACCAATGTTACCACAATAAAAAATAAATTAAAATGGAAAAAAAAGAAATAAAAGGAAACCAATTGGAAAGGAAGATGTAAAATTGTGCCTGTTTTCAGATGACATGATCTACATGCACAATACTCTAAGATTCCACAAAAAAACTGCTAGAACTAATATACTAATTCAGTAAAGTTGCAGGATACAAAGTCAATGTAGAACAACCAGTTGCATTTCTATACCTGAACAAAAAACTATCTGAAAAAGAAATTAAACAAACTATCATTTACAATAACATCAAAAAACAATAAAATACTCAAGAATAAACTTAAACAAGGAGGTGAAGGACTTGTACATTGAAAACTACAAAACATTGATGAAATAAATTAAACACAAATAAATGGAAAACATCTCATGCTCAATCGATTGGAAGACTTAATGTTGTTAACGTCCATATTATCCACATAATCTGCAGATTCAATGCAATCCCCATAAAAATCTGAATGGCATTGTTCACAAAAATAGAAAAATTCCTAAAATTCATTTGGAAACAGAAACATCCAGAATAACCAAAGCAGTCTTAAGAAAAAAGAACAGAGTTGGAGGCAGCATACTTTCTGATTTCAAAATATATTAAAAAGCTACTCTAATGAAAACTGTGGCGCTGGCATAAAGACAGACACATAAACCAATGGAACAGAATGGAGAGTCCAGAATTAAACCCAGATGTATATAATGAACTGATATTTGACAAGGGTGCCAAGAATAGACAATGAGGAAAGGATAGTCTGTTCAACAAATGGAAAAAGTGGATTTTCACGTGCAAAATATTACCATAGACAAGACATGGAAACAACCTAGGTGTTTCTCAATGGATCAATGGATAAAGAAGATGTTGTATATATATACAGGGAATATTATTCAGCCATAAAAAGAAGGAAATCCACCCATTTGCAATGAGATGGATGAACCTGGAAGATATTATGAAAAGTGAAATAAGCCAAACATAGAAAGACAAATATTGTATGGTATCACTTATAACAAGAATATTAAAAAAAAAAAATAAATTCATAGAAATAGAGTTTCAGGGTGGTTGTCACAGGCCAGGGGTTGGGGAAATGGGGAGACAGTCAAAAATTACAAAATTTTAGCTATAACATGACTACATTCTTGTAATCTAATATACAGTATGTTGACTATAATTAATAATACTGCATTATATACTTGAAATTTTCTAAAACAGTAGATCTACATGTTCTCACCACAGTGAAAAAAAAAAAGAAAACAATGGAGGTGTTGGATGTGTTAATTAACTTAAAGAAGAGCAAAGTGAGAGAAATTTCACTTCTTAATTTAAAAATTCACAGTAAACCTACAATAATCAAGAAAGTGTTGCACTGGCATGATGATAGACATTTAGACCAATGCAACAGAATTGAGGGTCCAGAAATAAACCTTATAAAGAATAACTTTATGTTTGTGGTCAATTGGTTTTTGACACAGACATGAAGGCAATTCAATGGGGGGGGGTAATCTTTTCAAAATATGGTTCTGGGAAATTAAATATCCTTATGCAAAATCTTAAAGTTAGACCATTACTCCATACCATGTATAAAAGTTAACTCAAAATGTATCAAAAAGACCTAAATATAATAGCTGAAACTATAAAACTTTTAGCAAAAATAGGAGAAAATCTTTGTTTCCTTGGGTTAGGCAAAGACTGCTTAGATGTTCCATGAAAGAAAAAAATGATAAATTGGACTTCATCAAAGCACAAAAATCACAGTACGTGATGTCAAAACAGGAATAAGACCAAGTGTAGAAACAGTGAGACATGGCTGTCAGAGAAAAAATTGTGAGTGAATGGAGTTCACATGGCTTCCACAATCTCCTAGGTACCAGACAGCCTAGGTCATCTCCTCCTCTGCCTCTTCCTCAAACTTGCCCTCCTCCTGGGCCAGCCATGGCCCCCTGGAACTGTTGGTACTCTGAAACTAGATCTTGCATTTTGCTCTCAACGTAGGTGAACTCCATCGTGTCCACACCCTTACCTGTGTACCAGTAACATGGCACGAACTGCTCCAAGATGCACTTGAACAACTCCTGCGTGGCCTGCTGTTGTCAATAAGAATGGCAAACATTTTTAGCTCCTGGGTTGGGATGTCACAGACAGCTGTTTTCACATTGTTGGGGGTCCACTTTCATTATTTTGCATGTGGATATCCAGATTGCCAACACTATTTATTGAAGAGACTAGTCTTTCCCCATTTTGTATGCTTGGTTCCCTTGTCAAAAATTAGTTGATGGTATACGTGCGGGTTAATTTCTGGGCTCTGTATTCTGTTCCATTGTCTATATGTCTGTTTTCATGCCAGTAATGTGCTGTGTTTATTACCACAGGTTTGTAATATACCTCCAGCTATCATTTGATGCTTGAGTTTTTTCCGTTTCTTTCAAGATTGCTTTGGCTACTGTGGGTATGTCTATGAATGGAATGATTAGCGGCAGTAGAATGTGTGCTCTAATTGACTTGGGCTTAGTGATGCAGTAATCTTCAAGGGCTGGTACTACCCTGCCAGGGCCTTTCTGTGATGTATGAAGAGGTAGATTCCACTGCTGTGTTCTTCAGAAGTCAAAGGTCTTCATGGCCTCTCCTCTTGCTCATGACCAGGCAGAGGGGAGATCAACATGCGACTAACATTAGGGACACCTACTCCTGGGACTCCTGTTGTTCAACCCCTTTGGCTCCTACACAGGATCCATCTCAAGAGGAAGGAAAGAAATTGGGCAATTAGCTGTACTGGCTTATTTTCTAACCAGAAGCTTAGGGTTGTGTTCCCATGGGTCCTGTTGGTAAATGTGGGTCGTCCTGCTCATTGTTCTAGGACTTGTAAATAGGTATGGAAGGTGCTACAGATCCTTAAGCCATGGAAGCATAAGAGATGAGTATTCAGGTAGCAGCCTGGACCAGCAAAAATTGACATCGATTAGAGCAAGGTGGGGAACCAACACTTAGCCTACATATGTGCTTTTATGTTAGGACTAGGAGAGAGAAAGAAAACGTGTGTTTACATTGCTGGTATAACCATGTGTTTTTAGTGGGTTCCTGACTCACGCCCTTACCTGTATAAATCTACTAGCCATATGTTGCCATGAAATTAAATGAGTCAAATTCTATGAGTTTGACTCAGATACCTCATAAAAATGAAATCATGCGATATTTGTTATACTGTGACTGCCTTATTTCATTTAGCGTAGTGTCTTCCAGGTTCACCCATGTTGTCACAAACAACAAAATTTCCTTCTTTTTAAAGGCGGAATAGTATTCCATTGTATATTTATAGCACATTTTCTTTATCTATTCATCTGTTGATGGACATCTGGGATGTTTCCATAAAATATCTATTGGGAATTGTACTGCAGTGAACATGGGAATAAAGATATCTCTTCAAGATCCTGATTTCAATTCTTTCTGGTACATACCCAGAAGTGGGATTGCTAGATCATGTGGTAGTTCTATTTTTCGATGTTTTGGAGCACCTCCATACTGTTTTCCATAGAGACTGCACAATTTTACGTCCCCATCAACAGTGTAGAAAGATTCCTGTTTATTTTTAATTAAAGTTGTGTGTGACAAAGTGTTTCATTTTAAAGTCTTAAATAAGTTGGTATGAATCCATGCAAATATCTACACTTTCAACCACAATGAATATAGGTCAGAGAGGGCCAAAAAAGTAGCACCTTGGGTTTGTTCATTTCTGTGTCACTCTATGTGTCTGTTGTTGTGTACAACACACTCACATTCTAATTCTCTTCACCTTGGATGGGTGTACAGCAGAGGGCTAAGTGAGTGACATAACAATATGTGTATGCACTTGACCTGGTGAAACAGCCTCACAGCCTGACTCTTCTCTTGTATCAGCTCTAGACATAAACAGGCAGCTCTAAGAGTCCTCCTTATGCAAAGCTGGTGGAGATTTGTCCTTGTGGTTTGAAGGCCACTGAACTTCTCTGGGGCCCCAAATTTTCTTCATTGACTTTCAATTATTTCTACATTTCCACTCTGGGAAACATGGTGTAGTCAATTTTGGAACCTTGTCTAGTTGATCAGATGACTGTGGTTTCTGATATAACTCCTCAGTCCTACAGCTTCTGTAATATCTCAGTTCTCTGGTCACATCATTGGGCAGATTCTAATGTTGCTCATTTGTATGTATGCTCAGAACTCAGCCATTTTGAAGCTTTGGAGATGGAAGGGGAGAGAGAGACAATGGCAGACATAAAGTAAGTTATTTATTGGCAAATTTATGGAAAATGTCGTGATTCAAGTGCTGTGGATGTACTAATCTTCATAGGCCATCGTCTATGTTTCCCTAGATATGGGAAACAGACCACAGAAGTAAACACACATTCTCAGGAAGCTACTTGATCTTCCCTGATGGCCTCCTCATACCTTTGTTATCTGTAATCTCTCATGTGTGATCTATGGTCTGTCACCCTGCCAAAATAATGAGTTTATTTTTACTTTTTGCTCACTCTCCTTTTGACTGCTGATTTTAGTTAATAATTGATTAACTTTTGTTGATGTATTTTTTAAATTAAAAACATTATTGTGGTAAAATATACATAACATAAAATTTATCATTTCAATGAGTTTTAAGTGCACAGTTCTGTGGCATTAAGTACATTCACATTGTTGTACAACCATAACCACCATCCATCTCCAGATATTTTTTATCTTCTCAAACTAAAACCATACCCAATAATAATAATGCCTCATTATCTTTTCCCCGAGCCCCTGGCAACCACCATTCTATATTTTATCTCTATGAATTTGAGTATTCTAGGAATCTCATAAAAGTTCAATCATACAGTATTTGTCTTTTTCTGACTGGCTTGTTTTGCTCAGCACAATGTCTTCAAGATGCACTCGTGTTGTAGCATGTGTCAGGATTTCCTTCCTTTATAAGCCAGGTAATATTCCCTTGTATATATATACTACATTTTGTTTATCCATTCATCTGTCAACAGACATGGGTTGCTTCCATTTTTTGGCTACTGTGAATAACACTGCTTTGAAAATGAGTGTACAGATATCTGTTTGAGACTTTTATTTCAGTTCTTTTGAACATATACCAAGAGGTGGAATTGTTGGATCCTATGGTAATTATATGTTTAACTTTTTGAGGAACTGCCATAATGTTTTCCACAGTGTCTGTACCATTTTACATTTCTACCAGAAATACACAAGGGTTCCAATTTCCCCACATCCTTACCACCAATGGCTATTTTCTCTCTTTCTTGTTGATAATAGCCAGGTATGATGTGAGTTTGCATGTTGAGCACTTATTTTGTACATGGTACACTAATTTAATCCTCCCAATAATGCTGAAAGTGGCTTGTATGTGTGTGCATGTGTGAGAGAGAGAGGGGGAAGGAGAGAGAGCAACAATCGGGATAAGTGAGCATCAGACACAAGCACATAAGCAGTCTGGCTGCAGAATCATGCTGTTAATCAGTACTTGATGAGGTTGCTCACTAGGATCTGAGCTCCCTGAAGGAAGGGACAATGTCTTATTTACTACTCTTTCCCTACTGTCTATCATAGTGTCTCCACATGTGTTAAAAAAGAAGCAAAGAAAAATTAGTCATTCCTGATTTCTATCGAAGGTAAAGTAATGCAATGAGATTTGTGCATGCAATGACACGGTCACTTGGAGAAAGAACGTATGAGACCATACAGTAATTGCGATGCTTAGTATTTCTAAGTTCCTGATGTCCCATTTCTCTTTGTTCTCAGAAAACAGAAAAGGAGCATGAGGAGGGAGAATCAGAGCAGCGTGTCTGAATTCTTCCTACTGGGGCTCCCCATCCCACCAGAGCAAAAGGGCATGTTCTTTGCTCTGTTCCTGGGCATGTACCTTACCACAGTGCTGGGAAACCTGCTCATTGTCCTACTCATCAGGCTGGACTCTCACCTCCACACCCCCATGTACTTCTTCCTCAGCCACTTGGCCCTCACTGATGTTTCCTTCTCATCTGTCACTGTCCCAAAGATGCTGTTAAACATGCAGACTCAGCACCTATCCATCTCATATCCAGGGTGTATTTCACAGATATATTTTTACATACTTTTTGGGTGTGTGGATAATCTCCTTCTTGCAGTGATGGCATATGACAGGTACGTGGCCATCTGTCACCCTCTACACTATACCACCATCATGAGGGAGGGGCTGTGTGTGCTGCTGGTCGCTGGTTCCTGGATTCTCTCCTGTGGCAGTGCCTTCCTGCACACGCTCCTCCTAGCCCAGGTGTCCTTCTGTGCTGACAACATTATACCCCACTTTTTCTGTAGCCTCCCCATTCTACTCAAGCTGTCCTGCTCAAATACCTCTCTCAATGAGCTGGTTGTATTCACTGCAGGGGCTGCAGTTGTCGTTTTTCCATTGAGTGGTATCCTGGTCTCTTATGGCCACATTGGGGCCTCTATCCTGAGGGTCCCCTCTAACAAAAGGATCTGCAAAGCCTTGTCCACGTGTGGCTCCCACCTCTCTGTTGTGTCTCTATTCTATGGAACAATTATAGCACTGTACTTTTCCTCTTCATCGAGCAACTCCAATGACAGAGACATGATTGCCGCACTGATGTATACAGTGGTGACCCCCATGCTGAACCCTTTCATCTACAGCCTAAGAAACAGAGACATGAAATTGGCTCTGGGGTTTCTTTTCAGAAACAATAGCCTTTTTGCCAAGTGATTATTACCTAATCACGTTCTTATTTCAGCCACTGACCTTGTCAGAGATGCCATCTTGAAAAATTGTGTGTTGACTACCCATGTCTCTAGCAGCCTCCCAACTGTCCTTCAAATGAGCAGTTACGTTATTGGACCCTATGCCTTTCACTTTTGTCACATCTGTGGTCCATTTATTCTTCCTTAACCCTAGATATGGCATTGCCCATAACACAATTCACCTTTGTAGTCTTCCAAGTGCCAAACTCCTTATTAGTTGGCTGCATGATTGATCATTCTGAATAGTTTGCACTACTGTTTTATCTTTCTGAAGAGAGATGAAAGACTTGCTAAGATAACAAAGCACATCAACCTACTCTCTCAAAACAAAAGCATGACAATGGCATTTTATGCTTCTTTCTTAAAGATAAACCAGTTTCGTTTTAGGCCAATGTCAGAGGTATGAAATGCAATTGTCTTTTGGACTAAGCTATAGCTTCTCAAACCCTGAGTTTCTGACTCCCAGGTGGTAGAAGGTCATAACTCTCAAACGTGTTATTGTGCCTCGCTTTATCTATAATGAAGTGTACATTTGGACCCTCGAGCAGAGCAAGTTTAAGTTTTGTGGAACATTGTTTTAATAGGTTAAAAAAAATTCTACTCAGCAATAGGTAATATAGATTTTAATTATCACTCAAAGTTTCTATCTGTTGAAGTAAATGAGATATAAATCAGCTGCTCATTTCCTCTTTCTTGTCTATTGTTTTCCAAACCTACATATATTCAGTACACTTTGTAACGTTTAGTTTTAGTAAAGTCCAGATGTGTCTTGTGTCAGGTGCGTTGATGTGCATTGTGAGTGTGTTTGTGGGTGAATGGTACATCGTTGTGTCTTGTGTATCTCACTTTGCATGTTATTTATGACCTTCATATATGTATGTGACGTTTAGGACCTGAACCACATATTGGCTATCCTTCCCTTAGGAAGGGAACTGGTCACAGGTGACTGGAATCTCTAAATCAGTAATGTGTGTGTGTGTGTGTGTTTATGTGTGTCTGTGTGTGATTTGTATGTGTGTTTGGGGGCTTCTGATTTTCCCCAAGACTCAAATATTTCCTTCATTACTTTCCTCTGGAGCACGATTGATGGACATAAACTTAGCTCCAAGCAATTCCCAGTTTCTGAAATGGATCTGCATTGATTTTCATATACCTTAGTGTGACTGAGTCAATCAGAGTGTTTTAAATCCCCACTTACGTGTTTGTTTATTGTTGTTATTATCTTCTACTTAATGAAGGAAATCAGTAAACAAACACATAGAGACAGAGATTGGATTGGTGGTTACCAGAGGGGAAGGGGGGAGGGAGGAGGGCAAAAGGGATAATTCGGCACATGTGTGTGGTGATAGGTTGTAATTAGTATTTGGGTGGTGAACATGATGTAATCTATGCAGAAATGGAAGTATAATGATGTACACCTGAAATTTATGCAATGTTATAAACCAATGTTACTGCAATAAACCAAAAATAAAAAAAAATCTTCACTTAATGTCCCAGGCAAAGGCACATTAGGCGTCACGCTGTGTGACATTACAGTGCAGAACCCCCAGCAAACGGTGTTGAGAACTTGAGAAAATCACTTCACTCCTTGGCCTCAGGTTTCGATCTAAAAATTGGAAGAAATTATACTTGCCTCATGAAAGTTACAAGCCCTCCATAAATATTTATTGTTTCAATAAATGATATTGAACGAAGAGTCTTTTGTCAATTGCAAAATAGATCAATATCAATTATGGGAAATAGGCAGAGATCTAAGAACATTTTGAATGATTTTGGCTTCCTTGCAGCCCTAAATCAACACATAGTGTCTGGCACTCCTAACCAATGATGGGGGAAGTTTCCCTGTGTAGATTTAATTAGGAAATGTAGGTAAAGTCCTTGGCCTAGTACTCAAATGCTCACCAAAATATTCAGCATTCTTGTAAAAGATAGTACGTGGACAATTCTGGTTTGGGAGCTATTCTAGCATCAAACAGTTTTAAATGACCAGCCACTTCTAGAGTGACCATGAGTTTATAGCTCTCAGTGATGGGGACCCAGCCAAATTCACACGAGGAAGTGTGACAACCCTCCAACAATGCTGTCTCAGCACTAGAGTCCCACGTTACTTTAAAGCAGAAACAAATGATACCAGTTTGTGGAGGCTCATCTACTATTTCAGCCACAGCGAATTATTATGGTTTGGCTCTGTATTGGTGTTGTAAATTATCCCTCTATGCTCATCAAGATCTACAGTCACAGAGGGCAGGGACCATGACTTTCTGTTCACTGATGCATTCTCAGTCCCTAGTAGAGGTCCATGTCCAGACTCAATATTCACTAAACAATGGTTGAATGAAACAGTGAACACCTTCATTTTTCTGAGCAGCGAGATCTTGTTGGCTGCTTTTGGGTGTGATGTTTCCCTGAAACCAGAATGGGATAGAGCAAAGATGTATGCATCCACAGGTGTGAGAAATTAATGAGTGTATTTAAAAATTTATTGTTTTACCAGAAAATTACAGTATGACATGTGATGGTCCTGATCATCATTTCTAGGTTCCTGAGAATCCAAAACCTTCTTCATCCTCAGCATATAGAAGAGCAGTATGAGGCCTCACAACCAGAGCAGCATGTCTGAGGTCCTCCCCCTGGGGTTCCATATCTGGCCAGAGCAGCGGGGCCTGGTCTTCACCCTGTTGCTAGGCACGTACCTGACTGTGGTTACGTGGAACCTGCCCATCATCCTGTTCATCAGGCTGGACTCTCACCTCCACACTCCCATGTATTTCTTCTTCCTCAGCCGTTGGACCTTCTCTGGCATTTCCCTTTCAACTACCATGGTTCCAAATATTCTCACAAACATGCAGACTCAGCAAAAATTCATCCCCTATGTTGGGTGCATTTCTCAGATGTATATTTTCATAGATTTTGCTTCTCTTGACAATTCTTTCTTGTAGTGATGGCATGTGATAGGTATGTGGCCATCTTTCAGCCTCTCCACTACACCGCCATCATGAGGCAGGAGGTGTGTATCCTATTAGCAGCTGGTCTTGGTTCTTCTGTTGTATCCATGGCTTGTTGCCCAGCCTCCTCTTGGCCTAATTGTCTTGTGCTCATAATATCATCTTCCACTTCCTCTGTAACATCCCTGCTGTCCTGAAGATGAGCTGCTCAGACATCTTTCCCAATGCACTGATCATATTCACCACGTGAGGAATGCTCCTCATGATGCCTTTGATTAGTATCTTGGGCTCATATATCCATATACAGACTGCTGTCTTGAGGATCCCCTCCACCAAGAGATTTTTTAAAGCCTTTTCTAGGTGTGGATCCCATCTCTTTGTGATGTCTTTATACTAGGGGACCCTTGCAGGTGTTTACTTTTTCTCCTTATCATAGGAATCCAGTGACGAAGTCATAATTGCTTTGGTCATGTATGCAGTAGTTACCCCCATGCTGAAATGCTTCATCATTAGCCTGAAGAATAGAGATATAAAACAGGCCCTAGAAATATTTGTCAATAGGGCTAGCTTAAGTGGCAATCACTAAATCCTCTTATTACAGTCATGAGCACTTTGAGATGTATATCCTAAAATTATCATATAATTGACAACTCCATAGAACTTTAAAAAAATACGCTTTCTATTGTTATGTATAGCCTTGTCAACTAGATCAAGTTTGCTACTTGGATTGTTAAATATTCTGTATCCCTAGTTAATTGTTTTCTGTGTGCTTATCTCTTATAAGATATTTGCAAAATCTTATGCAAAACATCTCACACACTCATGATTGTGGATTTGTGTTTTTCTGCTTTTAGTTATATCAGTTTTTGCTTACACATTTTTTATACTATGTTATTGAGGACACACAGATTTACCATCATAATCTGCTTCTGATGGACTGATTCTTTCACATAGTGGTTTGCTGAAGCTGGCTTGCATTGGTTTGAAGCTGACTGTGCACATTTCTTCCCAACTCTACATTCAAAGACATCATGTTGGTAGACTGAATTCACCACAATGGGAATACTGAACCTATGGAAACTGGCAAATGCTACAAAGCAAGACTTTGTAAAAAAAAAAAAAAAAGAGAGAGAGCCATTTTTTATTTCTTTAATAGCACACCACTGAACTAATAATTAGGAGCTTATAGTTAGGAAATATTTCTCATTATCTCTATCCATGACTCCTCCCTTAACATCTCATCTACTTCTTCTGATGTTAGTATAGATATACAAGCTTTCTTTCGGTTAGTGTTTACATGGGGCTTCTTTTCCATCACTATACTTTAAGTTTTCTATGTCCTTATATTTTTGAGCTGCCCATGGTTAACAGTGTAAATGTGGGTTTTGCTCTTTTTATTTGGATCTACAATCATTACATTCCTGGAGAATTTGATCTACTTTCATTTAATGTAATCATGATATATTTGAATCTATATTTTCCGTATTACTATACAGTTTCTATTTGAGACATCTGGTTAATTTTTATTCTCTCTTCTCTTTCTCCCTTTTGATTAATTAAATATATATTTTATTATTCCATTCACCTTCCTTTAACTTATTAATCATACATTATTATTTTATAATTATTTTCTGTGATTTATGTTGAGATTACTTCTTCCTTTCTGTTTAAAACTTTTTTATTGTAGAATAGTATACATAACAAGAAACTTATAGTTTTAACCATTTGAGGTATACAATTCAGTAGCATTTAGTACGTTCATCACCACTACCTCATTCAAGGACTCCAAAAGGAAACTCTATGGAATGTCAATTCAATTGAGTGTTTTGCAGCTGTGAAAAAATAATGACAAATATATCTATGAATCAATATAGAGGAATTCCAGGTTATTTTGTTAAAGGCAATAAAACAATGTTATAAAACACCCATAGCATGCTACTTTTTGTATAAAAGTGAAGGGGAAAGAAAATATACATATATCTGCCCATTTGAGCAAAAAGAAACACAAGAAGAATACATCAGAAACTAGTGAGATTGCTTACCTACATAGGTGGGTAGAATGGGGTAGAAAAGATGAGGAGATGAGTGCATTTAATGGTATAATTTTGGCTATGTTTTCTTTTACCTACTAAAAATAAATAGAAGAGGGTGGGGAATAAAGCAAAATAGAATAAAACAAAACAACTGAACCTAACTATATTGCAAAGTTAATCCCATAATAAGACTAAATGGGAAAATAAAATGACAAACCTAAGTAATACTCTTGAACACAGAATTTTGTCTACATACAATCATAATAAAGAAAAACTGTAAACAAAATTTTTGAGCTGCAGTAAATTTGTCGTTAACAGTGGTATGAGTTTAAGACTCTGAAATTACTTGACGTGTTCAAAGATTAAACAAATAAGTAAACATATTGTGGAAAAGGGAATAACTCTTCACTATCAGTGAAAGGTGCCATGTGCATTCAAAAGGAGAGGCTGGAAAGGACTCTGTGGTGTTCAAACTAGAATTGGATACGGAAACTTGAACCATGGTTTTTCAAATGTATAAATAAGGGCCGGCCCGGTGGTGCAAGTGGTTAGGTGCGTGCGCTCCACTGCGGCGGCCCGGGGTTCGCCAGTTTGGATCCCGGGCGCGCACCGACGCACCGCTTGTCAGGCCATGCTGTGGCGGCGTCCCATATAAAGTAGAGGAAGATAGGCATGGATCTTAGCCCAGGGCCAGTCTTCCTCAGCAAAAAAAGAGGAGGATTGGCAGATAGCTCAGGGCCGATCTTCCTCCCACAAAAAGAAGTGTATAAATACATTATGTTGTATGTGCCAATATCTATACTATTCCCTTTCCCCATTCTTTAAGACCCACTCCTAACCCACCCCCTTGGGTAAGCATTCCTTTAGTTTATTAGTTTTTAGTCTCTACTTCCTGTGTTTCTTTTATATATATAGCCTAGCTGCATCCTCTGAGATCATTTAGAAGCCTTGAAAGCAATGAACACACATAACGTCAAATTTGCTCTTTACCCTTCTCCTCTTAATAGGACCAACATACTTAGAAGAATGGCTGATTCCAGAGCCAGGGCCAGGACTTCCCAAGATTATCCAAGAAAATTTTGCTGAGTCTGAAAGCAAAAAGTGCTCAATGAATCTTGGGGACGCAACGCCAACTGGAAGGGGTTCCCACTGGCCAAATCTAGAGTAATTTGAGCTTCAAAATGAATAACACCAGGAATAGATTATGTCTCAGATAAATAAGAACCCACGAGTCCATAATAATATAATTAAATCAATGAAAAAATAAATGAGTGGGGGCGCTAATGGAAAGTTCCTTCTTAAAGGACAATACAACTGGTAAACGTAGAAGAAATGATAGAATTATGAAATCACCATTTGGCCAACACTTTTGCAATAATTTTTTCCTATAAGAATGACCATTGGATGTGAAATATAGTGGGTGAAATTTTAATTAGAAAAATAGGTTATAGTTATATATTCTCAAAATAACTACTGAAATGATACTTACTAATCACAAAGTTTAAAATACTAAATCTCCAGTAGAGAACCTGGCAGATACCACCTTATCAAGGATAAAAGCACTAGTAATTGGAAAAATTGATATCATGTGCCTTATGATAAAATGCACTGTGGTAGACATGTTGAAAATCTAAGCCTAAAATACACACACATAAGTAAACAAAGTAAAATGTTAGTCATTGGGGAAACCTGGGTGAAGTGTGTGCAAGAATTCTTTGTATCATTTTCGCAACTTTTCTATAAGTCTGCAATCATTTCAAAACAAAAATTTTTAAAAATCCTTTGTTCCAGCTGGGACCATGCCCAAGAGGAAAGAAGTCCAGGGCATTGCTGGCATCAAGGACACGATCTCCTGGGACTCCAGTCCCCTGGGTCTCCTGGATCCATAACTCCCTAAAGGGCAGTAAGTAATTAGGCAGAAGCTTGGGGACTTTGTTTCAGCTCTCTCGCTGGTAATGAAAATGTTTTCTTTTGGCTCATTGCTCTGTAGCTGGTTAAGGAATATGAAAGTGCTGAGGCCTCAGATATTTTTCTTTTTTTTTACGAGGAAGATCAGCCCTGAGGTAATATCCATGTCAATCCTCCTCTTTTTTGCTGAGTAAGACTGGCCCTGGGCTAACATCTGTGCCTATCTTCCTCCACTTTATATGGGATGCCGCCACAGCATGGTCTGACAAGCAGTGCATCATGCACGCCCGGGATCTGAACCTGGGCCGCCAGCAGCGAGTGCACGTACACCATGGAGCCGGCCCCTCAGATATTTCTTTTATTTGTCTGGGTACTGAGTCTGCTGAAGAGAAACTGAGGATTTGGGCAACAGTCTGGAGCAGAAATTGTCTGAGGTCACCAAAGATGAGCACAGGTCAGAGGGAGCTGGATATCTGCACTTGGCGGTGGATCTGTCTGTGTGCTTGTGGGTTTGTCTGCCTTTGTGTTCACAGATGTGTGTGGGTGTGTGTGCATGTGTGTGTGTGTGCACGCTTGTATTTGTGTTGTTTGATAGTGGTGTGTGTGTGTGTGTGTGTGTGTACTATGTATCTGATTCACAGCCTGATTCTTCTCCTAAGTTAGACCCAATTTGGGCTGTGTTGTAGCACTTGTAGACCAAGTTATCAGCCTCCTAACGTGTGATGAGAGACCTGTGACTCATGCCTGTGATCTTAAATGCTTTCATGATAGTGGTGTGTGTGTGTGTGTGTGTGTACTATGTATCTGATTCACAGCCTGATTCTTCTCCTAAGTTAGACCCAATTTGGGCTGTGTTGTAGCACTTGTAGACCAAGTTATCAGCCTCCTAACGTGTGATGAGAGACCTGTGACTCATGCCTGTGATCTTAAATGCTTTCATCACAGCTGAGTGGATGAAAGCTCAACATCAGGAGTGAGATTTTCCGCTCCTGAAGAAGATGCCCAACGTCACCAAGGATCCCAAGTCAGAGAGGGCTCAAACCTCTGCTCAGCAGTGTGTGCTCGTTTATGTGTGAACTGTGTTTTTAGGTGACACACTCTTGTGTGAGAGCAAGAGTGAGTACTGTTTGCTTTGTCTGTGTATATGTTACTATGTGTATGTTACTGACGTGCATCGGTTGTTGGTGGTGGTTTATTGACTGTGCCTGTGACTGAATAGGCTTCACTGCCCCCCACTGACTGCCTTCCCCTGGGAAGGAGATGAGTCAGAAGGGCCCGAAGCATGCCTCTCAGTAATGAGACTGTGAGTGCTGCTTGCTATAGTGAGTGTGTGCCTGGGTGTGCATGTGTGTTTGTGAGCATCTGATTTGCACCCATGATTTCAAACATTTCCTTAAGTGCCCACCTCCCCGGGCACCTTTGGCTGAGATAAGCAGACTCCAAGAACTCCTTGTTTCCTGAAAAGGATCTGCTATAATTTTCATATAACTGAATGTGACTGAATCACACAGAGTTTTGTAACTCTTTACTTTCACTAAACGTTCCAGGCAAAAAACTCTAGGCATCGTGCTGTGTGAAGTTAGAGTGCAGAATCACCATCAAATAGCGAAGAGAGCTTGGGAAAGTTACTTAAAACCTTGGCCTCAGTTTCCATATCTATGAAATGGAAAGAATTACTCTTGTCTTGTGAACCTTACAGGCCCTCAGTAAATATTTATTGTTTAAATAGAACTTAAAGTATGTGAGAATACTTCGTCATTTGGAAAATACATTAATTTGAATGAATGAAATTACATAGGCGAGGACTAACAAAATTTTCGACAACTTGGGCTTCCTTGCAGCTCTAAAATAATATAGGGTGCTTGGCTTCCCTAACCAATGGAAGGGGAAGTTTCCATGTGTAGTGATTAGGAGCACAGGCTCTGATCACACAGTCATATTACATTGACAACATGAAGTAGCTAATGCTAGATAATATTTAATTTACAGAAAATGGTAATATGCATACAGTAATGTATGACTCCAGTGCTGAGGAGAGGTTGTTGGAACATTGTCACTTTCCTCCCTAGAACCCGGCCAGGGCCCATTGACCTAGAGGTGTAAATTCATTAGCACTCTAGAAGTGGGTGGTCATTTAAAACCACTTGATTGCAGAATAGCTCCCACGCTAGAATAGTCCTATTTTTCATAAGAATGATAAACATTTGTGTATGTGGCTAAGGACTTTGCCTACATTTCCTAATTAAAAGCAGACATCTCCCTTACATTCCTAGTTTTAAAAAAAATCATCACAGCTGTGATTAGAATTTGTGTTGCTTCACCCATTTTAGCTTTTAAAAAATAAAAATATAAGTGATATAAATTCTGTAGGCCTACAACCGTACAGTAGGAGACAGAGATGGCACAAACGCACATGTGTGTATATAATATACAGGATATATAATCATGTATATATACACACACACACACACACACACACATGATACATAATCCACATAATATATAATATATATAACTTGATGTGCATTAGTCCCCTCTTATTCATGGGGAGTAAGTTCCAATTCCCTCAGTGAATGCCTGAAAATGCGGATAGTACCAAAAGCTATATACACTATATTTTTTGCTAGACATACATATCTATGATTAATTTTACATTATAAATTATGCACTGTAAGATATTAATAACAATAACTAATAGAAAAAGACAATATACTAAAATAAAAGTTATGTCAATGTGGTCTCTCTCTCTCAAAATACCTTACTGTACTGTATTCCCCCTCCTTTTTCTTGTGATGAGGTGAGATGAAGCAATGCCTGAGTGATGAGATGAAGTGAGGCAAATGACGTAGGCAATGTGACATAGATCCAGGCTACCACTGACATTCTGATGATATGTCAGAAGGAGGAGCATCAAGTCATGACGATGTCAATGGGTGGCTGTCAGGAGTAAATGATGTCTGCAGTTGACCACGGGTAACTGAAACTACAGAAATAGAAACCTCAGAAAAGGGGGGACTACTGTACTTTAAGCCAGAAACTACTGATACCAGTTTGCTGAGGATCACCCACTATTTCTGCCACGGTGAACTATTATGGTTTGGCTCTGTCTTCATGTAGTAAGTTATCCCTCTATGCTCATTAAAAATATACTCATAAGAAGGAGGGACCCTGCCTTTCTTTTTCACTGCTGCAATGTCAGTCCTTAGTAGAGGTCCATATTCAGACTCAATGTTTGATAAATAATGGTTGACTGAAACAGTGAACACCCTCTTGCTTCTATGCAATGAGGTCTTGTTGCCTGCTTTTGGATGTGATGTTTTCCTGGAGCCAGACTGGGATAGAAGGAAGATGCATGCATCCACAGATGCGAGAAAGTAACAGGAGTGTAGATAAAAATCCATCGTTTTCCCAGAGAATTACGGTATGAAATGTGATGGCCCTGGTCATCTTATCTAGGTTCCTGAGATTTACAAACTTTCTTCATCCCTAGCATAAAAAAAACATAGTATGAGTCCCAAGAACCAAAGCAGCATGTCTGATTTCCTCCTCCTGGGCGTTCCCATTCCACCAGAGCAGCGGGGCATGTTTGTTGCCATGTTCCTGGGCATGTACCTAACCATGATGTTCATCACTCTGCTCATCAGGCTCGACTCTCACCTCCGCATCCCCTGGTACTTCTTCAGCCACTTAGCTCTCATTGATGTCTCCTCTTCATCTGTCACTGTCCCTAAGATGCTGATGAACACGCAGACTGACTGCCAATCTGTCACGCATGTAGAGTGCATTTTGAAGATGTATTTCTTTGTAATATTTGGTTGCCTTGATAGTTTTCTTCTTGCAGTGATAGCCTATGACAGGTACATGGCCATCTGTCATTCTCTCCACTAAACTACCAACATGAGAGTAAAGCTGTGTGTTTTGTTGGTGATTGGGTCCTGGTTCCTCTCCTGTGCCATTGCCATCTCTCACACACTCTTATTAGTCCCACTGTGCTAATAGGACCATTCCCCATTTCTTATGTAAACTTGCTGTCCTGCTCCAGCTCTCCTGCTCAGATAGCTCCTTCGATGACGTGCTCATCTTCATTCTAGGGGTAATGTCTGTCTTTTGGCCATTGAGTGGCATCCTATTCTCTTATGTCTTTATTGGGGTCTCTATTCTGAGGGCCCCCTCTACCAAACAGATCTGCAAAGCTTTATCCACATGTGGCTCCCACCTTTCTGTGGTGTTTATATTCTATGCAACAATTATTGGACTATATTTTTCCATCACCTAGCAATTCAAAGAACAACATTATTGCCTCCATAATGTACATGGTCATCACTCCCATGCTAAATCCACTTATCTATAGCCTCAAGAACAACGACATGAAAGGGGCACTGCCAAGACTCATCAAGAGTGTGTACTCTTATTATAAGTGACAATCAGCAAGGTTATTAATTCACCAAAGATTCTCTTAAGTTTCCTTCTTTGAGACATCGTCTGCTGACCATCCTTTTCACTGACAACTTCCCAATACTCTCTTTTTCACCTGGTTGGAGATCGTTTCCCCACCTCCTTACACTGCAACCTATATTTAATGATCCTGCACCAAATCACCAAGTACACAGATATCCCTGTGTTATTTACTGTCATTCTATGAGGTTTGGGGCACACTCACCAGGGTTTTTGGAAATTTGCTTTTCTTTCTTATTGTTTCATTAATTTGACATGTAGCATTGACTGTCATGACACATTTTCATCCCCATTTTCTTAAATTACAAGAATTCTTTATCTTACTGAAGAGGAATTATATTTCAAAACAAGCTATAGAAACTCATTTCCAGCAGAAGTAACAGTAGCTAGCACATTAATTATTCTTTAAGCCCTTATGTGCATTAGCTCATTTAATTTTCACTACAACCCTACAAAGCAGATGTATTAAGTTTTCCGTTTTACAGACGAGGAAACCAAAGAAAATATGACTGCACCAGAACTCAAACACAAATCTGTTTGATTAAAACTCATGTTTTTAACTTCAACTTATTTTGCCTGTTAAAAGAGAGGACTTCACTATCCTCATCTCCTTCTCTTTCACCTCATTAACTTTGTCAGTGTACCAATCTCTGGGAAATGACTTTGTCACATCAAATTTCTTACTGCATTAGCTAAATGCCTGGTGCATAATTAGCATGTCATAAATATTAATCAATAATTTAAATGTTTTCCTTCCCTTCTCTTAATTATTTTTGCTCTTTCTCCCTTCCTTCCACAAATATTGAAACTGAAGATGAAGCAGTTAAAATTTCCCTAGATTAAGGTGAAACCGTGCCTTGTACCCACAAGGTTAACGTGAGAAACAAAGTAAGCAGAGTTTCTGAGCTGGCTTTGCAGAACAGCAGGAGGACCATTGATAAGAGAGTAGCTTGCTAAGAGAGTCTTGTGCCTGACTAATTATTGCACAGGAGCATTGAGAAGCTAAAATGACTGATTTTAAACATTAGACATCACAGACTAAAAATCCACTGCATGCAACACATAGACCCCCTCCTGAATTTCCACATGCAGCTCACGAAGAAATGTGAAAGACAGTCACACCTGAACAGAGGACTCTTAGAATTTCAGCCTCCAAGGCCACTTGTTCCCCGTTCCCTACCTAAAACCCCTACCTTTTTCCCTTTGAGGAGGTGGATCTGAATTAACTCCCACCTCCTCATGTGGTTGCCTTTTGACGATAAATCTCTTTCCTTGTCAGAAGCCTTGTGTTCCACTAATGTCCCTCTTGTGCAGCAGGTAAACAAACTTGTGTTTGTGTTTAGTAACAATTTGGTGAGCCAGCTAGGAGTTTGCCCATATCTCCATGTCCCCAGGCTGACTGAGATTTCCTGGGAAGCAGTCCAGTAGTTGCCTTGGTGATTTGCCCTAGGGACTGTCCCCAGTACTTTCTGTCTGACCTGGCACCACTGGCCCTAGGTGCATTTTTCTTGTGGCAAGGAAATAGGCTCTAGATTAGCTTGTCTGTTTTGCTTCTGGTCTGGAATGGATACCTTTTTGGTGAGTTTCCTCATTAAAACTGACCAAGTCCGGGGCTGCCCTGGTGGCGCAAGTGGTTAAGTGCATGCGCTCCGCTGCGGTGGCCCAGGGTTTGCTGGTTCGGATCCCAGGCGTGCACAGACGCACCGCTTGCCAAGCCATGATGTGGTGGCGTCCCATATGAAGTAGAGGAAGATGGGCACGGATGTTAGTCCAGGGCCAGTCTTCCTCAGCCAAAAAAGAGGAGGATTGGCAGATGTTAGCACAGGGCTGATCTCCT
>JABWHU010000004.1:13590359-13695007 GCA_014189135.1 Dicerorhinus sumatrensis harrissoni | reverse complement strand
TTTTTACATAAAAGATAATTAAGACAGTGGGGTAAATAAAATAAATACTGAAAGGGGGAAAAAGGAATCTTTACTAAATATCTTTGGCCATCTGAACAGGTGCATCTGCCAGAAAAACAGTTTGTAACCAATTATTATTTTGAATTTTGTACCTAAGACCTGGTTAAAATTTTGAGGATCTCTGTTTATGTCTGTCTGTGTATTTATGTATGTATTTGACAACTGTTCCTGGTGAGTCAATGGATTCAATCTGGAGTAGGGTAAGTCACCTCCATATGCACAACTGAAAACTCCCTTCCCCTCCATCTGGGGTCCTCCCATTTTGAGAGGCAGGACTCTCTGATTCCTAGGGTGCCCTGCTGGAGTGAGAATCTTTGTAGGACTTTTACCCGGAATCTGGGAACTGGTTTGCTAGTGTCTTGTTTTTCTGTGTCTCTATCTGTATGGGAGTCTCTCTATATATTTGTTTAACTCTAGATGGTATAATTTCTAAAGGAACTCTATTTAATCAGCTTGAAGTAAGTGCTTATATAAATTATTTATAAATGTAATAGAAACTATCCAAGATGTCTTTCAAATTAACATGATATAAAATGATCTTTGGTAAATAAAACCTTGTCTAAATTTATTGGTTGAGAAAAATGAATATGTTTTTAGAGTCATCATCATTGGATATTATGCAAACATGTTATCTCTGTTACAGAGTATAGCAGGAAAAAAATAACTTAGAATATTAGCTGATTTTGTCTTGTGTCTCATGAGGGTTTTATAGGGAATCTAAATATTATTATTGGGAACAAGTAAACTAAATAGATGTGAAAAGGATGAAAGTTTTGGGGGCAAATTTTAAATAATAATTATGTATTATGGTGTATGTGCTTAAAATAACTCAAGATGATGGCTAACTGCTTTAATATCAAATGAAGTTTTTGAGAGTAATCAAACATAATTGTTGTGAACAAATTATGTAGATGGGTAAAAATGGGTAAGAGATTTTGAGTATGATAATTATGTTTTATGGTACGTATGTGTGAAAAATAGATTCCAAAATCTTTTTGGTAACTTAAAACGTGCTAAATTAAGTTAAGTGATAAACATTTGTTAAGTGTCTAGATAATTTACACATGAGGTAAAATATTAAAAATTGATTAGTAAGCATAGATTTGCCTGCCTTTGGTTTTGTTATCTTAGTAAAACTGAAAGTGCTTAGGTTTATTGATAAACATATTTTGTGCATGCTGAGAAATTTTCTATGAGAAAACACATATTTCTAGAAAGTATGTATACAAGGAAAGTAAAATATATGTTTTTAAGTAAAGAAAGTGTAAAGAATACAGATATTTTTGTTTGATTTAAGAAAGATAAATTTGTCCTGAAGTACTAGGAAGGATAAAAGGAAAGAAAGAATGAGACAAATTCTGAATGTATAAGGCAAGTGACTGGAGGTTGTTGGAAGTAAAACCCTGAAGGAGTTTTGTGCATGGTCAAGTTGGCTGAGATTAAAATGAATTAATTAAGTAAATGAGTTTCAATGTCAAAAGAAAGCTAGTGCAGGGGGCCAGCCCTGTGGTGTAGCGGTTAAGTGCACGTGCTCTACTGCTGGTGGCCCAGGTTTGGATCTCAGACAAACACCAAGGCACCACTTGCCAGGCCATGCTGTGGCAAGGTCCCATATAAAGTGGAGGAAGATAGGCACCGATGTTAGCCCAGGGCCAGTCTTCCTCAGCAAAAAAGAGGAGGATTGGCATGGATGTTAGCTCAGGGCTAATCTTCACCACACACACACACACACACACACAAAGTAAGCTAGTGCAAAATTAGCATTTGGCTTTCAAATGATAGTTTTCTTGAACTTTTGGTCTGCTCTTGATAAAGAGGTTACAAAAGGTTTTTTCTTCACCTTTGAGTGAGTCTACATACAAGACAGAAAATCTATATTTTGTTAAAAAAATTTCCTATGTTCAAAAGGACTGAGGTCTATCTATTAAGGTTTTTTTGTTATTGTTGTTACTGTTTCAACTCTATGTTTGCCTTTGACAACTTCTGTTGTCACCTTGATTGAATGAATAACTATGCATTGTTTCCTATTTGACGAAGTGTTTTAAAACATTTGGAAATTTTTCACGAACTTAGCCCAAAATAAAAGGTTTTCTTTTGACTTATAAAGGAACTTTAAGAATTTCCAGTAAGCCCTAGGACTTCTCAAAGAATTGTTCTCTATTTCTATAAAGAGGAAGATATTAAACATGTTAAGCTTATTTGGTATGTTAAATTACATGGGAAGCATTATCAAATAAATGATGATAAACTTTCCTAGGTTATATTGTGTGGGTAAACGTTATTAATATAGGTGTTCTAAAAGATTATATAACATTCCAATATTCTGACCTGTCCTGGTTGTCAGTCATAATTCTGGTTATGATCCTTAAGTTTTGTAAATCACAAAAATAGCCAAGTGTCATTGTCAATTACTATTTTTGGATGTTTCTTAATTTGCAAACAGTTTTGTTTTACTCTGATGCTTTTGCAAATGTGCTTCATCTTCAGAGAAATTCAAGGAAAGAACTCTGACACTTGCTGTATAATGCAGGTTTCTGATAAACTTTCAGATTATGAAACTGAGCTGGGTAAGAAATTACAGAAATTACATAACTGGAACAGAGAAACTCATAGCCTCATGAAACTGCTAACAGAAGATTAAGAGTTGATATGGAGATTAATCCCTTATCAGATGTATGGTTTGCAAATATCTTCTCCCAATTGTTAGGTTGTCTTTTCGTTTTGTTGATGGTTTCCTTTGCTGTACAGAAGCATTTTAGTTTGATGTAGTCCCATTTGTTTATTTTTTCTATTGTTTCTCTTGTCTGATCAGATACGGTGCTTGAAAATATGTTGCTAAGGCCAATGTCAAAGAGCGTACTACCTATGTTTTCTTCTAGAAGTTTCATAGTTTCAGGTCTTACATTCAAGTCTTTAATCCATTTGGAGTTAATTTTTGTGTATGGTGTAAGGTAAGGGTCTACTTTCATTTTTTTGCATATGGCTATCCACTTTTCCCAACACCATTTGTTGAAGAGACTTTGTTTTCTCCATTGTATGTTCTTGGCTCCTTTGTCAAAGATTAGTTGGCTATAATTAACAAGACAGGAAACAGCATGTATTGGAGAGGATGTGGAGAGAAGGGAACTCTCATACACTGCTGGTGGGAGTGCAAACTGGTGCAGTCACTATGGAAAACAGTATGGAGATTCCTCAAAAAATCAAGGATAGAACTACCATCTGATCCAGCTATTCCACTGCTGGGTATTTATCCAAAGAACTTGAAAACACCAATGCATAAAGACACATGCACCCCTGTGTTCATTGCAGCATTATTCACAATAGCCAAGACTTGGAAGCAACCTAAGTGCCCATCAAGGGACGAATGGATAAAGAAGATGTGGTATATATACACAATGGAATACTACTCAGCCATAAGAAATGATGAAATCCAGCCATTTGTGACAACATGGATGTACATTGAGGGTATTATGCAAAGTGAAATAAGTCAGAGGGAGAAGGTCAAATACTGTATGATTTCCTTCATTAAGTAGTAGATAATAACAACAATAAACAAACACATAGAGACAGAGATTGGATTGGTGGTTACCAGAGGGGAAGGAGGGAGGGAGGAGGGTGAAAGGGATAATTTGGCACATGTGTGTGGTGATGGGTTGTAATTAGTATTTGGGTGGTGAACATGATGTAATCTATGCAGAAATAGAAGCATAATGCTGTACACCTGAAATTTATACAATGTTATAAACCAATGTGACTGCAATAAATGAAAAATTACAAACAAGAGTTGATATGGGACTGAATAAAGTTATGAGAATGATTATAACTTTTATGACTTTTTGAAATAGTGCCGATTCTCTTAAATGTTTTGTTTTTGCAGATTTAAGGAAACTTTTTTTTCTTTTCTGAGGAAGATTTGCCCTGAGCTAACATCTGTGCCAATCTTCCTCTATTTTGTAGGTGTGTCACCTCCACAGCACGGCTGCTGACAAGTAGTGTGTGTCCACGCTCAGAAACTGAACCTGGGATGCTGAAGTGGAGCACTCAGAACTTAACCACTAGGCCACAGGGCTGGCCTCAAGGAAATTTTTTTATCTTTTCTCTTAAGGAACTATGACTTACAGCAAGATGTTAGCAGAGTTGAAGCATTTATCTTTCTCTCCCTATCTGATACCTGCAGAAATTGAAATCTCTTGATGGGTAAACATTCTTATTTTCATGGTAATATGTTATTTGCATAAGTTCAATAATAATATGTTCTCCTTATAGCAGGACAAAATTGGAAACACTGGTTATATTACTGTGGCTTTGACTGGAATGTCATGTTTGAGAAAAACATGAATAAACTCAGATATGATCAAACAGGGTTAAGAAACAAGAATTGACTTTATGGAACAAATAAAGCCACTTCAAAACATTGGCTGGTACCTTGTTTACAGAGTTACTAGCAATTTTACCAAGTGAGTAAAGAAGATCACTTCCCTGGCAGGTGCAAGAAGCTCAGGATATTTTGGGGATATTGAGAAGAAAGGAATTCACTCAAATCTGTAGGTATTGCAGGCAAAGTCTGATGAAAAGTCCTTGACTTGGATTTCCTGGCCTTGAGAGGCCTTTGAAGTTCAATCTAAAATTCCTTATAAAAAGTTTCAACAAAGCAGATATAAAGTATCCTATATGAGCAGTTGCTATTCTTGCTGTACTAATGTAAATAATTGGGCCCAGTTTATTGAAAGTAAACTTATTTTTCAAACCAATGACTCTTAATTTACCTATCTTTGGTAAAAATGAGGGTAATTTTAGAAAGAAAAATTATGTTTCAATAGAAACTATAATACACATTTGTGGATGTTGGATTTTGGTCCTGTTAATTGTCATTGAGGTTTTTGTTTTCTATCTGTAAACTGGACTGGATCCTGAATTATTCTATTTTCCTCAAATATCTGGTACAGATCTGCAAATTAACACTTTCAAATTTTTTTTGTCCTTTTCATTTGGAACCATTGAGAACTGAAACCACCCTTTTCGATGAATCCCTGTGGACTGAATCTAGACAACTTGATAGAAACTTAAGAGAACACCATGATAACCCATGTCTGGACAATCGTCATGCCTGTTGCCATGTAAGCAATTCAAAAGGTTTACCTGAACACCTGATGACATCATCAGAGACATTTCAAACTTCAGGGGACACTTCAATTCTGACATCTAGAGATCATCTTGACTGACCATTCCCTGGACTCAGAAATTTGTTTCTAATTTGCTCCAACCATTAACCTTGCTTTTCTTTTTATTCCTCTAGAAATTCTCCTTATTAAATACCTGGTTATTTACTTAAATAATATAAGACTGGCTTTGTGAGACCCTTCCAATTTTCTGAGGATGATGCAAAAGACCTGGAGAGAACTCTGAAGGGACAAATGAACCCTTGACAGACTGGAAGTTGCTGTTCAGAAGATGGCCTCCAAAAGATAAGTACTGAATGACGCCCAGGTTCTCACCTTACTTGTTGGGCTATTAAACAGCAGGCTACTTGGCTACTTCAGATTTCACTTGAGGTTCCAGGTCCTATGCTTGATTGGTTTATCTACAAAGCTGAGCTTGCTTTGCAGAACATCAGGAAGACCATTGATAAGCTTGCTGACAGCACAACACCTTGCTTGACTAAGCATCTCACTGGAGTGTTGATAAGTTAAAATAACTAATTGTAAACTTTAGACATCACAGGCTAAAAATATATCAAATGCAACATGTAGACCCCCCTAATTTGTACATGCAACTCATGAAGAAATATGAAAGATAGCTGCACCTGTGCAGAGCACTCTTAGAACTTCAGCACACCCAGGCCACATCTCCCCCTCTGCTACCTAAAACCCAAGATAAAAACCCTTACCTTTTTCCTTTTGATGAGGTGCATATGAGTTTTAACTCCCATTTCCTCATCTGGCTGCCTTTTGATAATAAACCTCTTTCCTTACCAGAGGCTTGGTGTTGCTGTTATAGGCTTTCTTATCCAGTGGATAAATGACACTGAGCTAGTGTTCAATAACAATATTATTGAGTTCTAACTTGGTGCCTGGTGTCACAGTGGGTACTAGGAATAAATGATCAAGAAGAGAGCATACACACATACTCAACATGAAGCACAGAGAGAAAAGCAAAAATAAGACGAACAGATATGATGTGGGACAACTTCAAACAGCTTAATATATATTTCATTGGTGTAACTGAAGGAGAGGGGAGGGCATTAAAATATTTGAAGAAATAATGAAAATTTCAAGTTTTATGAAATGGTAAACTCACAGATCCCATTAGGTCAATGTATCCTATACACAGAAAACCTGAAGCAAACGCTAGCAAGGTACATCATAATCAAATTGTTAACAAAGAAATGTTAAAATTGTTAAATTTTAACAAAAGTTTTAAAAGCAACCAGAGAAAAACACACTACATACAGAAGAACAAAGATAAAGATAATAATAGATTTCTCACTAGAAACAATGCAAATGAGAAGACAGTTGAATAACATCTTTAAACACTGGAAAAAAATATCGGCCCATCTTGACATCATAATCTGCAACAGCATTTTCAAAAATTAAAGTGTAGAAAAGACAAGACTTACAAAAACTGAGAGAATTAATCACCAATAGACCTGCATTGCAAGAAAAGTTAAAGGTAGCCCTTCTAGAAGAATAGAATATATATCAGATAGAAACACGGAACTAAACAAAGCAATGAAAAGCATTAGAAATAATAACTATGTGAGTAAATATATAAGATACTCATTAAGGATACAAACTTCCTTAAATTATAATTGTTTAAACAAAAATAATAACATGGTAGTGTGGGTTTTGTAATTTATGAATAAGAAAAATGCATGAAATCAACAGTTGAAAGTCAAGACCAGAGATATAAATATATCATTTTAAGGTTCCTAAACTATACATCAATTTGTCTAATATCATTTTAAGATAGAGTAAAATTGATAGCTATAGGTATTAAGCCAACAAAAAAGATAAAATGGAATCATAAAGAATACTTAAAAGAGGAAAAAAGGAACAGAGAATATATAGGACAGACAGAAAACAAACAGTAAGATGAAAGACTTTAACTATGTCAAAATGAATGGTAGAGATTTTCAGATTTTTTAAGAAAACAAAAAAAAACCCATGAGATTCAACTATGCTGGCTAAAATAAATGCATTTTAAATATATAGACACAAATAGTTTACAAATAAAAGAATTTAAAATGATATACCATGCTAAAGCTAAGAAAATGCAGAAGTGGGTATATTAATATCAGAACAAGTAGATTTTATAGCAAGAAATATTATCAGGGACAAAGAAAATCATTTCTTAATTATAAAGGAATAAATCAATCAAGAGGAATAACAATTTTAAGCATTTTTACTACTAATATACTAGTAATAACAGATCTCCCAAATACATGAAAGAAAAACAGCACTAAAAATAGCAAAAAAAAAAAAAAGTAATAAATCCCTACATTAGAAAAGATAAAAAATCTCAAATAATTGACCTCAGCTTCTAGTTTAAGAAGCTAGAAAAGAGACAAACAAGAGCAAATTACTCCTTAACCAAGCAAAACAAAAACATAATAAAGATCAGAGCAGAAATCAGTGAAAGAGAAAATGGAAAACAACGGAAAAATAATGAAACAAAAAACTGGTGTGATATGAAGGCAATAAAATTGATACACCTCTGGCAAGCCTGAATCAGTGAAGATAAAGAAAAGATAGTAATTACTAATGTCAAGAATGAGAGAGGTTATATCACTACAGATTATAAGGATATTAAAGGTATAATGAGGAAATGTAGTGTATAACATTCTACTGATAAATTTGGCATCTTAGTTGAGATGAAAAACAAAAAATGAAAGAGACAATCTGCCAAAGCTCCAAAAGAAAGAAATAGATAACCTTAACAGTCTTATATCCAATAAAGAAACTGAATTTATAGTTAAAAACATTTCACAAAGAAAAATCCAGGCCCAGAGAGTTTCACTAGTGAATTTTATCAAGTATTTAAGGTAGAAATAATACCAATTGTACACAAACCCTTCCAAACATTAAAGAGGAGAGAAAACTTTCCAACTCATTCTATGAGATCAGGAATACTCTGATACCAAAACCATACAAAGACACTATCATAAAAAAAAGCGGTACAAACTAAGGCCTCTCATGAACATAGATGCAAAAATTATAAGCAAAATTATGGCAAATTAAATCCATCAAAATGTAAAAAGTATAATATATCATGACCAAGTGGGTTTTACTCAAGGATGCAAAGATGGTTTAAATTTCATAAATCAATCAATGAAACTCATAATAACAAATGAAGAAACAAAAAATATGTCTAACTCAATATATGCGGATAAAGAATTTGACAAAATCCAAAATCCATTCCTAATAAAAACTTGCAGCAAACTACGAATAAGAAGAGTTTTCTCCACATGTTAAAAAGCATCTATGAAAACCTTACAACTAATATCATACTTAATGGTGAAAGAATGCTTTTCCCACAAAATCAGAAACAAGACAATTGTGTGCATGAGTTCTATTCAATATTATACTTGAAGTTGTAGCCATTACAATAGGGCAAGTAAAAAGGAATAAAAAGCATCCACATTGGAATTGAGCAATTAAAACAGTTTTTATTGCAGAGGACATGATCATCTCTGTAAAAAATCCAGTGGAATACATAAAAATGTTACTAGAACTAACAGGTGACTTGGGTCAGATTTTTCTTTACATTAACAATGAGTAGTTGGAAATGCAAATTTAAAAATAGTACCATTTAATTAATATCAAATTTATGAAATATGTACATATAAATCTGACAATAGATATACAAGACCTTTATCCTAAAAATATTACAAAACATTGCAGAAATTAAGATCTAAATAAATGTACAGAGACACTGTGATCATGGGTAGGAAGACTCGATATTGTTAAATTGAAAATTCTCCCTAAATTGGTCTATAGATTCAATGCAGACCCATTCAAAATCTTACCAGGCTTTCTTTCTTTCTTTTTTTTTTTTTTTTGGTGGAAACCGACAAGTTGATTCCAAAATATTTTGGAAATGTAAACAACATGGAATGGCCAAAATAGCTTTGAAAAGAAGAATTAAGTAGGAATACTCCCTGATTTAAAACATGAACATAAAGATATAGTAATCAAGACAGTATGACACTAGAATAAAGATTAAAAAAAATCAATGGAACAGAACAGAGTCCATAAATAGATCCATACACATGTGTACAACTGATTTTCCACAAAGGAGCAGAGGCAATTCAGTGGAACAAATACAGTCTTTCAGCAAATGATGCTGAAAGAATTGAATATCCATCTTCCACAAAATGAACTTTTAGCCAAAACTTTCACTGTATACAAAAAATACATAAAGTGGATAATATATCTAAATATAAATTCTAACACTATAAAAATTTTAGAAGAGCATATGGAAGAAAATCCTTATAATCTGGGGTTAGGCAAGGTTTCTTATAAAAACACCAAAAACACAATTCATAAAAGAAAGTATCAAAATTGGAATTCACCAAATTGGATTTCATCATGTTTTATTGAATAATACTGTTAAAGAATAAAACTATAAGCCACAGATGGGGAGAAAATAATTATAAGTAATATATTAATACATGTCTTGAATGCAGAGTATGAAAAGAATTCTCAAAGACACAGTAACTAGTAGGAAAAAAAAAACTAATATAAAGAAACGGGCAAAATATTTGAACAGATGCTTCACCAAAGAAGATATACACACACGGATAGATGCTTGACATTAATAATCATTAAGTAAATACAAATTAAAATCCTGGAGAGATATCACTACACACTCTTTAGAATGTTAAAATTAAAAAGACTGACCATACCAAACGTTGACTATATCTATTTGAATGTTAAAATTAAAAGTTCTCATCACAAGAAAAAACAATCTTTTTGTAACTATACATGGTGACAGATGTTAACTATACTTATTGTGGTCATCATTTTGAAATATATATGAATATTTAATCATTATATTCTACACCTGAAACTAATATAGTATGTCGTTATACCTCAATAAAAACAAAACAAAACAATAAAACACTGACCATACTAAGAGTATGCGAGGGAATTCAAATTCTCATGCACTGTTTGTGAGAGTGAAAAATGATACGGCAACTTTGAAAAATACTGAGAGATTCTTACAATGTTGATTATATACTTACTATATGGTTCATGTATTCCCCTCTTAGGTATTTACCCACCATAAATGAAAGTGTATGTCCGTTCAAAGACTTATTTATAAATGTTCAGCTTAATTTTGATAGATCCAAACTGGAAGCAACCCAGTGTTAACCAATAGGTGAATATACAATGGAATATTATCCTTCAGTTAAAGTAATGAATTCTTGATACACACAACAACCTTGATAAATCTCAAAACAATGAGCTGAGTGGACGAAGTAAGACAAAAAAATAGTGCACACTATATGATTCCATTTACGCAAAATTCTAGAAAAGGAAAACTAATCTGCACTGACAAAGCACATCATTGGTTGCCTGCTTACTGCAAGGCAGATGGAGAAGAGCAGTATGGGAAGGAGAGGTTACAAAGTGGGACATGGCAATCATCTGGGACATGGATATTATCTCTATTTTTATATATGTGATAGTTTCATGGATGAATGCATATGTCAAAACTTATCAAATTGTGTATTTTAAATATCTGCTGTCTATTGTGTCAATTATATATAAATAAAGTTGACCAAAAGAAAAAAGAATAAGATAGTTAACTTAAATAGTCCTATACTAATGGACAAATTTAATTTTTAGTTAAAATCTTCTCATAAAGAAAACTGCAAGCACAGATGGCTTCACTTCAAATATTTTTAAGGAAGAAATATTTCCATTGCATTACACTTAGCATTCGGTAGAAAAATTATTCTGCAATTATTATTTCCTAATTAATTTCTTACTTTCCTTATCTTTTAGCATTGTTGGATGACTGTGTACTTGGTCATTTGACTAATTTATCTTAAATGATTTGGTCTGGCTTTATGCAAATAAAGTAATCAGAGTCTTGAACTGAGGAAAATCCTTAGTCTCTATTTGTTTCCCCTTTCCCTGACCCAAGAGTTAAAGGATGGAGAAAGAAAAGTACCTGTGGACAAGGTGTTAGTCTTGGGGAGACCACAGTGGTCTTCCCATTTGGATGAAAGAGGGTAGGTTTCAGACTCTGACATCTAAGGAGCCCCTACTGTGTGTCCAGACCCGAGCTAGGCTCCAAATGGTTGGGGAGAGGGGAGAAGTAAATTATACAACCTCTGTCCTAGAGGTGCTAATCCTTTTGGGGACATAGGAAAGAAATGTGTCCCAAATTGCAAGGTAGATTTTATGTGTAATAAAAACTGGGGATGGAGGCTAAGGTGGGCAAAGTGTGTATGACGGGAACTTGAGAAGGATCCTGTGCAAATGGCCACTGTCTGAAGAGTCTGAGAGGAGCCTGGCAGCCACACAGCTGGTGGAGGTGTCTGTTAAAATGTGTTAAACCCAGAGGGAGTAAACTTAGATTGGCTGATCTATTAAAATTTGTATCACATAGTTGTATTGTTCTGAGAGGATGGCCTAGGTCTTTCTAAGGGAGGAAGTAGAACTTTAAAGATTTCATGAATTTATTAATCAATTAACTGAGGTGTCCATTCACTCTCAATACTGTATCAACATCAGTGATTATACACATATTTATCTTTTGTGGTAATATACAAAAAAATGATAGAGCTAACATTTATTGTGTATTTATTATGTGCTTTAGCATGCATTCTCTCATTTAACCTTAGTAACCTCATAATGACAATACTATTATTATCTGCACTTAAAAACTGATGAAACAAGGCTAAGAGAAGTTATTTTACTTGTTTAGGGCCAACAATAAATGACTAGCAGAGCCCAGCATCCAGTTCTGTCTGACCAGTGCCTTGGCAACAAAGATGGTGGAAGATGACTCAGCCATTCCTGCTTCCCAGCTGGAATTGTGAGCAAGCAGAGAGGAGCCCAGGCTGTCCCTGAGATCAGGGGCACCCTCTCAGGTGGCTCCTGCAGCTCAGTCCCTCCATAATCTGCTCAGGCTCCTCCCCAAGGTCTGATAGGAATTGGAGGCAATTAGTCTACTTTGATTTGTTCCTTAACCAGGAGATTAGGGACTTTTTCTGAGTCCTGTCTGTGGTTTGTAAGATGGTATCCTCCTGCCTGTTGCTCTGGAGCTCAAGGACAGACACAGAGAACTCAGGAAGTTGTAGGCTCACAGAGGCTTTCTTACATTTTTGTTCCTGGTGTTCTCAACAGAAGTGGAGGACTCAGGAAACTATTTTGGTTAGAAGGTGCCTGAGCTCACCAAGAACGGGCAAGGTCAGAATGAGCTGGGAATTCTAGGTGGGCGAGATGTGTCTCTGTGTCTGGAGGTCTGCATATGTATTCCACGTGGGTCTGTGTGGTGGTTCTTTGCTCGTGGAATGTGAGTATATGTATATTTCTTCAGGAATTTTGTCTGTGTGTGTGAGATACACATACATACATACATATACATGAGAGAGAGATGTAAATGACTCACAACTTGATTCTTTTTCTCTCTCGGGGCACATAGCACAAATAAGCCTCTACTAATAAAGTGCAGATCGTTTCTGCGTGTGATTCTGCCCTCTCCTTCAATAACTCCCACATTTTCCTCCTTGATCAGACGTGGTTAAGTAAATGGGCCTGTAGAATCTGAACAGAGACAGATGTGCTCCTCAATCTGGAGCAGATGGTTCCTGAATTTACCCGGGACCAGCATAGGGAGAGGGCTTGAAATGTCTACTCAGTGATGTGTGTGTGTGATCTTGAGTTTTGTTTATGAATTATACTCACGTCTGATAACATGTGTTTAGAGTGTGTGTTGCACGTGTGTGTGTTTTATTTGCAGGTGGTGTTTATGTGGTGGTTGCTGTGAGTGAATGTGGCCCAAGTGCCTCACTCACTGACCACCTTTTCCTATGTTGGGCACAGGTCAGTGGGGGCTGGAACATCTCCTTCTGCAATGAGGGTGGACGTGTGTGACCGTATGTATTGTTTGTTGCTTGACTGTGAAGAGGTATGTGTGTGCAATGGTGTGTTTCTTGTGTGATTTTTGTGTGATGTGTGAACTTGTGTATTTTTGTTTTGTGTGTGCTTGCATGCGTCAATCTAGACACAGAATATGAGTTATATATATGTGATATATGATTTATACGTGTTGCTAGGTGTTTGATTTTTGTGTTGTACAGTGCATATGCTTGTGTTTCTGTGTGGTTGCATAGATTATTTCTGTGTTGTGTGTCCAATCTGTGGTATTATTTGTAATTTGTGTTTATATGAGTGTGTGGGTGAATAAACCATGCATTTACCACCTCTTACTTAGGGTTGATATAGGTCACAGGTGGCAAGAAATCGCAAACCATCAGTTTACATGTGTGTCTGTGTGTGTTTCTGGGATGTGATTTAGGGGCTTCTGATTGTCCCCTGTGAAATCATACATTTCCTTAACTGTCTTTCAACAGTGGCCATATTACTGCATTGAGCAGGCAGGTTCACGTGCATTTCCACACTGGGAAGGTCTCATATTCTAATAGATATGAGCTCAGTGTTGGCAGTAGGTCACACTGGGGCCCAATCCTCAGTCTGGCCCTTATATGTTTTTGTGACCTTAGGGAAGTGACTTCAGCTCTCTGAGGTTCAGATTCCTCACTGGTAAAGGAGGGTAACTATTCTGACTTTGAAATGCTGTTATTAGGATTAAATGAGGCCATGCATACAAATCTTTCAGCACCATGCCTGGCACATAATTGGTGCTCAGTAAAAAGGAGTATATTTATCTTTCCTCAAGCCCAAAGTTTGTGTCATGGAGGTTTCTTATTTCACCATTGTCTAGGGCAGGACATGTAGAAGACACAGAAAACAAGCCCATGCAAAATCTCCCTCTCTCTCTTCAAGGTCATGCATGGCCTCCTTTCCACGGCTCATGGCCCCGCTTCCTCCTTCACAAATTTCTACCTGAATCAAGATTCCTAGTTGGTTCTGGTCCATTTGTTGTCTTCTGGTTTCTTGGTGAGGATGGACACAGCATATTTCAGTGACCCCACAAAGACCAGTCAGTGTCCTCCTTGGTGACCATGGATGGAGGTAACCAGTGTCCCTAAGCACATTTGTGGTCCCTGAGGAGGTCTTGCTGTCCCGCTCCTATTCTTGAGTGAGAATGTAAGTCTTGAATCTGTCTCCAGTGAACCAATGTGTCTAGTCATCCTTACCTCTAACTTTACTTCCAAAGAAACAGGAAATTCGTAATCCATTGTCAAACACCTGAGTCACTTCCAGTTGGTCATTTATCTCATCGGTCTGAAGTTTTTCACATCTGTGAAATGAACGACATAATATTTGCCATAGGTCCAATATAGTCTCTAAATATATATTTGTTATTTGAAGTTAAAGTATGTGGAAACCCTTTGTAAATGGTACGATGTATAAATGCGATTGGTGACTCTTTTGGACGACGTTGGCTGACCTCACACAGCATGTCTCCTATTGAGAAGAATGAATTCTATGTAGAGAGGTTAAGAGATGGATTCTGGTCAGACATATGTCATGATTTCACCGGTTTTACTTATAAGCAATATGTCTTTGCACATTTAAATAATGTATCATTTTGCTTCTCATAGATAAAATGGGTAGAATAATACTTATTTATTAGGGTTATGATGAGAATTTAGATAAAAAGTGCACGTAATACTGTTGGCATAGTGTCTGACATAGTGTATGTTAATGATAAATATCGGACATCATTGTTAATGTTAATTTGGGACCTAGAAGGACTTTTGGTGACAGGGAACATTAAATATCTCTGATCAGTTAGGATCCAGTCAATTCTACTGTAAGCCTACAACAAAGCTTTAGTTATTCTATTCCAGTTTAGAGAGATTCACATTTTTTCAAGAGGAAATGACTGATAACTGTCTCTTAGTGCCCATCTCAAGTTTTATCATAGTAAATTACGAGTTTGACATGTCTTGATATGAATATGTAAACTCCTTGTATGCGGAGACTTTGCATTTATTTCATGCTATTACATACTCTGTGATTTGCATAGTACCTGGGACAAGGCTGTTGATCAATACATATTTGTGGAATAAAGGAAAAAATTCCCTCTGGTTTCTATGGAAGGAAATATTGTTAGTTATCGTGAGGAGACAATGTATCATTGGAGCCAAAATGGGACAGACTTGTGATTCATGCATCAACAAGTGTGAGAAATAAACAGAAGTCTAGTGAAAATTAATAATATTCAGATAAAAAAGACGATAATGTTATGGCTAATTCTAGGTTGCGGACTTTTCCCACTTTCCGTCATTCCCAGCAGAGACAGGAGCAGTATGAGGAGGGAGACCCAGAGCAGCATGTCCAAGTTCCTCCTTCTGGGGCTTCCCATCCCGTTGGAGCAGCAGGGCATGTTCTTTGCCCTGTTCCTGGGCATGTACCTGACCACAGTGCCGGGTAACCTATTCATCATCGTGCCCATCAGGATGGACTCTCACCTCCACACCCCCATGTACTTCTTCCTCAGCCACTTGGCCTTCACTGATGTCTCCTTCTCATCTGCCACTTTCCCAAGAACGTTCTTGGACATGCACTCTGATCACAACCCATCCCCTGCACAGGGTACACTTCCCAGATGTATTTTTTTAATATTGTTTGGTTGTCTTGACAATTTCCTTCTTGGTGTGATGACATATGACAGATATGTGGCCATTTGTCACCCACTCCACTACACCACCATCATGAGGCAGTAGCTGTGTGTCTCATTAGTAGCTGGGTCTTGGTTCTTCTGTTGTCGACACGCTCTGTTGCATACCCTCCTATTGGTCCTACTGTTCTTCTGTGCTGAAAATACCATCACCCACTTCTTTTGTGACCTCTTTGCACTCATGAAGATGAGCTGCTCAGACATTTCCCTCAATGAGCTGGTCATCTTCACTGAGGGAGCAATGCTTGTCATCCTCCCTTTGAGTAGTGTCTTGGTCTCTCATACCCAGATAGGGACCACTATCCTGAAGGTCCCCTCTACCAAGAGATTCTTCAAAGCCTTTTCTACCTGTGGCTCCCATCTCTTTGTGGTGTCTTTATACTATGGAACCATTGCAGATGTTTATTTTTTCTCCTCCTCATCCATTTCCAATGATAAAGACATAATTGCTTCTGTGATGTATATGGTAGTCGCCCCCATGCTGAAACCCGTCATCTGTAGCCTTAGGAACAGAGATATGAAACATGCCTTAGAAATATTTGTTAATAGTGTTATGTTCTTTAAGTCACAGTCACTCAATCTATAGCAATTACACATTCAAATGAACAAGTAAACTATTAAGCCTGAGCAAACATTCCGAGTGTCCAGTTAAATCTGGGCTGCACATACAGCTCAGGAAGGTTGACTTTTCCCGTGTCCCTCTCTGCTGACACATACAAGCTCTCATTACCCAGACTGATTTCAATGCTTCTGACATTTTCTTAACAGGTTTTAGAGAACATGATATTGTATCCCATCATGCATAAAGCTTGGTAAAGGGAGGGGTCAGTGAGGATGTCAACTGGCAGGAGCGAGGAAGGAAGTCCCATCCAGTCCCATCATCTCTAAGAGATTTCTGCCTTTCTTCCCTTGGCTTCCCAGTATCAAGGCTAAAAAGAGTATCACAGTATCCCGGTGGCATAGCAGTTAAGTGCGGGCGTTCCACTACGGCAGCCTGGGGTTCAGATCCCGGGCATGCACTGTCAATCCTCTTGTCAAGCCATGCTGTGACAGCATCCCATATAAAGTAGAGGAAGATGGACACAGATGTTTGCCCAGGGCCAGTCTTCCTCAGCAAAAAGAGAAGGATCGATGACAAATGTTAGCTCAGGGCTGATCTTCCTCACGCACACACACAAAAAGGAGTATCACAGAAAATTTTGCTTACATAAATTAAATTTCCAATTTTTAGAAAGCTAATATTCTCACAATAAACTTTCAATGACTCAACATCATTTCCTTTAAAGTATGGGTACATATGAGTTTGTCTACCCTTAATAAATACATAGAAATGATATGATTTTGAAAATGTGCTGTTCTATGCAATATTTAAGTTAATTCTAAGAAAAGAATGTGAGGAAATCTTCTAGGGTGCTAGAAATGTTTATATCTTGATCCAGGTGGTAGTAACAATGGATGTATATGTATGGAAAAATTCATGAGGCCAAACATTTTGAATTTAGGTACTTAGTCTAGGCATATTAGACAGTAATACAAAAAGGGAGGAGGAAGGACACACAACAATCCATGACTATTATTTTCTGAGGAGAAGTGAAAAAATGTATATATAATGAATGTCAAGATATATATATTTATAATTAATATAACTGTCCTAGTGAGATGCTCCCATTCTTCCTATCTGTTTTTTTTTCCTCTCTAATGTTTTCTTTCTTCACTTACATCATAACTCACTTAAACAAGAGTCTCCTTTCTTCTTCTTGCTTATACTCAAACTTTTAGCAGCAGGTCCTCTCCAAATCCATCATCTTGGCTTTCAGGTAGGCATGGGTGTGAGTGATGAGGAGAACATGGTGATAAGTTATCAAGTCTTACCTAGGATGTTCAGAAGCTAGAGGAACTGATGAGTTAATGCAACCAAGTTTTTGAGGCAGAGCTGAGTATCCAGAATGAGAAATGACTGTATACACAAGCATCACACTCAAATAAGCCCTAACAAGAATGACAGCTGACTTTTTAACAAGAGCAGCAATAAAAGATTGAAGGAAATCAGACAGCAAAGGAGTGACAACTTTAGTAGAGTGAAAAATAAATTCTGTCAATCTCGAATACTGCATCAGGAAATACACCCTTCAAAATTGAGGGTGAAATAAAGATATTTTCAGAAAATAAAAATAAAAATTTGCCAGCAGACCTATACTAACAGAAACACCAAGGATAGTACATTAGGCAGAAGGAAAGTGATTATTGGAAAAACTTTAAAATTGCAAAGAATGAGAACAATATTCATAAGATTGGTAAATATAAAAATGGATATTGACTGAACTGAAAAACATCAATAGTAACAATATCCTGTGGGGATTATTTGAATAATCCTAAGGTCACACTTGTGTGAAAATAAATTTGGAAACTCAGTTGAATTAGGTAATTTCCTAGAGAAATACATATTACCAAAATTGTCTCCATATCATATAGAAAGTCTAAATACACCAATTTCTGTAGAGTAAGTGGAGAAAGCTATTAAGCAATTACTCCATAAAATAGTACCAGGCCCATATGGTTTCATGGGGAAATTTATTAATGGTCAAAGACCTGATAGTCTAAATGTTGCATGAATTATTCCAGACCATTGAAATAAAGGAAAACATTTTAATTTGTGTTATTGATGAAATAAGTACAACATTGATGCATAAGCATGATAAAGAAGTAGAAAAATAAAATTTCAAGCTGACAGTACTTATAAGGATTAATGCAAATATACTCAATAAAATATCAGCAAACAGAATCCAACACTCTGTTAATAAAATAATACATATAACCAAGTGAGATATTTCCAGGAATTTGAAGTTGGTTCAATATTAGGAAATCCTTAATATAATACAACATATTAATAAATCTTAGGTTAAGAACTACATAACTCTTACCATAGGTACTGAAAAAGATTTCAACAAAATTTGATAACTCTCAAGAAAAAAAGAATCGGTGTATTCTCTTTTAATAAAATATATATTTTATATTAATTACATGTGATATATATATTTATTATATATAATGTTATTTTATGTATATTATTATACATAGATCTATATTTATATATCATAAATATTTCATATAAAATGTATTATATATTATATTATGTATATTATTATACATAATAAAATATATATTCCTTAGTTGTACAGTCAACATCTTAATGGGAATCATTAGAGACATTTCCTTTAAGGTCAGGATCAAAACCAGAATGCTCACTAATCAACACTTTGGTGATAATATTAGCCAATGCAACTAGATTAATGATATCAATTAAAGTCCTAATAATTGGGAAAGAAGATGTAAAATCTTCTGATGATTTAATACACGCTTTAAAAAAAAGAAAAAAAAGACATTCTGAAAGCAGAATTTGTATGGAGGTACTGTAACTGCTTAGTCAGTTCAAGAGAATGCAAGTAGTCATCAGGAGTTAGATATTTGTTAATCCTGCTTCATTTACTCTTGATCTTTCTTCACCAGTAAACTCACACCTTGGCCGACTAAACTCCCTGTCCACTAGTTCCTCGATTTTTAGAATTCAATCTGAATATGAAATGAGTCATACCTTAACAGACCCAGCCATCTCCATTCCCCTTCCAAAAATAGACAGTTGTGTGTTATTTTCACAGTGAAATTGGTTTGGGTTCAATACCCTAGTTCTGTGTTCCTGTGATGTAATCCGATTTGCAGTATCTCTCCCCTAACCCACCACATTCACACAGTGCAATTACTGTTTTAAAATGAGGTTTTACTTTATTTCCTTGTTTAGACCCTCATTCTGTTTCTATTTGTAGTACCTTATTGAGTAAATTTCTTACCTAGACTCAGCCTGACATTATTATTCAATTTTCCCTGCAAAAATATTAACATTGTGCTTTGATTTGAAGCTCATGCCCTGCTCCATTGGAATAAGCCTCCAGGAGTGAAATGCTTGAGAGAGTCTTTTTTTTTTTTTTTTTAACTTCTATAACCCTAGTCATTATGCCACGCTGGGAATGGTATTTGGATCAGGATAACAATTGTTTTTCTGAAGTCACATGAGAGATTTCAATCTTCTTTGTAGGGCATTCCTGTTGCAGAGGGGCCTCTGCTACAACGAGGCTGCCTCTCCAACCTGTCGATAACTATACCCAGGCCTCTAGCCTTTCCTTTCTCCATGTTCTAGTCTTATTTGAGGAAACTTCCTTCAAGTCTCTAGATACGGCATCTGAAATTTTAAAGGATATTCTTCCTTATGCTGGTAATAACTAAAATCAATTATTTCACATCAGTCCATAATATAAAGCAATTATGAATAATGCTGCAATGAACACAGGGGTGCATGTATCTTTACGTATTGGTGTTTTCAAGTTCTTTGGATAAACACCCAACAGTGGAGTAGCTGGATCATACGGTAGTTCTATCCTTGATTTTTTGAGGAATCTCCATACTGTTTTCCATAGTGGCTGCACCAGTTTGCACTCCCATCAGCAGTGTATGAGAGTTCCCTTCTCTCCACATCCTCTCCAACACATGCTGTTTCCTGTCTTGTTAATTATAGCGATTCTGACAGGCGTGAGGTGATATCTCATTGTAGTTTCAAGTGACGAATGGATAAAGAAGATGTGGTATATATACACAAAGGAATACTACTCAGCCATAAGAAACAATGAAATCCAGGCATTTGTGACAACATGGATGGATATTGAGGTTATTATGCAAAGTGAAATAAGTCAGAGGGAGAAGGTCAAATACCGTATGATTTCCTTCATTAAGTAGTAAATAACAACAACAAACAAACACATAGAGACAGAGATTGGATTGGTGGTTACCAGAGGGGAAGGGGGGAGGGAGGAGGGTGAAAGGGATAATTCGGCACATGTGTATGGTGATGGGTTGTAATTAGTATTTGGGTGGTGAACATGATGTAATCTATGGAGAAATAGAAGTATAATGGTGTACACCTGAAATTTATACAATGTTATAAACCAATGTTACTGCAATAAACAAAAAATTAAAAAATAAATTTTAAAAAAAGCAATTAATAGATTCTACTTTTATAATTTACAGTTTTAACTCATATTATTATTCTCTAGGTGGCAAACATATTTGTGAATTGATATGGAATAATTTCCAGGATATATTTTTAATATACAAAAGCAATATGTCCAAAAGTATCTGTATCATGCTTACCTTTGTGTAAAAATGAAAGAGAAAAAAGAAAATATATGCGTATGTGCTCATTTGAGCAAAAAAGAACACAGGAAGAAGTCAGACACTAATGAGTTTGGTTTTTTGCAGTGGCTGGTTGGGAATGTGTGGAGGGGACAGTGAGATGGGTATACCTATTTGTGTGTTTTGACCAAGTTATATTTTACTTACTCAAAAATAGATAAAAAAAGAATAGGAAGAAAAAAATAAAATAAAACCAAATAAACTTACAACTATATTTCAAATGGATAACATGATTAGACTGAAGTAGAAATTAAAATAACTAATCCAGCTAATTCTGAAATACAATATTTTGTGCATATACCTTTAGAAAGAAAACCGCAAAGATATTGAGCTGCACTTAGTAGTTTTGCCATCCATGGCGATATGGGTTCAGAATCTTGAAGTTACTTAACACGTATTCCAAAATTCAGTGAATAAGTAAAAAATATTGCTGAAAAATGGAATGACTCCTCAATATCAGGTAAAGGTGTTACATGCATAGCAAAGGAGAGGCTGGAAAGAACTCTGTGGTGTCAAACTGGAATTGGAGACGTCAGTCCAAACTCATGGTATTTAATACATATATAAATAGATTGAAATTTATGTTTTATATGTCAATATTTATGCCATTCTCATCTCCCATCTTTTCACCTGATTCCCAACCCTCCTCCTATGAGTAACCATTTCTATTAGTTTATTAGTTTCTTGTTTACACTTTCTGTGTTTCTTTCACATATATATATATATATATGAAGCCTTGTAAGCAATGAATACACCTAACAAATTTTCTCTCTAAATACCATTCTTCCCTCAAAGGAACCCCAGTTACTTAGAAAGATAGTTAATTCCAGGCCTGGGCCAGGATATACAAAGATGACCTGGGAAAATTTTGCTGAGCCTGAAAGTAAGGAGGTAGTCAACGAATCATGGGGACACAGGAGCCAGCTCAAGTGGCTCCCCATGGGCAAATCTGGAATAATTTGAGCTTCAAAAAGAATAACAACTGTAGTGGATTGCGACTCAGAGGTTAAATGAAAATCAATGAATACATAATTATATAAATAAATTGATAAAAATTAAACTGTAGAGAAAAGAAATTTTCCTTATACAAAGAACTAACACATGTAGAATGATTGATGGAATGAGAAAAATCACCATTTGGCCACCACAATTACAATAATTGTTTCAGGCCAGAATCACCTGATTCTTATGAAGTATGATATTATATTTGGTGGTTGAAATTTTAATGAGAAATAGCATGTTTATATAACCTTCAATTATCTACCCAAGTTATATTTATTAATTTCAAAGATAAAAATACTAACTTTATAGTAGAGAAACCTGGCAGACACCACCTTAATCGATTGACCAAGTTTAAAATTACCAGTAATTGGAAAAATTGATGTCAGTTGCCGCCTGATAATATGCACTGTGGTGTACCTGCCAAAGATCTATAGCCTGAATCTGAGATATATGTATACCTCCATAATAATAAAGCACACGTGGTTAAATATTAACTATGGGAGATCTGGGTGAAATGTACTTGACAGTTGTTTGTATAATTTTTACTTTTCTGTAAGCCTCAAATGGTCTCAAAATAAAAAGTTAAAAAAATCCGTTGTCCATAATCACTCAGTAAGAGAGAATAGAATATCCTATGGGTCTATTACTAAATTTAAAGTTGGCATCCAGGCAGACATTTATGATGTTCCAAAATATTCTCCTTGTAGCCCGTGTCAGAGACAGGATATGAACCGCTGAACCATGGGCAGAACAAGGAACATAATTCTATAAAATATCATCCTTCCTCTTTAAGAATTTACAATCTCTATAGTGAAACCATAGAGGCAATGTTGCACTGAGAAAAGAAGCATGTCTGAAGAACAAAACATATCAGCATATTTGCAGTCCACAAATTGGCACACGAATGTGTAACTAGAAAATATTATCTATACCAGTGTGTGCTAGATAGTCTCCATTTGTCCGTCCAACTACATTCTCCAGCTGTCTCCAGGCTGTTTTGTCTCAGGAGTCTGACCTGTATGGACTGCATCAACTGGTGTCCCTGGCCCTTTGGATTTGGCCAATGGAAACACAAGCAAGAGATCAAATGCAGAAAGAGAGAGAGGGTGGAGCATTCATTCTGTTTTCCTCCCTGCTGAACTGTGGGTTGACATGGCTGTCCACAATTCCTGTCCAGGGGTCCTCTCCTACCCCTACATGTCCCACCAGGTTCTCACAACCACTCCCTTCCCTTGCACCTGTTTCCCATCGCTACTAGCCCTGGGTGCCTCACCATCCATTTAATAGTTTCCCTTAAATTTGCCAGTGCCTTTGTAAACAAGCCATTATTACATTTCTTTAAAAAAAATCCTTTGTCCAAGCCTGAACCATGCCCAAGAAGAAAGAGGTTGGTGGAATCAGAGACACTGTCCCCTAGGACTCCAGTCCCCTCTGGCTCTTGGATATGCAGTTCCCCAAAGGGCAGTAAGAAATTGGCCAATTAGGCTGCAGTGGATCCTCCCTGACCCAGAAGCCTTTGGGAGACTTTGTTTCTGTCCTCTTGCTGGTTCTTAAAATGTTACCTTTTGCTTATTGCTCTAGAGTTGGCTAAGGAACATGAAAATCTGTAGAAGTGTTGATGCCACAAATATTTCTTGTTTTCTTCTGGATACCAGGTCTCCTGAAAAGAAGCTGAGGATTTGGGGAACAGTCTATGCAGAGGATGCCTGAACTCACTCAGGACAACAGAGGTCAGAGGGAGCTGGAAATCTGCCCTTGGCAATGGATCTGCCTGTGTGCTTGTGGGTTTGTGTATGAGTATATCTATGTTCATGGGTGTGTGCATGTGTGTGTATGTATGCTTGTGTCCCTGTTGTTTCATAGTTGCATGCATGTGTGTGTCTTACGTATCTGACTCACAGCCTGATTCTTTTCCCGAGTTAGTCCCAGTCTGGGCTCTGTTTTAGCATGTGTAGACAAGTTATAAGCCTCCTAACATTTGATTTAGGGGCTCCTGATTCATGCCTATGATCTTGAATATTTGCATCCTGTTATTATGTTGGGACATTTCCCCCATGGGGTGGGCGTCACAGCTCAGCAGATAAGAGCTCAGCATCAGGTGTGAGATTGTTCTCTCCACTGCTGGAGAAGATGCCTGACCTCACCAAGGAACCGAAGTTTGAGAGGGCTCAAACCTCTACTCTGCAGTAGGTGTAGTGTATGTGCAAACTGTATTTGTGGGTGACACACTTGTGTGCGAGGGCAAGAATGTATATTGTTTGCTCTTGTTTGTTTGACTTTACCATGTGTGTGTTACAACATGCATGGTTTGTTGGTAGTTTAATGTCTGTGGCTGTGTAAATAGACTTAACTTCCCCTTGCTGGCTGCCTTCCCCAGGAAGGGTGTAGTCAGAAGGGGCCAAAGCATGTTTCTCAGTAATGGGAGTGTGTGTGCTGCTTGTTGTAGTGAGCATGTACCTGGGTGTGCATGTGTGCTGTTGGTGTGTGCTTCTCGTGAGATTTTTGCATTGTGTGTGGCCTTGTGTGTTTTGGTGATGTGTGTGTGTATAATGTATATATGCTGAGTTGAGTGTTTACCAGGTGTGTCATGCGTCAGGTGTGTTGAAGTGCATTGTGAGTGTGTTTGTGGGTGAATGATACATCATTGTGTATATCTCACTTTTCTTGTCATTTATCCCTTGTATGAATGTATGTGTTTATGAACTGAACCACGTACTGGCTATCTTTCTTTTAGCATAGGAACTTACGACCGATTTGATAGAATTCTCAAATCTGCAGTGTTTGTGCATGTGTGATTTGTATGCGTTTGGGGGACTTCTGATTTTTCCCCATGACTCAAATGTTTCCTTCAGTACCTTCCTCTGGAGGACCATTGACTGAGATAATCTAAGCTCCAAGCAAATGCCTGTTCTTTAAATGGATCTGCTATGATTTTCATATACCTGAATGTGACTGAATCACTCAGAGTTTTTTAACCCTTCACTTAATGTCCCAGGCAAAGACACGTGAAGTGTAATGCTGTGTGAAGTTAGAGTGCAGAACCCTCAGCAAATGGTGGTGAGACCCTGGGAAAATCATTTAACTTCTTGGCCTCAGTTTTAAATCTATAAAATAGAAGTAATTACAGTTGCCTTATGATACTTACAGGCCCTCAATAAATATTAATTGTTTGAATAAATGATAATGAATGTGAGAGTCTTTTGTCAAGTAGAAAATAGATCAATATAAATTAAGAGAGCTATCTAGGCAGGGAACTAAGAACATTTTGATCTACTTTAGCTTCTTTGCAGCCCTAAAGGAACACAGGTTGTCTGGTTCTCCTAACCAATGATGGAGGAAGTTTCCATGTGCAGTGGTTGAGAGCATGGGATCTGATCACACCCACATATTATATAGAGCTACATGAAGGAATCAATGTATAAGTTTCAACCTACAGAAATGGAAATATTATGTTTATATATATATATGTAATTTATATCATTTATGTTTCTATATTCCAAGAGCTAAAATAGGTGAAGGAACATTCATTCTTATTGCAGCTTGAAAGATTTTTTTAAATCTAGGAATGTAAAGCTGATGTTTGGATTTAATTAGGAAGTGTAGGTAAGTCCTTAGCCTACTACCCAAATGTTCTCCATTCTTATGAAAGGTAGTTTGTGGACTATTGTGGTTTGGGAGCTATTCTGGCATCAGGTGGCTTTAAATGACCACCAACTTCTAGAGCAACTGTGAATTTAATGCTGTAGGTCACTGGGACCCGGCCAGATTAAAAGGAGTGTAACAATACTCCAACAGCGCCATTTCAGCACTGGAGTCTCACATTATTATAAAGAAGGAAAAACTGATCTCACTTTGCTGAGATTCATCTACTCTTTCTGCTACAGTGAACGATTATGATTTGTCTCTGTCTTGTAGTGAATCATCCTTCTATGCTCATCAAGATCTATACTCAGAGAGAGCAGCAACCTTGCCTTTCTTATTCACTGCTGCAATCTCAATCCTTAGTAGAGGTCCATGCTCAGCCTCAATGTTCAACAAATATTGGTTGAATAAACCAATGAACCCTTTCTTGCTTCTGTGTAATCAGTTCTTGCTGGCACCTTTTGGGTGTGATGGTTTCTGGAAGCCTAACTGGGATAGAACAAAGTTGCATGCACCCATAGGTGTGAGAAGTTAACTTAAAAATTAGTTGTATTTAAAAATTTAAAATTTAAAACTTGGTTGTTTAAAATTTAAAGTTCATTGTATTTAAAAATTCATTGTTTTCCCAGAGAATTACAGTACTACATGTGATGGTCCTGATCATCTTTTCTAGGTTCCAGAGATTTCCAAACCTTCTGCATCCACGGCATATAGAACAGCAGTATGAGGCCTGAGAACCAGAGCAGAGTGTCTGAGTTCCTCCTCCTGGGGCTCCCCATTCCACCAGAGCAGCAGGGCATCTTCTGTGCCCTGTTCCTGGTCATGTACCTGACCACAGTGCTGGGGAACCTGCTCATCATCCTGCTCATCAGGCTGGACTCTCGCCTCCACACCCCCATGTACTTCTTCCTCAGCCACTTGGCCTTCTCTGACATTTCCCTTTCATCAGTCACAGTTCCAAAGATGCTCATGAACATGCAGACTCAGCAACAATCCATCCCCTATGTGGGGTGCGTTTCTCAGATGTGTTTTTTCTTAGTTTTTGCTTGTCTTGATCATTTCCTTCTTGCAGTGATGGCATATGACAGGTATGTGGCCATCTGTCAGCCACTCCATTACACAATTGTTGTGAGGCAAGAGCTGTGTGTCTCATTAATAACTGGGTCCTGGTTCTTCTCTTGTGCACAAGCCCTATTGCACACCCTCCTCTTTGTCCAACTGTCCTTCTGTGCTTACAATACCATCCCCCACTTCTTCTGTGACCTCACTGCACTCCTGAAGATGAGCTGCTCTGACATCTCCCTCAATGAGCTGGTCATCTTCACCGAAGGAGGAATGCTTTTCTTCTTGCTTTTGAGTAGTATCTTGGGCTCTTATATCTGTATAGGGACCACGATCCTGAAGGTCCCCTCCACCAACAGACTCTTTAAAGCCTTTTCTACCTGTGGCTCCCATCTCTTTGTTGTGACTTTATATTATGGGACACTTGGAGGTGTTTACTTTTTCTCCTCATGTTGGGGCTCCAATGACAAAGACATAATTGCTTCAGTCATGTATGCAGTAGTTACCCCCATGCTCAACCCCTTCATCTATAGCCTAAGGAACAGAGATATAAAACAGGCACTAGAATTATTTGTCAACAGGCTAACTTTTTAAAGTGACATTCACTAAATCTTCTTATTGCAGTCATGAGCATGTGAGATGTATCTCCTAAAATTATTGTGTGATTGACAACTCAATATAACTTCAGAAGCATGTTCATTTTGCTGTCATGCATTGTGTTATTAAAATGTTAACTTGGTTAAGTTTGCTACTTGGCTTGTTAAATATTCTTTATTCTTATTTAACTTTTTCTGTTTGCACATCATGTCTTATAGATATGCACAAAATCTTATACAAAATATCACACAATTATCATTTTGAATTTGTCTTTTTCTCCTTTTAGATATGTCGGTTTTTACTTATGTATTTTTTTTATGTTATGTTATTGAGGACCCACAGATTTAGCATCACAATCTGTTCCTGATGGACTGATTATTTTAATTAGTAGTGTGCTGAAGCTCTCTTGCATTGGCTTCAAGCTGGTTATGCATGTTTCTTCCCAGCTCCACATTCAATGGCATCATGTTGGTAGATTGAAATCAGCCATTATGGGAACAATGACACTATGGAAATTGGAAAATCCTACAAAGCAACGCTTTGTAAAAAATAGAGATAGAGAGAAAAGAGTCATTTTTATGTATTTAACAGCACACAACTGCATTTATAATTAGGATATATTCCTCTTTATCTCTACAATGGCTCCTACCTCAACATCTCATCTACTTCTTCTGATATTAGTATAGATATAACTCCTTTCTTCTAATTAGAGTTTACGTAATATTTCTTTTCCATCGCTTTATTTCAAACTCTTCTATGTCCTTATATTTGTGAGGTTTCCATTGTTAACAGTGTAAAGTTGGATTTTGCTCTTTTTATGCAGATCGCTAACCATTATATATCTGGAGAATTTGATCTATTAACATCTAATGTAATCATAATATATTTGATTTTATATTTTTCATATTACTAGATGTTTCCTGTTTGAGACATCACTTTCATATTTATTCTCTCTTCTCTTTCTTCCTTGTATTAAATCAATACGTATTTTGTTATTTATTTCTCCCTCTATTGCCTTATTAATCATATATTATCATTATTTTATAATTCTTTTCTTTGCCTTATGTAGAGATTACTTCTCACTTTCTTTTTAATTTTTTTTATTGTAGTATAATATAAAACACATGCAGTTTACCATTTTAACCATTTGAGCTATACAATTCAGTGGCATTTAGTACATTTATCACCACTACTTCCCCCTAGGACCACAAAAGGAAACTCTATGGAACGTCAATTCAATGGAGGACTTTGTGGCTGTGAAAAAATAATAACAAATATATCTATGAATCAATATGGAGGAATTTCCAGGTTCTTTTGTTCAATTAAAAAAAAACAATGTGTAAAGGAGCATGTACAGCATGCTACTTTTTGTGCAAAAATGAAGTAAAATATACAGCCATCTTCCAATTTGAACAAAAAGAAACACAGGGAGAATAAATCAGAAACTAATGAGATTGCTTACCTACAGGCGGTGGATAGGAATGGGGTAAAAATATGGTGAGATTAGTGTATTTATTTGTATAGTTTTGACTATGTTATCTTTTACCTACTAAAAAATGAATAGAAGAGGGTAGGGAATAAAGCAAAATAAAATAAAAGAAAACAAATAAACCTAACAATATTGTAACTTAATCTCATAATTAGTCTACAGGGGAAAATAAGATAACTAACCTAAGTAATTCCTGAATACAGATTTTTTTCTATATATTATCACAAGAAAGAAGAAAATTTATTTTATTTTATTTTATTTTAATTTTATTTTAGTGAGGAAGATTAACCTGGAGCTAACATCAATCACCAATCCTCCTCTTTCTTGCTGAGGAAGATTGGCCCTGGGCTAACATCCATGCCCATTTTCCTCTACTTTATATGTGGGACGCTTGTCACAGCATGGCTTGATAAGCGGTGCATAGGTCCACACATGGGATCCAAACCCATGAACCCCAGCCCACCAGTGTGGAGCTTGCAAACTTAACCTCTACACCACTGGGCCAGCCCCAAGAAAAAATCTTTAAACAAAGTTTTTGAGCTCCAGTTAGTTTGTCATTAGCAGTGGTAAGAGTTTGAGAATCTGAAATTACTTAACATGTGTTCAAAGACTCAGCAAATAAGTAACAAGGCTCATACAATGCCACCTCAGCACTGGAGTCTCAAGTTGCTTTAAGACAGAAACAACTGATACCAGTTCACTGAGGCTCATTTACTATTTCCCCCATAGTGAATTATTATGATTTGTCTCTGCCTTGGTGTAGTAAATCATCCCTCTATGCTCATCGAGATATACTCTCCCAGAGGACAGGGAATTTGCGTTTCTCTTCACTGTTATGTACTCAGTCCTTGGTGGAGGTACTGATATAGATCCAATGTTCAATAAATAAAGGTTGAATGAAATAGTGAACACCCTCTTGCTTCTGTGCAATGAAGTCTTGTTGACTACTTTTGGGTGTGACGTTTTCCTGGAGCCAGACTGGGATAGAGGGAATATTCACGAATCCACAGGTGTGAGATATTACTGAGAGTGTAGTTAAAAATTGATTATTTTCCCAGAGAATTACAGTATGACATGTGATGGTCCTGATCATCCTTTCTAAGTTCCAGAGGTTCCCAAACCTTCTTCGTCCCCAGCATATAGAAGAGCAGCATGATACCTGAGAAGCAGAGGAGCACGTCTGAGTTCCTCCTCCTGGGGTTCCCTATCCGGGCAGGACAGCAGGGCATGTTCTTCACCCTCTTCTTGGGCGTGTACCTGACCATAGTGCTGGGGAACCTGCTCATCATCCTGCTTTTCAGGCTGGACTCTCCATACCCCCATGTACTTTTTTCTCAGCCACTTGGCCTTCTCTGACTTTTCCCTTTCATCAGTCACAGTCCCAAAGATGCTCACAAACATGCAGGTTCAGCAACAAGCCATCCCCTATGCAGGGTGCATTTCTCAGACGTGTTTTTTCTTGTCTTGACCATTTCCTTCTTGCAGCGGTAGTGTACGATTGGTATGTGGCCGTCGGTCACTCTCTGCACTACTCCATCATAATGAGAGATGAGCTCTGTGTCATCCTGGTGACTGGGTCCTGGTTGTCCTCTTGAACTCAAGTCCTATGGCACACACTCCTCATGGATCAGTTGTCCTTCTGTGAAGGGCTATCATCCCCCACTTCTTTTGTGATCTTGGTGTTGTGCTCAAGTCCTCCTGCTCAGACATCTTCCACAATAAGCTGCTCATTCTTGCTGAAGGAAGACTGATCTTCATCCTGCCATTGAGTGTTATCTTGGGCTCATATATCCTCATGGCAGCCACCGTCCTGAAGGTCTCCTCCTCCGAGAGAATCTGCAAAGCCTTATCTGCATGTGGCTCCCCACTGTTTGTAGTGTTTTTGTACTATGGGGCAATTGCAGGTGTTTACTTGTTCTTCTCATCAGGCAACTCCAACGTCAAGGACATGATTCTTCTTCTTTTTTTTTTTTCTTCTCTTTTTTTTTGTTTATTGTGGTAACATTGTATAAATTTCAGGTGTACATCATTATACTTCTATTTCTGCATAGATTACATAATGTTCACCACCCAAATACTGATTACAATCCATCACCACACACATGTGCCTAATTATCCCTTTTGCCCTCCTCTCTCCCCCCTTCCCTTCTGGTAACCACCAACCCAATCTCTGTCTCAATGTGTTTGTTTGTTGTTGTTATTATCTACTACTTAATGAGTGATATCATACATAATTGCTTCTGTGATGCACATTGTTATCACCTCCATGCTGAATCCTTTCATCTACAGCCTGAGGAATAAGGATATTAAATGTGCTCTTCAGAAAATATTCAGAGCCAAGGACACCCCTTGGTGTCATTAATTCAAATCTCACTGTCATGGGCCTTTATGGGGGCTGTAAAATGTGCCCCCTCAACAGTTGTAACTTGGCCAGCTCTTATCAACAACACTTTAACTCTTAGCTGCTCTGACCTTGGTCTCATTTTACATTCCCTCTCATCTTTATGTCCACCAGATTGTTCTTTTTTCCCTACCTTCCCTCTGAATTCTGTATATTAATGCTCTGCAGTGAAACTGCCAGGCCTCCTGTACTCTGATGATGTCCACTGCAAGCTTGTGAGGTTTTGGAACCACTTCCCTGGGATCTAAGAAGCTTTTTAATCTCCATTTTTTCTTTATAACCCTCCCTATCTGCCACTGATACCAACTGATACCAATTAATATAAGTTTTCAAATTACCACTCAACTTCATTTACTTCATGTGTGAGAAATTCAGAAGTTACCAAACTGTTATATCTATGAAAGAGATGAGTAGTTATCACAGCTGGTATTCATTAAGCATTTAAATGTATATTTATTACTCTTCAGTACAATCCTCTTATAAGGGTGTTAATATTGTCCATACTTACAGAGAATTAAACTAAAGCCCAAGGAGACCAATTAAGCAGCTGCTTCAGGAATTAACCTCAGACATACGCCACTTCAAAGGATCATGTGTTTAACCATATTACTTTATTGCCATTTTCTGATTTCATATAGGGTATTTGCCAGTTTGGCTGTTTTATATATAAAGCATAGAGTATGTCTTCTTTTGTGTTCCCATTTTGTTTTGTTCTGTATAGTTGTGGTTAACTCATTCTCATGGCTTTATGGTTTTCAGTTGTGTCTGTAATCTTTAATGTTTCATCCATTCTAGTTTGGACCGACATTTGGTTGTTCTCACTTTGGGGCTTGTGTATATACTTAGTAATGGAATTTTTAGATGAACATTTATGTATATTCCAATTAAGTAATAGATAATTTTTAAAAAGTTAGACAGAGTGCTTGTAATAGTTTATACTCCTCTCAGTAATATATAAAAAGATGTGGTCCATTTACTCACCAACACTTATACTGTCAATTTTTTCCATTGTACACATTCTTATGGATTTTTAGAAGTACTGTGTGGGTTTTTTCATTTGCATTTGTCTGATAACTCGTGTGGTTTATCTCCTTTGCCCGTGCTTATTGGGTATTTGGGTATCCTCTGTTGTAAATGCACTGTTCCTAGTCACTTGCTGCTGTTTTATTGGGTAGTCTGTTTTTTTGTATTGATTTCCAGGAATTCTTTATGTATCCTGGACATAAGCCTTTTGCTGGATATAGTATTGAGAATTTACTCTTTCATCATGGGGCTTGCTTTTTCATAATCTAAATTGGTCTTTTGATGAACAGAGTTTACATATCTTAATTAGTCATATATATAAATTTATTTTTTCCTTTGTGGCTAACTCTGTGTCCTATTTAAGAAATTTTTGTCTACTAAAACCTCATAAAAAATAAACCTTATATTTGTGGTCATCTGGTTTTTAATACAGGAATGCAGGCAAGTCAATGGAGAAGGGATAATCTTTTCAGTACAGGGTGCTTAAAAATTGAATATCCTCATGAAAAACCTTAAACTATACCCTTACTTCATTCCACACTCAAAAAGGATCATAGACCTAAATATAAGACCTAAAACTACAAAACTATTAGAAAACAAAAAGATCAAATCTTTATTTCTTTGGTTTAGGCAAAGATTGCTTAAATGATCCATAAAAGAAAAAAGTCATAAATTGGACTTCATCAAACTAAAAAAATCACAGCTTGTGATGTCAAGAGCGGAAGAAGAGCAAGTGTGCACACAGTGAGACTTGACTGTCAGATAATAGCTTGTGAGTGAATAGAGTTCACATGACTTCCATGCTCTACTGGGTACTAGACAGCTTAGGTCACCTCCTCCTCTCAAACTCAACCTCCCCCTCAAATTCAACCGCCTTCTCGGCTGGCCATGGCATCCTGGAACTGCTGGTACTCTGACACCAAGTCTTTCATGTTGTTCTTGGCCTCAGTAAACTCCATCTTGTCCATACCCTCACCTGTGTACCAGTAACATGGCAGTGAACTACTCCAAGATGCAACTGAACAAATCCTGGATGGCTGCGTTGTTGCCAATGAGAGTGGCGGACATTTTTAGCCCCTGAGGTGGGATGTCACAGAAAGTTGTTTTCACATTGCTGGTAGCAACTTTCATTCTTTTGCATGTGGATATCCAGTTTCCCAACACCGTTTGTTGAAGAGACTGTCCTTTCCCCATTCTGCATTCTTGGCTCCCTTGTCAAAGATTAGTTGATGGTATATGCATGGGTTTATTTCTGGGCTCTGTATTCTGTTCCATTATCTAAATGTCTGTTTTCATGCCAATAACATGTTGTGTTGATTGTCATAGGTTTGTAGTATACCTCCAGCTTTGTTCATTTGATAACTCCAGTTTTGTTCATTTTTCTCAAGATTGCTTTGGCTTCAGGGGATCTTTTGTGGTTCTCTATGAATGGAATGAATGGTGGCAGTGGAATTTATGCTCTAATGCAGTTCAGGGCCAGTGGTGTGGGAATCTATAAGGGCTGGTACTACTTTGTCTGGGCCTTTCTGTGATGTATGAAGAGGCAGGTTCCATTGCTGTGTTCAGAGGCCAAGGATGTTCATGGCCTCTCCTCCTCCTCATGATCAGGAAGACAGGAAGCCAACATGCCACTGACATTAGGGACACCTTCTCCTGGGACTCCTGTGGCTCAGGCCCTTTGGTTCCTGCACAGGATACATTGCAAGAGGAAGGCGAGATGTTGGGCAACTAGCTCTTTTGGCTTCTTCTCTAACTAGAAACTTCAGGTTGTGTTCCCCTGGGTCTTAGTCCTGTTGGTGAACGTGGATTTTCCAGTTCATTGTTCTAATGCTTGTAAGTAGGCATGGAAGGTGCTAAATATCTCTAGGCCATGGAGGCATAAGAGATGAGTATTCAGGTAGCAGCCTGAACCTGCAAGAATTGACATTGATTAGAGCAAGGTGTGGAGAAATCACCTAGCCTCCATATGTGCATTTATGTGAGGACTAGGAGAGAGCAAGAAAAGACGAGTTTACATTGCTTGTATAACCATGCGCTTTTAGTGGGTAACTGACACACACACTGACCAGTATGATGCTACTAGCCACATGTGGCCATGAAATTAAAATTAACCAAAATTAAAATTTTCATTCCTTAGTTTCACTAGCTGTATTTCAAGTCCCCAGTAGTTCTCTGTTAGTAAGAGGGAGAATCCAGAGTCTTTTTTCTAGAGATTGTAGACTTAAGCTCCCACTCTTGAACAAGGCACCGTCACTACCCTACAGCACCTTACAGAGGAGTAGAGAGACTTGTAAATATTTAAGGGACTCTGTGTTCTAATGGAGGCCTGTGTAGTTGTAGGGGCCTGCAGAAGCCTGCTGAAACCCTTACATTACCTGGGCCATACATTTTGCTGTACAGGGAAGCTGATCTCATGATGCAGAGGCCATGGGTGACTAGGGAACCTCCTGCTTCCCATCTGGAGACTTGAACCAAAGCCCAAGGTATGACTGACACTGGGGACACTTTCTCTGGTAATTCCAGTTGCAGCACGGTCCCTCTGAACCCTAAACATGCCCCTTCCTGAGGGGCCAGGAATAAGTTGGGCAATTAGCTGTTAGTTCTCAGGGACTTGGGGATGTTTCCCTCTGGGGTCTCTTTCTGATGGCTCAAAGGAAATCTTCTTGCCCATTGTTTTGAAGGTGGTGGACAGACATGAAAGTCTGTAAAGGTTCTTGGGCAGGCAAAGTTTGCTCTTTTTCCTTGGATCCTGGGTGTTCTGGAAAGAAAGTGAGGATTCAGGTAACAGCAGGAAGCAGAAGGTATCACTACTCATAGCAGTGGTTTAGATCAGAAGGAGCCCAGTAATCTCCATAGTTGCCTGTGAGTGGTGTGTGTGTGTGCGTGTGTGTGACCACTTTCCAGTGTGATAGATTTATGTCCTTGGGTTTGACTTCTCTGATGCTCAGCATCCTCCATTCTCAAATAGGAATAACGATAATTGCTGTAAGATTTCATCTGCAAGGTGCTTAACAAGTGCTAGGCACATCACAAGCACTTAGTAAGTTGTAGCCTTGTGGAGGCTGGGACACCTGACTCTCCATTTCCTACTGCTTAGGAGACAATATTTGGTATGAAGACAGGAATACTAGCCCCATCCAAAGGCTCTCTCCCAACACTCCAGGTCTCAGCTTCTCCTCTTCTTTACTGAGCATTTTCCCAGCCACTTCTTTCACACGTGGTACTGATGAAATCAAAATGCCGTGTCTGTACTGAACCCTTCCCTTCAAATTACAGCTCTATAGTTTTATTAGGTGCTCTGGTACTCCTCCAGGAAATGTTTGAGATCCTGGGTTAAGTCTGATCTAGCAACCTTAAGCAAGAAGCCAGTCCTTGGCAGAGGGTGAAGTACTTGCCCCCTCCTCATGCCCCATGAACTGAGCCAACCAATGACCCCAAGCAACTTCCTGGTCTGGAACAAGCATCTACTGTCAGGTCCTTACACAACAATGTTCATGTCAAGTTCCCCTCCCAAACATATGGGTATTTCAACTAAGGTTAAACTAAGGTTTAACCTTAGTTTAGCCTCTCCTACCTCCCATGGAAAGAAATGAGTGGATTCTCTCTCTCATGAAAAGATTATGAGAAGATCTACCTTTGAGACCAGGTTCCACTGGCCTCAAATCTATACAGTACAATACAATGTCTATGTGATATTTTGTAAGTGATTTCACTACTCCTGTTAGCAAAATGGAAGAAAAAAAATCACTGTCTTCCCTATTTCCCAGATGCAATATAATCATTGCTGGATTGAATGAAATTGAAGGTATATGAAAGCCATTTGCAAACTAAAGGACTGTAGGAATCTGAGTGACAACAGTTATCTGAGCAGGAGGTCTCCTTCAAATCCTGAAATAATATTTCTTAAAGTCCTGGCCCTTTTGTCTATTTAAGGAGAGGAAGAAATGGTAGGGTCATAGGAGCAGAGATTCCAACTAATTAAAGAAAAAAAAAACGTGAAAGAGAACTGTGCTAGTTTCTCACTCTTTCTGAGTATGTATATAATACAGTTTAATAACACCTATATCCTGAAAATGTGGAAAAAGTTTAATGAGGCAATAACACAAAAATGTATTTGTCTGAGATAGTGTTCATTAAATTTCAATTATTATCAGTGTGAATCAGTATTAGGAAATAGTGATGGTCAATCAGGTAATTGTGGATTCTAATAGACACCTCCAACCCTTCAGTATCTCCTTGTTCTCGGATCTCAGATCTCAGGAGTCTTCCTACCTATGAATACCCAGATCTGAGCCAACTTGAAGAACCAGATATAGATGGAAATGGATGGAGATATATGAACTGAAGTAAGGTTTATTTCTTGGCAAAAAGATAAACATGCACTAAAGCTAGTTCCACCAAGGAATTCACCCCAGTGATAGGATGAACTTGAGAGTGTGAGAGCTCAGACAGGTTAAGCCTAATTTTAGGTCAGCTACTTGGTCCTTAGTGGTGACCATCTCACAAGGCTGTTTGATTAAATTCCTAAATTTGATACTGGTTTTATTTGGATACTTATCCTGCCATAAAAATAATCGGTAAAATTTTGTGTTCATTTTATGCAGGACGCTGTTCTTAGATTTTAATATGCATTGAATGAGAATCCTCTTATTAACTTTATGAACGTGTGATATTGGTGTCTTCACATTATAGAGGCACAACGTGAGGCCAAGAGAGATTTAGCTTTCCAAGTCATATAGCTAGAAAGTAGTGGGAACAGAATCTCAACAGGAGCAACCTGGCTGCAGATCCATATCTTTAGTCAGCCCTCTGTCAGGTGTTCCCTAGAGGGTCAGTGTCCTGAGGGAAGATGGCCTATGTCCTTATTCTTGTATCTCCAATTAGTAGCAGTGCCAGGAACATGGTTGATTAAAAAAATTAGAAGAATAAATTTGCTCTGGTTTCCACTGGAAGGAATCAGATTGAGCATTGAGGGTATGTCACTGACATTTGCAATACTAGGTTCTGATGGAAATTCAGGCAGTTATCCTTTTTCTCCAGGAGAAAGTAAAAAACCCCACTGTGGTGGCCATAATCACACTTTCAAAGTCTTTGACATTTTCCACTTCCCTTCATCCCCAACAGACAGAAGAGGAGCATGAGGAGGGAGAATCAGAGCAGCGTGTCTGAGTTCCTCCTCTTGGGGCTCCCCATCCAGCCAGAGCAGCAGGGCGTGTTATTTTTCCTGTTGCTGCGCATGTACCTGACCACGGTGCTGGGGAACCTGCTCATCATCCTGCTCATCAGGCTGGACTCTCACCTCCACACCCCCATGTACTTCTTCCTCAGCCACTTGGCCCTCACTGGCATCTCCTTTTCATCTGTTACTGTCCCTAAGATGCTGATAAACATGCATACTCAGAATCAATCCATCCCCTGTGCAGGGTATGTAACACAGATGTATTTTTTCCTATTTTTTGTTGTATTGATAATCTCCTTCTTGCAGTACTGGCCTATGACAGGTACATGGCCATCTGTCATCCTCTCCACTACACTGCCATCATTCAAGAAAACCTGTGCATCTTACTAGTGGCTGTGTCCTGGTTATTCTCCTGTAGCAGTGCAATGTCCCACACTCTCAGCCTGGCCTGGCTGTCCTTCTGTGCTGAGAACACTATCCCTCATTTCTTTTGTGATCTTGCTGCTCTGCTCAAATTGTCCTGCTCTGACACCTCCATCAGTGAGCTGGTCATTTTCACTGTGGGGGCACTGGGAATCATCATACCACTGACTGGCATCCAAGTCTCTTAACGTCCACATTGGGGTCTCCATCCTGAAGTTTCCTTCTACCGAAGGAATCTGGAAATCCTTGTCCACCTGTGGCTCTCATTTGTCTGTGGTATTCCTTTCCTATGGGACAATTATGGCACTGTACATTTTCCAATCATCAAACAACTCCCATGACAAAGACATAATTGCTCCAGTAATGTATACAGTAGTCACTCCCATGCTGAACCCTTTCATCTACTGTCCGAGTAACAGAGACATGAAGGGGCCTCTGGGGAGATTTTTCAGGAGGAAGATCTTTTTCTCTAACACAATCTAGAACAATCACATTACCATCTCAGTTCTTAACTCACCTAAAGGCTCTATCAGTGATTCCTCCTTGTAAACTATTCAGAGGACCATCCTTGTTGCTAACACCCACCCCACCTCCCTTTTTTCAGTCACTTGCTTTGACTGTTCTTCCTGTTTGCTCCCCCTGAACCCAGTGAGTTCATTCATACCTCCAGGCACAGACACAGCAAGTGATATTTGCGGTAACCATCTGTGTTCTTTGAACCAACTTCTTTTTGTTTTGGCTTTGTTTTATGTCTCTCTGTGTTTTTATAACCTTGGGATCTGGCACATACAGTAGCACCATTATCTCAGTTGTCTTCAAAGCACCAAACTTCTTTTAAGTCATGAGAAGGAATTGTCATCCTTAACAATTACAGTATTGCCTTAGGGTCATGAATAGACAAACAAAAACATCTTTGCTTTGATGCTTGTGTTTCCTCTTTAAGGAAAAAGAAATTTTGACTGTAAATTTATTTGCTATTTGTATTTTTAAGGCATTTTTATAAGCTGTCATGTTCTTATTTTTAAGTTTCTGATTCCTATGTTGAAGAATATTAGAATTATCAAATGTGGTGTGGTTTGGAAATGGCAATCTTTTGTAGTGTTTATGTAGACCTCTTATATGAATTTGTGATAATGTTTGTGAAACTTAATGGTGTAGAGAATTGGAACCCTCTTAAAATGCTTGTATAAAAATTAATGATAATCTATATTTTAGCAATCACCCCCTTAGTTTCACTCTTAATTTTTAAAATATTTTTTTCCTAGAGTTCTAAATCTCAACTTAACTCCAAAGTTTAAGGTGAGGAAATTTGGATTGCTGGCTTATTAATGGAGTAGCTGACTAATTAAGTGCTACTTATGGTTTCCTAAAATGTAAACATAATACATAATTTCTGGCAGGTGATTCTAATGTGCAGCTGAGGTTGAGAACATCTGGACTAAGTAACTAAGAGCAACATATGCAACTGAATCAAGATGCATATCTTGAAAATAAACATCCACACCTACACTGGGAATTGCTCTAGATAATTGATATGCCATAACCCAGGAGGAAAATTATGCCAAATTTTGCAACACATCTGAAAGAACCTGTGATCCTTGGGAGCCTTGTTGATAATGAAATGTGGTCCAAACATCAAGAATCATCTCTTGGTGAGGCTTTGGAATAAGGTGGATGGAACTCTGATGACCCATCCTTTAAATAGAGACTGGGTGGAAAAAGCTTAATCTTCCAAAGGAATCTGCTCCAAAAAATGAAGATAGAGAAAAAAATGTGTCCATGTTAAATTTGGCTGTGAAATACATTTATGTGGAAAGTCTTCCCTGGTGCGAAAATTGTGTTAATCATGATAATGGGAGGGAGGTCTCAATGGAAATGTCTCTGTTGTCCAAGCTGACTCCTGATTATTTCTTATTTCTTCATTTTCATTTACAGTTTTATCGGGAAGTAATTGACATACAGTTTTAAAATGTCAACTTAATGTATTTTGACACATACATGTGAAACCATCACTATAATCAAGATAATGAACATATCCATCACATGCAAAAGTCACCCTGAAAAGTTTCCTCATATGCTTTTGTTAGCCTGCCCTCCTCCTCTTATCCCGATATTAGTAATTTGTAACTTTTCTCTTTTTTTCTCGATCAGTCTGGTTTATCAATTTTATCATTTTTCTCAAAGAACCAACTTTTGGTTTTACTGCTATTATGTATTGTTTTTCTGTTTTCTATTTCACTGATTTCTACTTTTCTCCTTATTATTTCTGTTGTTTTGTCTACTTTGGATTTAACTTGTTCTCCTCTTTCTAGTATCTTAAGGTAAAATCTTACATGACTGATATGGGACCTTTCTTCTTTTCTAATACAGGCATTTAGTGCTATAGATTTCCCTCTAAGCACTCATGTTGGCTCATCTCACAAATTTTGATATATGCTGTTCTCATTTCCAGTCAGTTGAAAGGATTTTCTAAATTTCCTTTGACTTTTTCCCTTGACCTGTGGTTTACTTAGAAGTGTGTAATTTATCCATTCTTTATCCATTTGTCCCTTCATGGGCACTTAGGTTTCTTCCAAGTCTTGACTATTGTGAATAATGGTGCAATGAACACAGGGCTACAAAGAAGATGTGGTATATACACACAATGGAACACTACTCAGCCATAAGAAATGATGAAATCCAGCCATTTGTGACAACATGGATGGACATTGAGGGTATTATGCAAAGTGAAATAAGTCAGAGGGAAAATGTCAAATGGGGTATGACCTCATTCATTAAGTAGTAGATAATAACAACAACAAACAAACACATAGAGACAGAGATTGGATTGGTGGTTACCAGAGGGGAAGGGGGAAGGGAGGAGGGTGAAAGGGATAATTAGACACATGTGTGTGGTTATGGATTGTAATTAGTATTTGGGTGGTGAACATGAGAACATGATGTAACCCATGCAGAAATAGAAGTATAGTGATGTACACCTGAAATTTATAGTGTTACAAACCAATGTTAGCACAATAAACAAAAAAAAAAAAAAGAAAGAAAAGAAATCCTTAAAATGGCAAAAAAAAAAAAAAAGTGTGTAACTTAGCTTCCAAATATTTGGGGATTTTTCCCTGATATCTTTTATTGATTCCTAAACTAATTCCATTTTGGTCAGAAAGCATACTTTGTAAGATTTGAATCCTTTTAAAATTAGTGAAACTCATTTAGTGGCCCAGCATGTGATACATCTTTGTAAATGTTACACATGCCGTTGTAAAGAAGGTATATCTTGCTGTCATTGGGTAGAATGTTCTAGAAAGCTCAATTAGGACAAGTTGGTTGACAGTGTTGTTCATGTCTTTTATATTATTACTACTTCCTATCTACTTTTCTGTTGATTATTGAGAGAACAGTGTTAAAATCTCCAATTATAAGTGTGGATTTGTGTATTTCTCCTTATAGTTCTGGCAGATGTGCTTCTTGCTCCTCTCTTTGTTTAAACCTGTTATTAGGTGCATATATATTTAAAATGTTTAATTCTATGTATGAATTTATCCCTTTATTATCATGAAATGACAGTCTTTTATCCTTTCAATATTCTTTGCTCTTAAATCTACTTTGTTTAATACGAACGTAGCTACTCCAGGTTTATTTTGATTAGTGTCTGCATGATATATATTTTTCTATCCTTTAACTTATTTTTATCTTCAGTTTAAAGGGGAGTTTCTTACGGGAAGTATATATTTGAGTCTTGCTTTTTGATCCAATCTAAGTATCTCTGTCTCTTAATTTGGATTTTTAAATAGCTCACACTCAACGTGATTATTGATATGATTTGGTTTGAAATTACCATCTTGGTATTTTTTTTCTATTTGTCTCATTTGTGTTTTGTACAATTTTCTCTTTTTCTCTGACTTCTCCTGGAGGAACTGAGGCATCTTTTATGATTCCATTTTACCTCCTTTGTTGGCTTATTAGCTACGTATTTTTTTACGTGTGTGGTTGTTTTTGGGCTTAAAGCCATCATCTTTAACCCATCACAGTGTAACTTCAAGTAATATTACACCACTTCACATACGCGCAAATGACTTACAATATATGCTCCCATTTCCATTCTCTCTGGTTTTGTGCCATTGTCATCACACACTCTACTATTACATTTGTTATAAACCTCACAATAAATTTATTCTTTTAGAGTTAAACCGTTAATTTTATTTTAATGTGACTGAAAATTAAGAAAATGTGTTTTATGTTTATCCAAATGTTTAATATTTCTGATATTCTTCAACCAGATTTTAATTTAATATCATTTTCTTTTGCCTGAAGGCCTTTTTTAGACATATTTCTTTACATGTTGTCTGGTGATAAATATTTTCAGCTCTTTGACATCTGAAAAGTTATTTTCACTGGTAAAAACTTCTAGCTTAACAGTTTTGTTCTTTCAGTACTTTGAGGATGTTGCTCATTGTCTTTTGGTTTGAAATATTTCCATGATAAATTTGCTCTTATCCTTACCTTTTTTCAAAATGTGTCTTTTTTTCTGTCTGCCTTCAAGATTTTCTCTTTATCACTGGTTTCAAGTAATTTGATTATGATGTGCTTCATTATAGTTTCTCACATTAAAAAAACATTTTATTGAGGTACGATCAACATACAAAAAGCTGCATGTATTTAATGTATACAACTTGATGAGTTTAGTGATAAGTATACACTCGTGAGATCGTCACCACAATCTATGCCAGAAACATATCCACCCTCAACAAAATATCAGCAAACAGAATTCGACAATACATTAAAATGATCGTACACCATGATCAAGTGGGATTTATTCTAGGGATGCAAGGATGGTTCAAAATCTGCAAAATAATCAGTTTGATACACCACGCCAAGAAAATGAGGGATAAAAATCATGTGAACACCTCAATAGAAGCAAAAAGAAAGCATTTTATAAAATCCCACATCCATTTATTGTAAAAACTCTCAACAAAGTGGGTACAAAGGGAAATACCTCAACATAATAAAGGTTATATATGGCAAGCTCATATTACCATCATATTCAATGTTGAAAAGCTAAGAGCTTTTCCTCTAAGATTAGGAATAAGACAAGGAGTGCCCACTTTAACCACTTTTATTCAACATAGTATTGGAAGTCTTAGCCAGAGCAATTAAGCAAGAAAAAGAAAAAAAGTCATCCAAATGAGAAAGAAAGAAGTAAAACTGTCACTGTTTGCAGATAACATATTATATGTAGAAAACCCTACAGACTCCACCAAAAATCTGTTAGAACTAATAAACAAATTCAGTAAAGTTGCAGGATACAAAATCAACCTACAAAAATCTGTTGCATTGCTACATACTAATAATAAACTATCAAAAAGAGAAATTAAGAAAATGATCCCATTTATGTTTGCATCAAAAAGAATAAAATACCTAGGAATAAATTTACCCATGGATGTCAAAGACTTGTACACCAAAAACTATAAGACATTCATGAAAGAAATTGAAGAAAACACAAATAAAAGGAAAGATATTCCATGCTCATAGATTGGAAGAATTAATATTGTTAAAATGTCTATTCTACCCAAATCAATATACAGATTGAATGCAATCTCTATCAAAACTCCAATGGCATTTTTCACAGAAATAGAACAAACAATCCTAAAATTTGTGTGGAATCACAAAAGACCCCTAATAGCCAAAGCAATCTTGAGAAAGAAGAACAAAGCTGGAGGCATCAATCTCCCTAATTTAAAATTATATTACAAAGCTATAGAAATCAAAACAGTATGATATTGGCATAAAAGCAGACTCATAGATCAAAGGAACAGAACAGAGAGCCCAGAAATAAACCCACAAGTATATGATAAGTTAATACACTTAACAGAGCCAAGAATATACAAGAGGAAAGGAGAGCCTCTTCAATAGACGATGTTTGGAAAATAGCCACATGCAAAACAGCGAACTGGGCCACTATCTTACACCATACACAAAAATTAACTCAAAATAGATTAAACACTTGAATATAAGACCTGAAACCATAAAACTCCTGGAAGAAAAGTAGTAGTAAAAAAAAGCAGTAACCTCCTTGACATTAATCTTGGTGATGATTTTTTTGGATTTGACTCCCAAAGCAAAGGCAACCAAAGCAAACAGAAACAAGTGGGACTACATCAGACTAAAAAGCTTCTGCACAGCAAAGGAAACCATCAACGAAATGAGAAGGCAACTTACTGAAAGGGAGAAAATATTTGCAAATCATGTATCTGATAATGGGTTAATATCCAAAATATGTAATGCACTCATACAACTCAATAGCAAGAAAAAAAATATAATTAAAAAATGGGCGGAGGATACAAATAGATATTTTTCCAAAAAAGATACACAGATGGCCAACAGGTACATGCAAAGATGTTCAACACCACTAATCATCAGGGAAATGCAAATCAAAACCACAGTGAGACACAACCTCACTCCTGTTAGAAAAAGACAAGAAATAACAAGTGTAGGCACGGATGTGGAAAAAATTAGCCCTTGTGCACTGTTGGTGAGAATGTAAATTGCTGCAGCCACTATGGAAAATTGTATGTAGTTTCATCAAAAAATTAAAAATAGAACTACCATATGATCCAGCAATTCCACTTCTGGATATTTATCCAAAGAAAATGAAAACACTAATTCAAGAAGATATATGTAAGTTCTTTGGATAAATACCCACCAATGTGTAAAAATACACGTACCCCTGTGTTCATTGCAGCATTATTCACAATAGCCAAGACTTGGAAGCAACCTAAGTGCCCATCAAGGGACGAATGGATAAAGAAGATGTGGTATATATACACAACGGAATACTACACAGCCATAAGAAACGATGAAATCCAAGCATTTGTGACAACATGGATGGACATTGAGGGTATTATGCAAAGTGAAATAAGTCAGAGGGAGATGGTCAAATACCGTATGATTTCCTTCATTAAGTAGTAGATAATAACAACAATAAACAAACACATAGAGACAGAGATTGGATTGGTGGTTACCAGGGGGGAAGGGGGGAGGGAGGAGGATGAAAGGGATAATTTGGCACATGTGTGTGGTAATGGGTTGTAATTAGTATTTTGGTGGTGAACATGATGTAATCTATGCAGAAATAGAAGTATAATGCTGTACACCTGAAATTTATACAATGTTATAAACCAATGTTACTGCAATAAGCAAAAAATTAAAAATAAATAAATAAATATAAAAGATATATGCACCTTCACATTCATTGCAGCATTATTTGCAATAGCCAAGATATGGAAACAGCCAAAGCGAATATCAATGGATGGATGGATAAAGAGGATATGGTATTATTCAGCCATAAAAAGAATGAAATTTTGCCATTTGTGACAACATGGATGGACATTAAGGTCATTATGCTAAGTGAAATAAGTCAGACAGAGAAAGACAAATACTATATGATCCAACTTATGTGTGGAATTATAAAAAAAACAACCAAGCTCATAGATACAGAGAACAGATTGGTAGTTGCCAGAGGTGGTAGGTAGGGGGGCGGCTGAAATGGGTGAAGGGGGTCAAAATGTACAATCTTCCACTTATAAAATAAATAAATCATGGAGATGCAACATACAGTGTGGTGACTGTAGTTAATAATACTTTATTGTACATTTGATATTTGCTAAGAGAGCAGACCTTAAAATTCCACATCACAAGAAAAAAAAATTTTGTAAATATGTATGGTGATGAATGTTAATTAGACTTATTGTGATGATCATTTCATAATATATACAAATATTGAATCATTATTTTGTACACCTGAAACAAATATACAGGCATACCTCATTTTATTGTGCCTCAGTTTATTGCTTTTCTGGGATATTGCATTTTATACAAGACCCTCCACCAACAAAAAGATATAACTTGCTGAAGGCTCAGATGATGGTTAGAATTTTTCAGTAATAAATCATTCTTAATTAACATCTGCACATTGTTTGTTTAGACATTATGCTATTGCACACTTAATCGATGACAGTATAGTGTAAACATAACTTTTATACATCCTGGGAAACCAAAAAATTCATGTGACACTTTATTGCGATATACACTTTATTGCAGTGGTCTGGAACTGAACCCACAATGTCTCTGAGGTATGCCTGTAATGTTATATGTTAATTATACATCAATTTAGAAAAATACTCATAAAAGAAAGAACCAAATCTGATAAAGAACATTTGTTAAAAAGAACTAAAGAAAACATCATATTTCATGGTAACATTATTAAGCTTTCCTCCAAGATTTTTTTTTTTTAATTTATTTTTATTGAGGTTTTAATGATTTCTAACATTGTGAAATTTTGGGTTGTACATTTTTGTTTGTCCATCACCATGTATATGACTCCCTTCACCCCTTGTGCCCACCCCCCACCCCCACAGCCCCTGGTAACCACAGTCCAGTTTTTTCTGTCCATGTGATGGTTTATATTCCACATATGAGTGAGATCATACAGTGTTTGTCTTTCTCTTTCTGGCTTATTTCACTTAACATAATACGCTCCAGGCCCATCCATGTTGTTGCAAATGGGATGATTTTGTCTTTTGTAAAGAAATGGAAAGATATCCCATGCACGTGGATTGGAAGAATAAACATAGTCAAGATGTCTATATTACCTAAAGCAATCTACAGATTCAATGCAATCCCAATCAGAATCCCAATGACATTCTTCACAGAAATTGAAAAAAGAATACTAAAATTTATATGGGGCAACAAAAGACCCCGAATAGCTAAAGAAATCCTCCAAGATTTTTAACGAGTTAAGATTAGTGTTATTCACTCTACTTCTTCCCAACTAATGCCTTTATATTAGCATCAGAAAACTGGTGGTGTTGAACATTTAATTCGTGTTCTAACATTACAATTCTTAGAACATGGTTTTGGCCTGATCCTCAGCCATGGCTCCCCCATGGACACATGAGATAAAGAGAGATATTTCTATCTATGGCAGTTTAGATCCACTCTGATGCTTGTCTGTATTTAAGGCTTTGGGTTTTTTTGTTTGTTTGTTCATATTCTTTGGACTGTCAGAATCAGCTATCCCACCCCAAAAATGTTGTGATTGCAGATGTTGTCTTAGAGACTCTGTGTCATAGTCACTTGATCTCCCAATGTTTTGCCCTCCATTTCTGTTCCACAGCCCAGCCACAACAGTTGAAAATTTGAGCAATCAGGTTGCTACCATCTCCCAAAGTTTAGCAGTCTTCTATTGCCCCTCTCATTGTCATGAAGGTGACTCAGATGCTTTCTAAATATATAAGCAACCCAAATCCAGAACCCTATTTTGAGAGTCTGTATCCAGGACAATTCCTGGTGTCAATTACTATATGATGTAGGGCCCTGATGGCAAACAATAATACACTCAGTTGGTGAGAAGCAGTTACCACCCTAGTTCTGAACACAGAAGTGAAAGCATTGTTAGCATATGCCATGAGTGTTCTAGCTGTGAGCAGAGGTCACTTGAGATGAGCTACGGCTGTAGGTAGAGGAATGCAGGTAAATCAAACCCTAGCCTGGTGGGGAGGAGAGAATCTTGACCTCAGGTCTCCTCCCATGGCTTAACCTAATAAGAACGCAGAGACTCAGGAATGTTGGAAACAAGAAAATTTAGGGTTGAAATAATGTTGAGAAAGAAGTGAAAGGACCCTAAAAGTTGTCAGGTTTTAGAAATACAGAAAATCGCCTTCAAACATATATGAAAAAATTCAGGGAAACGAAAAAGTGGTAAGTCACCTCAGTAGCAGTGTCAAATAGTTTAACACGAAACAGAAAACCATTCAAAGATGGTAAAATAAATTAAAATGCTCAGAAAGAATTACACAATCTACTGCCTCAGTAGTATCTGCTATAGATTGAATATTTGTGTGCTCCCAAAATTCATATATTGAAGGCTATTCCCCAATGTGATGGTGTTTGGGGTTGGAGTCTTTGGGAGGCGATTAGGTCATGAAGGTGGAGGCCTCTTGAATGCAATAAGCCTTTATAAAGGAGATCTCAGCGAGCTCCCTTGTCCCTTCTGCCATATGAGGATATAGCAAGAAGATGTCTGTCTATGAACTAGGAAGTTCACCAGACACCAAGTCTGCTGATGCCTTGATCTTGGACTTCCCAGCCTCCAGAACTGTGACAATTAAATTTCTATTATTTATAAGCTGCCCACTCTAGGATATTTTGGTATAGCAACATGAATGAACTAAGACAGGCACCCTGTGACTCTCTCTCCAGATGCCCATGAGATGCCATTCACCTACTGAAGGACATCTTGATTACTTCCAAGTTTTGGCAGTTATGAATTAAGCTGCTATAAACACCCATGAAGATTTTTGTGTGGACATAAGTTTTCAACTCATTCAAGTAGATAGTAAGGAGTGCAATTGCTGGACCATATCATCAGAGTATGTTTAGTTTTGTAAGAAACAGCCAAACTCTCTTCCAAAGTAGCTGTACCATTTTGTATTCCCAGCAGGAGTGTATGAGAGTTCCTGTTGCTCCACATGCTTGCCAGCATTTGGTGTTGTCAGTGTTTTGGATATTGACTTAGTTTCCCTACCCTACCTCTTTGTAGGAAGGGAGCTGATCTACTGACTTCAATAATTATCGAGAGCCTTCTGTGTGTGCAGAATTGTGCTAGGCAGTTGAGTGAAGAGAAACATCAACTACAGGTCTCTTTCTTTGGTGTGCCTACAACTTTTTGGAATAGAGTAAATGAGCCTCATGATATTTTTGGGCAGATATATATGTTTCAGCATTGATGATTTGAGAAGCTTCTTAGATGGAAAAAGAGCCTTGAGCAGGACCTAGAAAATCATGCATTTCTGAGAGGTGGAGAGAGTCTTAGGCAGCCATCCCAGTAATTACAGTGATGGCAGCTGCGACTATGGGTTGACATTGAGAATGATATGTCAAAATGAGGATATCATATACTAGTCAATTTTCTGTGGATTTAGTAAATTCTTTGTTGGAGTGTGAGGCTTCCTCCTCAGATAATGAAAGATTAAGGAAACACTTCCCATTCTAATCAACTATTTCTTCCTTCATGTCTCACATTCTCAGGACACCTACTTTGACCACCCTACTTCAATCTGAACTGCTTCTTGTCACTCCTCGTACCCCTTCCCTGCTCTGTTTTACTCCAGGACACTTTTCACCCATTGCCACGTCATGGATTTTACTATTTTGATTTTTGTGTTTTTGTTTTGTTGTACATTGATTTGTTTGTTTGGGGGTTTTTTTGCTTCCTTCTCTTAAAATGTAAGCTCTACCAGATGACATATTTCTATTTAATTCCATCGCCTAGACTGTCATCTTTATGAAGTCTTTAATAAAAATTTTTCAAAAATAATAAATGAATGAATGAATGAATTCATTTAATCTTTTCCCAATGCTCATTAAGTGCTCCAAGATTAAAAGTTATTGGTGACATATCTTAACATTTATTGAATGTCTTCATGTATAGGCACTGTGATGGACTTGGGCTTCCAAGTCCCAGAATTCTAATATGCATTGTCTCATTTAATCTTCACAACAACCTTATGAGGAAGGTACTATTCTTATTCCCACGTTACACTAAAGACTCTGAATGTTGTATTACTGAATTAAATTGTTCAGGAGCTCACAGTAACTGTCAGAGTCCAAACTCAATACAAGGAATGTCTTTGTCCAGACCCCATGGGATCCATCCTTTCGTTCTTCTACCTTCTGAGCAAGGCATAGCCCCTGCCCTACAGGAGCCTCTCCAGGTGGTGGGGAGACCTGTGAGCTTTAGAGGAGACTTGTGTAGGAGGTGAAAGAGCCTTGCTCTGTGATACAGGGACAGGTTTACTATATCATCGTGGATACTTAAGAGGCCTAGACTGACTTTGTCCTCTCCTGCCACCCATGTGGAACCACCAGATCAGACAGAAAGGAGCCCATAGTGTTACCAACATCAGACACATTGTCTCCAAGGATTCCAGTGGCTCAGCCCCTCTGGCCCCTGCACAGGCTCCTCTCCAAGAGGCCAGCGGGAATTTGTTCAATTAGCCCATGATGATTGTTTCTTTATTGAGGATCCTAGGTGTCTTTCCCCCTGTGTCTTCTTTCTGCAGTAAAATAAATCCCTCTTGCCCATTGTTATGTTCCTGGTAAACAGACATGCAAGTCTGCGAAGGTCCTCATCTCAGAAAGGCTTGTCATTTGGCTCCTGGGTCTCTTGCACAGAAAGCGAGGATAAAGGTAACAGCCTAGAGCATAAAGTATTTGAGCTTACTAAGGACTAGCATATGTCAGAAAGGGCCCGGATTCTGCTCCTGTAAACACGTGGATGTGTGAATATGAGACAGTTGTGTATGTTCTGTGTATTTCTACCCCTGGTTGTCACTGACACACACAGGGAAAATCGCCACCTGAGATGTGCATTGATCAGCCAAGGCTAGAAATCTCCTTTGAGCAATGCCTGTGCTTTAGTGGTTATGTCTAGGATGTCTGTGTAATGTGGTGATTTTAATATCTGTGACTTTCTGGGAGTGCCTGTATGCATGCATTTCTATTACGTGTTGATTGCCAGTTCTTCATATTACTCTTTGTGAATTGTGAGTGTTTTGCATACAAGACAATATATTTATTTATAAACGTTGTGTGAAATAGCTTTGTACCCTGACCATCTTCATCTAGGACATGCATATGTCAGCGAGAATAGGAAATCACCCTTCAACAATATTTTTGTTGGGTTGTGTATGTGTGTGAAAGAAAGAGACAGAGAGAGATTGACTACAAATGTAGAGGTGTCTGTATTGGTTTAACAACCTCACACCTCTACTAAATTTACCTTGAAGGGATAGGGAAAAAGTGAGAGATTAAACCTCAAATAAAGCAATGTGTGCATGCGTGCGTGCATGCGTGTGTGTGTATGTGTATAGAATAGTCTCGCTTTCTGACGTTCCTCTTGACTCAGACCAGAATCCAGTAACACACTTTCAAGCTGGATTCTCCTTAAGCCCTGTTGGGGCCATTGGACTATGTGGATTGAGTGTTCCAATAATGCACCCACAGCTCTAAATGTTTCTCACTCTGGCCTTTAGCATTGTCCATATATACACTTTTGGAGCATAGTAGCCTGGTTAAGCGTCCAGGTTCTGGTGTCCTCAAAACCTGGCGGTTGCCATGCAATAGTTTTGTGGCCTTACATTTGATCTCTCTGAGGCCAGCAGCCTTAAATGTAAAAGAGGATAATAATAGCTGCTGTAAGATATTGTTTGCAATAGTTTAATCCATTTCAGGCAGATAGTAAGCACCAAGTTCATGGTAGCCAGCTGTGTAATTGTTCCCCAAATGGAGGCTGACTTACCAGACTCTCCGTTCAGGTAACTCTAACATGGGAGAATATGTTGTGTCAGTTAGAACTTCAAGACCACTCAAAGATTCTCTCTCAAAACTGGAGAGAGAAATGAAACAGCTTCATTGCTGAGTATAGGTCACACTGCCCTTTATAAACAAGATGAATGTTCCCTTCCTGCTGGTTCACCCCTTGACACCACAGCACCTGTGCCTGTACCAGATTTTCTGCTTCCACCTGCATTTGACCCGCAGAGAACCTCTTGGCTTAAGTATCCCTCAGAAATTGTCAATAAGCAGCCAAGCCTCAGCAGGGGAGTGAGGTCACCTCTTTTCTGCTAGTGTCCCTGAGAATCACTCTGGTCTGGAACAAGAATCTACTATCAGATGTGGATCCTGTGAGTTAATGTCAGTTTCCTCTTCCAGGAATATGGGTATTTTAAGTCTATTAGCCATTCTCCCCCAAAGAAATTGGAAGTGTCTGTCTCTAGTGAAAAGAGCATCAGAAGACTTGCCTTTGAGATCAGTTTCCACCACCAAACACACTGTGTAAGTGACTGCATTTCTCAAATTAGTAGAATGAAAGAAAAAAGTCATTATTTCTTTTCTTCTCAGGAAAAAATATATATTGATTGCACATAATTGAAAGCATATAGAAGCCATTTGCAAACTGTAGGCTGTAGGAATATCAATGACCGTATGAATGAGTGATGGCAAACATTTGAGCTGGTGGTTGAGGTGGTATTGGGCACAGAAATCCTCTTTCAAACATTGAAACATGTCTCAAAGCCTTGGCTCTTCTGCTCTATTAAACAAAGAGAGGAAGAATATGTTTAATAGGAGCAGAAACTTAATAAAGACACGAGTAAAGAATGGTGACTCTAGCAGTTACTGGCTGTGTGGCATGGGCTGGTTTCTTAACATCTCTTGGCTTCAGCACACATGCTTGCACACACACACACACACACACACACACACACACACAAACACACTCTCTCTCTCTTTATGTATACAAAACATCCCTTCATTTTACCTGGTGCATAGAAGGGTACATGTTTAATAAATGTCAATCATATTAAGATTGTTATTGAGAAATAGTCATGATAATCAGATAAATATTAATTTTAACAGGCATCACCAATCTCACAGCATCTACCAGTTCTCAGGTTCTAGGGAAAATGTTCAGGTGTCTCACAGCATACGAATGCTTAGATCCAAGCCAATTTGATTCACTGAAGATAGATGCAGAGAAATGGAAAACAATGGACATGGCTGAAGCATAATTGATTTTTTTTTCTGAATTAAAAAAATGCATCAAGCTAAGTTCCATCAGGAAATTAACCACAGGGTCTAGGCTGTGTATCTCTGCACCTTCCTTAAGACATTGAGAGCCCACATAGGTTAACACAACTTTCAGATGAGCTACCTGCTTCTTTCTAATTCAATTAACATTTCTGGTGTATTGGGTTCCTAAAGATCAACCCAGCATTTATCTTGACACTCACCCTGGCATGAAGATATTAGATGACATATCTGTGCCCTTACTGTATGTAGGACTCTGTTCTAATATCATAACTCATGTTGAATCATTTAATCATTTCACAAACCTTATGAGTAGGTATTATTGTGTTTATGTTCTAGAGGTTCCAAACGAGGCTAGAAGAGAGTAAGTTGTTGAGACGAGTTACAAAGTGTTGAAGTCAAAACCCACTGGAACTTGTGTTGCAGATACACTGATCTGAACCAGTTCTGGAAGACGTTACTCCTTAGAATGTGAGCTCCTTGAAGGAAAGGCCTTTCTCTGTCTTGTTTTCTCCAGAAAAGAGTATGGTGTCTAACACATTGTTAAATTAATAAATAAATTTCTCTTGGTTTACACTAAATGAATTTTCTTGGCCATTGGAGCTCTGATGGTTCCCTTCTGCTCCACTAGAGGAGGGTGGGGATTCAGGCAACAGCATGTGGGAAATACCCTGAGGAATTCCTCAGTAGAAAGTAGATACCCCTATGTGATTGCCATCATAACTATTCATCTTCTGGGACATTCCCAATATTCCTTCAACCTAAGCAGAGAGAAGAGCAGAATGAGGAGGGAGAACCAGAGCAGCGTGTCTGAGTTCATCCTCCTGGGGCTCCCCATCCAGCCAGAGCAGCAGGGCATGTTCTTTGCCCTGTTCCTGGGCATGTACCTGACCACAGTGCTGGGGAACCTGCTCATCATCCTGCTCATCAGACTGGACTCTCGCCTCCACACCCCCATGTATTTCTTCCTCAGCCACTTGGCCCTTACTGATGTCTCTTTTTCATCTGTCACTGTCCCTAAGATGTTGATAAATATGCATACTCAGGATCAATCCATCCTCTATGTAGGGTGTGTAACACAAATGTATTTTTTCATAATTTTTGGCTGTATTGATAACCTTCTTCTTGGAGTGATGGCATATGACAGGTATGTGGCCATTTGTCATCCTCTGCACTACACCAGCATCATGAAGGAGGAGCTGCGTATACTTCTGTTGGCTGGATCCTGGCTCCTCTCTTGTGCCAGTGCCCTGTCCCACACCCTCCTCCTGGCTCAACTGTCCTTCTGTGCTGAAAACACCATCCCGCACTTCTTCTGTGACCTCGCTGCACTGCTGAAGCTCTCCTGCTCAGACACCTCCCTCAATGAGATTTTTATCTTCACTGTTGGGGGATTGGTCATTATCTTGTCATTTATTGGCGTCCTGGTCTCTTATGCCCACATTGGGGCCACCATCCTGAGGTTTCCCTCAATCAAAGGGATCTGCAAAGCCTTATCCACCTGTGGCTCTCACCTCTCTGTGGTTTTTCTATTCTATGGGACAATTGTGGTATTGTACTTTTTCCCATCATCAAGCAACTCCAATGATAAAGACATAATTGCTTCAGTGATGTACACAGTGGTCACCCCCATGCTGAACCCTTTCATCTATAGTCTGAGGAACAGAGACATGAAAGGGGCCCTGGGGAAACTTCTCAGAAGGGAGATCTTTTTCTTTAAGTGACAGCACCCTATTCTTATTCTTATCTTATCAACTGACCCTGTCAGAGAGATCTCCTTGTTCCTTGCCCCTTACACACTCTTCTTTTAATAGTTTCTCCTATTTTAGGTCCTCTATTGTCCCTGGGAATGGAAGTGTAAAATATAATTGCACAAGCTACCTTCTCACTCTTTAAATTCTTGACTACCAAGTTGAAGAGGATTGGAACTAAGTGTGTTTGAGATGATACTTTTTAAACACAGAGTGAATTGTACATTTGAGCCCTTATTTGAGTTAGTTTTAATGTTTACAAAATTGGGTTGCTTTAGAAATTAAGGTATCATAAAATAGTTGCACGATAATCTATAGTTTAGCTTCTCTATTTGTTTCCAGAGCTATAAAAACATAGTGTAGTTCCCAGTTTTCAAAATAAGAAAGTTCAAAATGCTTGTCTTCATAACGAGGTAGCTGATTAATAAAGTGTTTTCTTACAGCTTCCTAAAGCCTAAAGAAAACATTCAAATCTTCTGCACTTGCTAGTTAATTTTGTCGTGTACACAGTGGAAAGAATCTAACAGAGATGCACAGGACAATCACTGCATTAACCAATTTCCTGATTCGAAGTCCTTTTTCCTCTACAGGATTTTCCTTGGTGAGATGGTCTATATTCTTCTTCCTTCTAGTTTGGAAAAACAAGGATTGTTTCTTTCTGCCCAAGCTAAGACAACCCATTTCTAGTTGAAGCAAAGATAAACGTATACATGTGATATGACTCATTAAATACATTTATATTCTATAACTACTATGTGAGGGACTCTTCTATGCAAATGAGTCAAGATTTCTCCCTTTGAGGATTTTACATTATAGAGGGGAGACATTGTCATTAAAAATATAAATATGTAAAGCACATGCTATGATATAAGATAATGAGTGTTCTATTATTGACAGCAACACAAGCAGGGTGAAGCGGGTAAATGAATGTTGTGGGTGGCACTGAAATTTTAAGTAGTCTAGTGGTCAGGGTAGACTTCCATAAGAAGGAGAGATTTAAGCAAAAAGCTAAAGAGGATCAGGGAATTAAGTTACTGTTTTTATCTGAGGGGAAGACCATTCCAGACAGGGGGAGTAGAAACTGCAAAGTGTCTAGATGAGAGAGTCCTTGGTATGTTAAAGAAACAGAAATGAGGTTAGATTGACTATCAGAGAGTGAGCAGTGTATTGGGGGATTGGTAGGATATAAAGGTCAGAGGTAACAAGGGATCTGTTTTTGTAAGACTTTGTAGGTAAACAGAAAGTCTTTGGTTTATGAGTGATTTGGGAAACCAATAGAAAGTCATCAGCAGAGGAGTGACATGATCTGTCTTAAGTGTACACATCATACACAAGGATACACAAGTATCCTTGTGGCTCTTTTGTTGAGAATAGACTGGAAAGAAGGCAAGTATGCAAGTAGGGAGATTATGAGGCTGTTGGACAAGATAACATAGATGAGAAATTTAGGTATCTCATGTGAGCATGGTACCATTAGAAGCTTGAGGTGGAAATCTGAGCAACCTAACAAGCCTCAATGAATTCAAAAGGATTTAAATCATACCAAGAGTTTTCTCTGATCACAACATAATTAAATTAGAAAACAATAACAGAAAGATATCTGAAAATCCTCCAAATATTTGGAAACTCAGTAACACATTTCAAAATAACCCATGGATTCAAGAAGAAATAAAAAGTGAAACTATAAAGCATTTAGAAGGAATTAAAATAAAACCAAAACACATCAGGGGCCGGCCCAGTGGCATAGTGGTTAAGATCGCGTGCTCCACTTCAGTGGCTCATGGTTCACCGGTTTGGATCCTGGATGCAGACCTGCACACCGCTCATCAAGCCATGCTGTGCAGCACCCCACATACAAAAAAGAGGAAGATTGGCAACAGATGTTAGCTCAGGGTCAGTCTTCCTCAACAAGAAAACCCAAAAAAACAAAAAACAAAACATATCAAACATGTGAGATACAGCTAAACTAGTGGAAAAGGAGAAATGTATAGGAATAAACACTTATGTTAGAGAAAAAGAATGACCTTGGTATCCACCTTGGAAAAAAAGACCAAATGAAACACAAAGTAAGCAGAAGAAACAATAAAGATAATGACAAAATTAATAAAATAGAAAACAGAAAAACAGTAGTAAGAGATTTTTGCTCAGATTTCTACCTCAATAAATGAAAAATTGCTTCTCTCAGAAGAACAATAAAATCAATAAGCCTTTAGCCAGACTAATTGTGAAAGATAAGAGAGAAGATATAAATTACTAATATTAAGAATGACAGATGACATCACTACAGGTTCTACAGATATTAAAAGGAAAATAAGAGAATGTTGTGAACAACTTTGTCAATAAATTTGACAATTTTGATGAAAAAATTCTTTAAATAACAAAAGATCCCGAAGCTCATGCAGGAAGAAATATATAAGAAATTATGTATTAAGGAAAGTGAATTTCTAGTTAAAAGCATCCCATAAAGAAAACTACAACTACAGATGGCCTCATGCATGAATCGTACCAAGCATTTAAGGAAGAAATAATACCAATTCTACACAAGCTCTTCTAGAATATTGAAGAGGAAGGAATTTCCCAATCCATTCTATGAGACCACCATTACTCTGCTACCAAAACCATAAAAATATAATACAAGAAAAGAAAACCACAGATATCAATATCTCCCATAAACATGGGTACAAAAATCACGACCAAAATTTTATAAAATCAAATCCAAAAATATATAAAAAGGCTAAAACACCAGAACCAACTAGATTCATTGCAGCAATGCATTTGGTTTAGTATTCAAAAAACAATTATTATAATTCACCATTTTAATATACTACTAAAGAAAATCCAATTATCATCTCAATATATGAAGAAAAAGTATTTGATAAAATTCAATATCCTTTCTCATTAAAAAAAAAAGATCTCGGAAACCTAGAAATAGAGAAAACTTCCTTAAACTAGTAGAGTATCTATGAAAAGCCTAAAGGTAACATTATACTTAACAGTGGGAAACCGAATGCTTTCGTCCTAAGATCAGGAACAAGTGAAGGATATCAGTTGTACCAATTCAATTCAAAATTGTGCCGGGATCGTGCCTACAGTCAACAATACTGTATACTTAAAAATTTGCTAAGAAGGTAGATTGTATGTTAAGTTCTCTACTATAGACTGAATGTTTTTGTCCCCCCAAAAATTCTTATGTTGAAATCCTAACTCCCAATGTGATGGCAATGGGAGGTGGGGCCTTTGGAAGGTGATTAGGTCATGAAGGCAGAGTCCACGTGAATGGGGTTAGTACTCCTATAAAGGAGACTCCAGAGACCTCCCTCATTCCTTCTGCCATGTAACGACACAGTGAGAAGCAGGCAGTCTATGAACCAGTAAGTGGGTCCTCACCTGACACTGAAGCTGCTAGTGCCTTGATTGTTGACTTCCCCGCCTCCAGAACTGTGAGAAATAAATATTTGCTGTTAAAGCCACCCAGTCTATGGTATTCTGTTATAGCAGCCTAAACAGGCTAAGACATGCTCTTAGTCACAAAAAAAAAAAAATGGTAGAGGTGGCAGGAGAAATCTTTTGAAGATGATGCATATGTTTACGGCCTTGATTGTGGTGATTGTTTCATGGGTGAACACTTATCTTCAAATTCATCAAACTTTATATATTAATTATATACACCCTTTTGCATGTCAACTGTACCTCAATAAAATGGTTTCAAAAAAACAAAATTGTGCTGGAGATCCTAGTCAATGAAATAATCATTATATACAACTTTGTATATAGCACTCATAGGTATACAAGACAGGAATGCACAAGGAGACAGAGAAGTGAAGCCAGGACAAGATTGATGATGGCAGTGGTGGACACTCCCTGGGGGCCAGCTCCAGAGATCTGTGTTTATGACCCCTTGGTCAGTGTCCAATCCTGTTGCCTGGTGACAGCTCAATGCCCGGACTCCAGCTTTGGGGTAGGCACTGGGAGAGAGGCTTGAGTGTGTCTCCTGGTAGCCTCACAGCTGACACACTCTCCTGTAGCTACAACCTGTCGTGTGAGCTGCAGCCCCCATCTGAGTCGGCCAGGAACACTTTCAAGGCCAAGATAAACAAGCCATCCTGAATCACTGGACTAAGTGAGAGCCCAGACCAGGGCTGGCAGGGGTGGGCTCCTTGGTACTCAGAGAAGCTTTGCATCTACTTGTAGGTGTGGGGAGTCAGACAGCCTGGAGTAGGGATCTCAGTTCCACTGCTGGCCAGCCCTGTAATGGGGCAAGTCACCTCATCTCTCTGGGCCTCAGTTTCTTCCTCTATGAGATGGAGTGCTGCTGAATGATCTATCAGAAGGCTGGAGCCAACAAGTTGCTGGTGACCAAGTACTTAGCACAGCGCCTGGAGCAGAGTACAGAGAGGGGCAGGGGCAGGGATAGACTGTGTCTTTCGGAGACACACCCCAAGTTAAGCTCTCCCTTTCATCCAGCATCCAGGCCCCCAACATAGAGCCCAGAACCAGCAGCAGCTCCCATTCCAAGTCCTGTGACCAGCTCACATGAGGCCCCTACTCAGCAGCAGGGACTTTGCAAACACACCCAGTGCGCACTTGGCATGTCCTCCAGCTCCAAGCGGAGGAGGGACCCAGTTGAGAACCATTAATGTCAAATCTCATGCAGCTGCTAGTGCCATTTGCCAACGCAACCCGAGCTTTATGAGACCACATGAGATGGTGAGGTTAGTTAGGAAGAGGGAGGATTTAGGGGAGGTCATTTAATATTTGTATAGAAGGCAAAAAAAAAATGTTTACTATTTGAGGAGGGCCAATATATATTTGTTGTAAATAGCAAATCCTACACTTACATATTATATTAAAATCCTGTCTCTTGATGGCTTGGGAATTGCAATTTTGTTCTTTTATTTCCTATGTTAATTTAAATGAGGTACAGATGCTCTCATTCATCATTCAAATAAGAAATCTTGCAGAGATGTCAGCTTATTTAATCTGTAGAAGTGATTCAGTATCATTAACCTGGGCAAGTTGATGAGACTATCCCTCAGAACACCTGAGATTGACAGGTGGGAAGTACCTTCACAGGGCATAGCAACAACCTCTGAAAGTTGGATGTTTATTTAAATAATACATTTGAAAGGACCGTTTCCGGACCCAGGATGGTGGCTACGTTTCTACACTTTTGGAGGAACAGGAACATTTTCTACTCGTCATGCTGAGGTTTCTTTTGACCATCAACTAGGAACCTATGGACTCAAAGTCAAACCCTGGAATTCCATCAGCACTAAGTGGGTAAAAATTGTAAAAACATGGAAATGTACAATATGAAAAGGAAAAGGCCAGGGGAAGATTACTAGCCAGTGGACTAAGGGCAGAGAGGGCTTTGCTTCACCAATCCTTCCCTATCGGGGCCCTGGTTGACCATTTACCTTTGAGTTGAAGATTTGAATCCTCCGAGGATCCTTCCCTCTGGTCCTAGGATTCCTTTTCCTGCTGATTTCATATCCAGGGGAAAGATTTGTGATGCATAGTTTAAGGCTACAACTAGACATCCTTCCATAAGCATTCCTGCTACCTATGGACTAGGAATTCCAGCATCCCTGGAATAATTGATTTAACCCAGAAATGCCCTAGAAGGCCTCAGCACCTCTTCTAGGCACCTTATGGCCTCTCCTCCATGGGTGGGGCCTCAAGAATCCCAGGTGAACTCGAGTTTGCCAGGATAAGGGTATTTATAACCTGCCAGTGAAAGACCCCTCCCACTCTCCCTTGCTAGTCAAGGTGAAGTCCATGGCCATGTGGTTCTGACGTCCACTATCTTGGGCAATCCAGTTCAGAGAATCAGTTGTGTTGGTACTGACTTGTCCCAAAGAGGTAGCTGGGCCAGAGCGCTGAGAGCTTACAGCCACCTCAGATTATTTTCTTTGTCCAAGTCTACACATTGACTTCATCATTGATGCGTGAGCCTTTCCCATGGGGAGGATTGAAGGATAAGGGATGTTGGGAAGGAGGGATGCCAACAAGACTGATAAACCATGAACATACACAGACACATGATTGAGAGCTAAAGAGTGGTTACCTTGCCCAGGATTGAGCCACTAGGACCCTGCATGGCTTCTAGCCTGCACCTTGTTAAGTTATTTCAACATCATCCACTGGATACAACTCATAAAGGCAAGAGACAGATAAACTTCTGATTACATTGAGTTATCCTGCCTCCTTCCCAATGGCTGCAGGTGTCACTCAGACACCTAGCACAGCTCACCTCTGCCAGAAGGCCTCTTCAGTGCAGGCCAAGGGCTGAGCACACACCTAGATCCCAAGAGTTCTGGCCCTTGCTGACTTGGCACAGTTGTCCAGGGACACAATTTCTTGAATGACAGGCAGGCACAGCATACCAATATGGCAGAGGAAGATGTTTCATTGTTTCATCCTTAGGCTTCCATTGGCCAAGAGAGCAAGGAAAGTCACCCAGAAGAGGCCCACATTGCAGTGAGGGCCCATCTCATTCAGTTTTTGACAGAGAATCTTCTCGTTACATCCTAGACTCCTTGACCCAACTAGAGGCCCAGGGAAGCCAAGGTAGTCACAGGCCAGCCCAGGCTGTCCCCTGTTCCTGGGGGGAGAGGGTTTCCCTGCTCAGCTCTGTCCTGTGGGACAGCAGGATTCCTGTTGTCCTTGAATCCAAGGGGAAGGTGTTCCACCAGGCCTGGTAAGAATGTAGGTGTCCACACAGTGACTACTGGGCTGGAGGCAAGAAGGAGGATGGTGGCCTGATGTCTCTGAGGGCTGCCTTTTATCAGGAAGAGCCAGCCCTCCATTTTTGGTGGGTTTTAAGACTCTAGCTGTAGGCAGTGTGGACACTTCAGTCTGATTTCTGCACAAAAGTTGTCTGTTTGATTTTGATATTTTTAGAATTCCATTCTGGGTGCCCACTCTCCAAATGGTTCTGTGTGAAGTGGGACTTGAAGACAAGGGTGAATCCAAAAGGCTTTACAAACATCCATCCTCTCCCATTTGCTTATAAAGTGCACCTGCAGATGTGTTAGCAGAGCTGGGTATTGGAGGCCCTCCTGCCTTGGCTGCCTTTAGCTGATGGCCCTGGGTCATCCTGTTGCATAGGCTTGCTCCACTGCATCCTGAGTAGTCTTCTGACCAACATTTGCACAAAATCAACCTGAATATTGACAGATAACCCTCAAGCGAGGAGCTCCAAATCAGTGTTTTCTTCCTAAGACTGTGACCAATGGGCAGTTCATACAGAAACTTCAGTAACTCTGGATGTGGAGCAGAAGAATCATGCCTAGTGACTCCCTGAATCTCCTCTTTATCCCCTTGTTCCTTTCCATAGATGAGACAAGCACAGGAGAAAGCAAACCTCTATTGCTACCCTATTGGTCATGATATCACGTCTACATTTAAATGAGGCAGATCTTCAAACTCCATTTAAATAAGACAATCCAGGAGAGTCCTAGGTTTTGTTTCAGCTCTGTGCATGTGGAAGACAAGGGAAGCATTTACATCTCCAAAGCCAAGATGTTAAATTAAATATCATTACTTGGACTCCAGTTAATAAGTAAGAATTCTAGACTTCTGTATTTATCAAAATTATCCTTCAAAAATGAAAGATAAATAGAACTCTCTCAAACAAATAAACATAGAAAGTTTGTAACCAGTAGACCTGCCTTGCAACAAATGTTAAAAGTTCTTCAGAGAGAATGACATAGGTCAGAAACTCAGATCGACATAAAGAAAGGAATCATGTTAGAGAAGGAATAAATGGTAGAAAATAAAATATTTTATTTGTTCTTAACTTATCTAATAAATAACTGTTCAAAGTAATAATGGCAACAATCTAAAGGGAGATAATAGCTTATGGATAAGTGATATGAATGACAACAATATTCTAAGCGATGAGAGGGAGAAATTGGGAATACTCTGTTACGAAGTGCCTTTGCTCTGTATAGCGTTATTTGAAAGTAGACTTAGATTAGTTTTACATATATATTGCAAATGCTAGGGTAACAATTTTTTTAAAAATTAAGAAGTATAATGGATACACTAAGAGAAGAAAGGGTGTAGAATGATATAAAATGCTCATTTAAAACCAGAGAAGGCAGAAAAATAGGGGTAGATAGAAACAGAAAACCAGTGCAACAAATAGAAAACAGGTAGAATATGGTAGATAGTAATTTAACTACATCAATAATCACTTTAAATGTGAATGGGATAAATACACCAATTAAAAGATAGAGACCATCAGAGTAGATAAAAAGACAAGACCTAACCATATGTGCTTATAAGAAACCCACTTTAAATATAAGGACACTGATACATTAAAAATATAGGAGTGGACACAGAGAATTTGAGAAAATATTTACAAATCACATATCTGACAAGGAATTAACATCCAGAATACAAAAAGAACTCCTAAAACTCAACAGCATCAGCAAAAACAACCACCCAATTCAAAAATGGGCAAAGGACGTGAATAACATTTCTCCAAAAAAGATATACAAATGGCCCATAGGCACATAAGAAGATGCTCAACATCACTAATCATTAGAGAAATGCAAATAAAAACCACAATGAGATACTACTTAAAATAAGTTAGGATGATTATTATTAAAAAAAAAAAAAAACAGGAAACAGCCTATAGCAAGTATGTGGTGAATTTGGAACCCTTGTGCACTGTTGGTTGGAATGTAAAATGGTGCATCCACTACGGAAAATGTTATTGCTGTGCCCTCAAAATATTAAAAATAGAATTACCACATTTTCTAGCAGTTCCATTTATGAGTATATATTCAAAATAATTGAAAGCAGGGACTCAAACAGATGTTAGTACACTCATGATTATGGCAGCATTATTCACAATAGCCAAAAGGTGGAAGCAACCCAAGTGTCCAATGACAGATAACTGGGTGGTATATGTGTAAAATGGAATATTATTCAGCCTTAAAAAGGAACAAAATTCTGATACATGCTAAAACATGGCTGAACCCCAAGGTAATATGCCAAATTAAATAAGCCAGACACAAAAGGACAAATGCTGTATGATACCACTTACACGAGGTACATAGAATAGTCAAGTGCATATAGACAGAAAGGAGAATGACGGTTACCAGGAGCTGGGGGAGTGAGGAATTGCTAGTTATTGTTTAATGGGTACAAACTTTCAGTATGGAATAATGAAAAAGTTCTGGAGATATACAGTGGTGATGGTTGCACAATAATGTGGGTACTTAAAACCATTGAACTGTACACTTAAATATGGTTCAAATGGTAAGACATAACAATCATTAATCTGTAGACACCTAACAACGGAGTGGTAAAAACTGATAGAATGGCAAGGAAAAATAAACAAATCCACTATTATAACTGGAGATTTCAACACCCCTCCATCAGTAAGCAATAGATCCAGCAGGCAGAAAATCAGTAAGGGTGCTGTTGAACTGAACAGCACCATCAAAGTGGACCTAACTGATATTTCTATTACACTTCACTCAACAAAAGAAGATTACACATTTTTCTCAAGCTCACATGGTGAATTTTCACCAAGATAGGTCACATTCTAGCTTATAAAACACACCTTAATAAATTGAAAAGAATAGAAATCATATAAATTATGCTTTCAGACGACAATGGAATTAAAGTAGATATCAGTAGCAGACACATAGATGGACAATCTCAAAGTATTTTGAGATTAAACAATGCAAATCTAAATACCACATGGGTCAAACAAGAAGTCTCAAGACAAATTTTTGAATATTTTAAACTAAATGAAACTGAAAATACAACTTATGAAAAGTTGTGGGATGCAGCAAATGCAGGACTTAGAGGGAAATTTACAGCATTGAATGCATATATTAGAAAATAGGAAAAATCTAAAACTAATCATCCACCTCAGGCAACTATAGAAAGAAGATAATATAAACTTAAAGCAAAAGAAGAAAATAAATTTGGAGCAGACTTCAGTGAAATTGAAAGGAGAAAATCAATAGAGAAAATCAGTGAAATCAAAATTTGGTTTTTTGACAAGATCAACACAATTGATAAACCTCTAGCCAGGCAAATTAAGAACAAAGCGGCCCTTACAGAGCACAGTGGGTGGCTCAAGGAAGGTCAGAGCATCTGGCTGGGGGACTTGGAACTGGCAACAGACCCATAACACTCCAGTCCCATAAGCTACAGATTGAGGTGCCATGAAGGCCTTGTGAAGCCTGGGTGGGAAGATAAACTCTGTTCTCTCATCTGTCAGGTATTAATTGAGCACCTACTGTGTGCCAGTGCAGTGCCGTGAACAGAGCAGTCACTAGCCTCCCTATTCTCATGGAGTGTGTGTTCCAGTGAGGGGGCAGCGTTGGTGCATGGGAGACCCACAGAGAAGTATGTCAGCCTTAACAAAGAAGGGGAGCAGTGATCAGACCGTTTACCTAGGGTTCTTTCTGATGGAGGCTCTTTCTCAGCCTCTGCCCAGTGACCAAGCCTGCCACTGCCAGGATAGCCAGAGTCAGGGTGAGGGTGTGGGCTGACCTCTGGACAGGCAGGAAACAGCACAGGAGCCCAGCCTCCCACAGGGGTGCAGTGGAAGAACAATGTGGAAGGAAAAGCCAGTCTTTGACTCTGTTGCACATCCACCTACCCCCAACACCGTCTCCTCCATCCTAGGCACCTGGCTAGACTAGTACTAGGAGCATTTCTGTCAGTCTCTGCACTTTATAGGCCTAAAGCAGTTGGTGGCCTATGTGCAGCTCAACTTGCCTGGATTAGACCTGTAGCACCACGCCCACCTTCTCTCAGCCCAGATGCAGCATCCAGAGCCTACTGGAGCAGAGCCTGAGGGAGAGGAGGATTGGGGTACATGTGCACATTCAAGGAGGGGGATGGAGTTGGGACACACAAGGAGAAGCTTCCAGAGGCTGGTGTTGGGCCAGGACCACTCATCTGGTAGACTGCAGTCTGAGAAGATTTTCTGGGGTGGAGACTGGGCTGAAAATGATCTTAAAGGTAGTGTGATGTTTTCTGTCCTTGGAAAGGCAAATGGAAAGTTATTCATGTTGGTGAACACTTCTCCTATTCCACTTCTAGTGCCAGCTCAAAGGCTTGGTCTATCACCAGCTCCAGAGCTAGAGCCAGGCACTGCGCCACTTCCAGCATCAGCACCAGAACTAGAATCAGTCCAGAGCTAGAGCCGGCTCCAGACCTAGAGTCAGATTCAGTACCACCAGCTCTGCTGCCAGCTCAAGTTAATGCTAGCACTAATTTCAAGCTAGAGCCAGCCTCAGAGCTAGGGCTAGCTCCAGAACCATCTCTAGGGCTAGAGACAGCTCCAGTGCCAGAGATGGAGCCAACTCCAGAACAGTTTTAACCTATTTTTAAAGCAAAGTGATTAGTGGTTGATTCTGGAGGATATCAACTGGTAAGGGACTCGAAGGAACTCCCAGAGTCAATGCTTTGTGTGTTGATATGTATCTGTCAAAATGGATTGACTAGCTCAGTAATATCTGAGCATATCATTGCTTATAAATTATATATTATAAAAAAATATAAAAATAATACAGACTGTTTAAATTACTTTCACCTTTATGCAGTGAAAAACAGCCAACAGTAATACATGGTGATAAAAATAAGATTTACCTTTGGAGGAAATGACTGGGAAAGCCATGATGGAGGATCATTTCTTTATTTGGCTGATAATTTCATGGGTGTGTTTCTTTTGTGATAATTCATCAAACTGTGCACTTATTGAAAGCTAATTCTTCCCTATGTATGTTATACTTCCATTAACAAATATTTATTTTTTAAAAAGCATCATTCAAATCTAGACGTGGGCTCCTCCAAATCCTACCTCCCTGTCTCCTCTCAAGAAGAAATGAATAGCCTGAATTTTATGTTTATGATTCCATTAAATTTCTATAGTTTTATTTCTTTGTGTATGTATCTCTCTTTCTCTGTCTCTCTGTCTCTGTCCCTCTCTCTACATGAGTACATTTATACATATTTATGTATGCATGCATGTGTGTATATATACATGTATACACATACACAAAAATACTTACATACACATGCCTTAAATCTGCTTGTGCTGCCATAACGAAATACCATGGACTGAGTGGCTTAGATGACAGAAAGTTATTTTCTCATAGTTCTGGAGTCTAGATGTTCAAGATATAGGTTCTGGCAGATTCGGGTTCTGGTGAGAGCTCTTTTCTTGGATTGCAGATGGCCATCTTCTCACTATGTCCTCAACACTGCCTTTTCTGCATGGAAACAGAAAGCGAGCTCTCTGGTGTCTCTTCTGGTAAGGACAGTAATCCTACTGAATCAGGGCCTATTGGTATGAGATCATTTAACCTTAATTGTGTTCTTAGAGGCTCCATCTCCAAATACAGGTACACTGAGGGTTAGGGTTTCAATATATTAATTCTGGAGAGACACAAATATCAGTTCACAACAATACAAATAAACATAAAATCTTTGTTTATATCTGCATTATGTCATATTATTGGAGTCTTGCATTTTTGCTCTTAATATTTCATTTCTATAATCCGCTGACATGGCATATAATTGCTCTGCAATATTCTTTATGTAAAAATACCAAAATTTAGTTGTTGTTGGACTTTTTTCCATTTTTTTTTACTATTATGAACAATGTTGCTATGGGCCTTTTTATTTATGTCTTCAGTTGTACATGTGCAAAACCTCTTTAGAATATAAACTTGAGAGTGGAATTGCATGACCCAAGACAATGAACATTTTCAACTGCAAAATATAATGCCATATTGTTTCTCTATTAGAAATGAATAAGACTTCCAACTAATACAAATTATCGTCAAAAAAATACAGTTTCTAACTTAAATTTTCCAATCTATTAATATAACGTGGAGATTTATTGAGGTTTTATTTGTCTTTCCCTGATTATTACCGGTTGACCAGTAATAATTTTTATATGATTATTAGGTCATTTGAGTTTCTTTTCTTTGAAATATCTATTAATCTCATTTTGCCTATTTTTCAATTTTGTTGTGTATGCATATGCAAGTGTATTTTTGTTATTAAATTGTAAGCTATTGCAAGGGCAGGTTTTGAATAGGCTTTGGAAAGATGGTCGGGGCTATAACAGCAGAGGATAAACATGAAGATCTTCTAGGAAACGGTATCTGGTACCTGGGGATGTAGTAATATCATTTCTTAATTCAAAGAGATACATTTTCTCACACAGTTTAATCAAATAATAAAGGGATGATTAGGTGCATGTGTGGTGATGGTTTGTAATTAGTATTTGGGTGGCGAATATGATGTAATCTATGCAGAAGGAGAAGTATATGATGTACATCTGAAATTTAGACAATGTTATAAACCAATGTTGCTGCAATAAAAAAATAAGAAAATGAAAAAGAAATCCTGCAGTGTCACAGATTTTATTTTTATCTCCATGCATATAGGAAAAGAGGGAGGTGACAATGATGTTCTTCTGGTTTGAGAAGGAAGTCTTGTTGAATCTTGACCTTTAGGAAAACAGGCAGGTCAATTGTAGTATTATAGTGAGGGCAACAGATTATCAACCATGATCCATAGGACCTAGAATCCATTTATGAAATCTAAATACCTTACAAGACTCATCATTCAAACAGCAGTTCCAAGTATCGATTGATTTAACACTAACAGATTAATAGTACATGAATATTCACACATCTTTGTCTCCAGTAACAACACATGATATTCATTTTCTACCTGGCTTTGAAGAAATGGAGCTGGAGATGTAGGCAATAAATTTGAATCAATTTTGTAAGGGGTTTAGTGGAAACATCTCTCGAATTGTTAATCTATGACATCGTGATAAACTTGCACCAAGAGAATGCTGACTCCACAGCCCTTGGGCAGGAGACCAAGATTTATAGAAACTGTAGTCCATTTCCCAGGGTCCATTTATGGTGATGGGATATAAAGTCCATCAATCTTTTATTCAGAGAGTGAAAGTATTAGAGTGTTTCTGGTGTTCTTGAAATAGCAAGTGGTTCAGAAACAAGAGACATTTGTTAACACACTCAAGCTCCAGTTTGGTTTGTTTGGGACTCTGAGTCACATTTTCTCCAAGGGCAACAGAGAAGGCAAAAAGCTCTGGGAATCACCAAGTTCCTAGTAGCTGCTTTATGGTTATTATCATTATTCCTCCAGACGTGAACTCTCCTGTTGCCTGCTATCAACAAACATCTCTTCCCTCAAGGGAACCAAAGGCAATGAAGCAATTATTTCCTGTTTGTCTCTAGTTTGGAGCTGGGGTTAGAGAGCCCCACCACCCATCCTCTCATGATTTGTAAAGTTAGAACCCATGCCCATCACTCAGGAGTTGTAAACAAGCGTATGCCCATATATCTATCTTGTTTGGTTTTGAACTGATAGTTCTTCTTCCTCTTGCAATGCATGTTTGAAACTCTTAAGGACTCCACCTGATTCATTGCATCCTGTGTCTTCTAGAGAGAAATGGAAGAGCTTTCCCAGGCCTTATAGCTGAAGGTATATGTGCTCATCACCTAAAAGGCAATGTCAGAGCAGGAGTAGAATTCATATTCAGTAGTGTCATTGCATGTGTTTTTGTGTTTATGTCTGTGCGTGTGTGTGTGTCCAGTATGTGCTACTGATCCATAACACGGCTCTACCACTGCTCACACCAGGGTATAGCAGACTGCTCCATGTAGAATAACTTATCTCAAACTGATCCTCTGTCCAATTTTTGAAAGAATAGGGAAAAACATATCTCCTCTTGCTTATCTCTTACCTTCCATTAAGTATTCCTCTTGTAATTTGACAATGTCTATCACAATTGTGAAGGTATATATCCCCCAATTCAATTTCTAGATATATATATGCTATTGTGAAAAATAGCCTATGAACAATATTATTAATGAAATATTGCTTGAAATAGAAAGATATCAGAAACAACCTAAATGTCCGTAAATAACTAGTTAGCACTTTCATTGTGATAAACTGATTATTATTAACATGATAATGACTAGCAACACTGATTGCGTAATTCTTCTCAGGTAACAATATTAAATTAACAGGATTTTTAATGGAGTGGACTGAAAAAGGTAGGAATTGTAAAGATAATTTCAGTAAAAATTGGAGAATTGGTACATAATGTAAACTTCAGTTAACTCCCAAGAAGAATGATGATTCCTGCAGTGAGATACATTCTCAGCTCTCAAAGAGAAAGACCTTTGGATGAATGTCTTTAGAGAGTTTGTGGATTCTATTTTTTAGTAGATAAACCATCATGTTCTCTTTCCCTATCATTTTGTGAGTGTTCCCATGGGCAAGTCTAAGATTAACTGACCTGAAGAAGAAAGAGAGAGAAATGCTAGTATTAGCAAAGTATAAGAAGTGTTAGAATATGACAAGAAAAATATCAATTACGAATCACTGGCATAAACCCTAGGTTAGGAACTGTGAAAAAGGACACGTTATTTGGTAACATCTGGACAGACATTTACAAAGAGGTTATTCTTTGGCAGATCCAGGATATGACCGGAAAAGCCAAAGTATTTCCTGGTGTTCTGAGAACTTGAATAAGAAGGATCTGTTTAGAACTGAAGGAATAAGGTGGGAATCTGGAAGAGAAGCAGACTTTTTCTCCACATTCCATGAAAATTTCTTTTGAAAGAGTGATGGTAGACTGAAAATGTTGAGGATGGGAAGGAATTTACCAAAAGAAAGGACTGAATGCTATGTCACTAGATCTTTTATGTTATTGACACAGATTCTTGTCCTTAACACTGTTGCCTTAATCAGTTACATATGTTTCCTCCAAGACTGCAATTTCCAATTTCTGGGAGATCCAGAGCAGCCCACTGTGTTGTCTTACCTTGATCAAATCCATTGAAATAAACCATTAGCTATAAATATGGGAGAGGCATGAGGAAGGTTAAGAAAGGCCAGCAGACCAACTGAAGAGCCTCTGTTAGAGTTTCTAATAACCAGTTACTGAATTAGCCTTGCACCATAATTTCCTAATCTCAGATTTCTGCAATGAACACCTGGACTCCTCAAGGTTGAACCTGAGCTGATCTCGTCATCATTCTGACGTTTCATGGTTTCTCCAAAAGAGATTGTTTTGGTTCTTAGGTGGGTGCATAATAACCTGATGTCAGGTCAGGTTTTTAAGTGGGTTTTAGCCTGTTAACGGGGCAAAAAGAATTAAATATTCAGGTTAAAATTCATGTACTGACTAGTCAAAAACCAGGTTTCCATTATGTGATAGTCATAGTTATTTCTCATTCTTTCATATTTCTATCTCATTTTTTGATCTCCAGCAAAAGGGAAAAACATGAGGAGGGATAACCAGAGCAGTGTGTCTGAATTCCTTCTCCTGGGGCTCCCCATCTGGACAGAGAAGCAAGGCATATACTACACTCTTTTTTTGGTCATGTACCTGACCACAGTGCTGGGGAACCTGCTCATCATCCTGCTTATCAGGCTGGACTCTCACCTCCACACCCCCATGTACTTCTTCCTCAGCCACTTGGCCTTCACTGATGTCTCTTTCTCATCAGTCACAGCTCCAAAGATGCTCATGAATATGCAGACACAGAGTCAATCCATCTCATATGCTGGGTGCATTTCCCAGGTGTATTTCTTCTTATTTTGGGGGATTCTTGACAGCTTCCTTCTCACATCAATGGCCTATGACAGGTACGTGGCCATCTGTCACCCCCTCCACTACACCACCATCATGAGTCAGAACCTGTGTTTCCTGCTAGTAACTGTGTCCTGGGTCCTATCCTGCACCAGCGCCCTTTCGCACACCCTCTTCCTGGCCCGTCTCTCTTTCTGTGGAGACAACACTCTCCCATACTTCTTCTGTGACCTCTCTGCCTTACTTAAGCTGTCCAGCTCAGATACCACAGTCAATGAACTGGTTATCCTCATCGTAGGAACAGTGGTCATGATCCTGCCATTCATATGTATCCTGGTCTCTTATGGCCACATCGGGGCCACCATCCTTAGAGTACCCTCCCTCAAGGGAATCTGCAAAGCCTTGTCCACATGTGGTTCTCACCTCTCTGTGGTGTCTCTGTACTATGGAGGAATTATTGGACTGTACTTTTTCCCCTCATCTAATAATTCCAATGAGAAGGACGTCATTGTGTCTGTATTGTACACTCTGGTCACTCCCATGCTAAATCCCTTTATCTACAGTCTGAGGAATCAGGATATGAAAGGAGCTCTGGGAAACATACTCAGGAGAGGAAAATTTTCACCATGATGAGCACTGTTTTTCCTCTATGTTTTATCTTGCACTCAATTTTCTTCTCTGTTTAGTTTTTACTTATTTTAGAGAGTCATGGGAAAAGTTTATTAAAAACATACCTACACAACTATCCTTTACTAAATGTTTTTTTTTCTTTTTCACATTGGTATCCCTTGCCCTACAAGCATTTAAAATTTCTATGCAGTTAGAGCTTTCAGTCTTTCCATTTTATTTTTTTTTAAGTTTACATATTTTATATAGCAAAGCTTTTCCTTTCTCAACATAACAAAAATATTCCTCCTGGCGGTTTCATGGTTTTATTTTTGTGTTTAGTTTTGTAATACTCTTGAAATTATTTTTATGAATGACATTAATTAGATATTGAATTTTATTTTTGTTTCTAATTTCTTATGAATTGTTCAAATTGTGTTTCAGATATGTTTACAGAGTTATAGTAACATGGTATGTCACATTTTTTCCCTTTATATTGGGTGGACCTGGACACAAATAGAAATGAGATGGATTTCTGTACAAGGTCAGGAAAATCATCCAGACATGACTGGTACTGTCCCCAGCTCAAACTTGACTGTAGCCCTCTGTGTCCTTGGATGGCCCATTGAATGTGAAGCATGGTAGTGAGAGTAGAGATTTTAAAGTGGCTTTCCAAGGGATGATGTGATTATGGGTGATCAGTCCAATCTGATAAGGGGGTTCCACCTTTCAGAGCATGGGACTAAGAATGTCTAGGCAGAATATCTGGAAATCTAGGCCACCTGAATTGAACTCAGTGTATTTTAATTCAAATTTATCTGAAATTTAAAAAAAAATACTTCCCTGCCCTAAGTACATAAGTGTACTGTCCAACATTTCCATCTGCAATGGTAAAGCTTTGTCTTCAGTCCTTGAGAAATTAACCCTGCTTGAGGCAAATGTAGCTAACTTCAATGCTATAAGCTGATACCTGTGACAAATCATTATTTCATTTAATCCTAGTAATTCGTATAAAGGAGGAAATTCATAGTAAGTGAGGCTTACTAAGTTGCCCAGTGCCAATAGACTAGCAATATTTAGCAGAGGTGATACTCAAAATACTGTACATGTGTGGTCAAATCCTGAGTCCTTGGAATCCTTTTAATATTTTTCAAAATTGAGTAATATTTTTACATATTTTACTACATATTTTATATAACTTTAAAAATATTGAAAAAACAAACAAATGTGTGTATATAACATGCATACAGTTTAAATATATATGTACATATATGCTATGTTGTATGTGTGTATATATGTGTGTATGTGTTTGTATATATGTGATATCTAATCCCACTTTAAAGAATAATACTAAAAGAAATACTCATTTAACAATCTCCAGGCTTATCCAGTAGAAAACTAACAATATTGTTAAGCCACTTGTGTTTCCTCCTCAACTGTATCTTCCTCTTCTCTGAAAAATACCCAGTCTTTTTAATATTTTCAATATTTCTTTATTTTTCTTTAATGTTTTAACACTTCTATATTCATCCTTCAATTTTGCCTGCTCTAAAACTTCAAATAAATGGAATAATACTATATTTATTCTTCTAGGCTTTGCTTTTGTTGTCTAATATTGTCCTTGTGAAATTCATCCATGTTATATAACATTCCATTGTGAAGCTACAGCACACTATCTGTTCTATTTTCTGTGGCTATTTCATTTATTTTCAGCATTTTGCTATTACAAACAACACTGCTGCAAACATTCTTGCACATCATCCCGTGCATATATGCAAGAGATTCTGTAAATTCTATACCCAGAGGAAGAATTACTGGATTGTAGTCATGTGTATGTTCAACTTAACTATCACTGCTAAGCTCTTCTTTAAAATACTCATACCAAGAAGCCAGTCTGAAAAGGCTACCTACTGTATCATTCCAAAGATGTGACATTCTGAGAAGACAAACTATAAAGGTAGCAAAAAGATCAGTGGCTTCCAGGGGTTCAGGCTTGAAGGGGAGAAAGATAAATAGGTAGAGCAAAGGGGATTTTCAGCAAAGGGCAATGAAACTATTCTGTATGATGCTGTATGATGCTGTAATAGTGGATACAACCAAAAAAATTGTACAACATAAAGAATGAACTCTAATGTCACCTAAGGGCTGTAGTTAATAATATATCAATGTTAGTTTAATCATAACAAATGTATCACACAGATGTAAAATATTAATAATAGGGGAACTGGGTAGAGGTGGGGGAGAAGTATATGGACACTTTCTTTTTTTTTTGTGAGGAAGATAAAGCGCAAAGCTAACATTCGTGCTAATCCTCCTCTTTTTTTTTTTTCTGAGGAAGACCGGCTCTGAGCTAACATCTACTGCCCACCCTCCTCCTTTTTTTCCCCCAAGGCCCCAGTAGATAGTTGTATGTCATAGTTGCACATCCTTCTAGTTGCTGTATGTGGGACACGGCCTCAGCATGGCTGGAGAAGCGGTGCGTTGGTGCGCACCCGGGATCCGAAACCTGGCATCCAGTAGCGGAGTGCGTGCACTTAACCACTAAGCCATGGGGACAGCCCTTTGGACAAGTTCTGGTGAATTTTTCTGTAAACCTAAAAATTCTCTAAGAAATAAAGTCTATTAATTTTTAACAGTTATACTAACTCAAATCTCCACCACCTGAGAATGAGAGTTGTCACTACCTTACTTCTTCAACAACACTTGTTATTGACAGATTTCTTAATTTTTGCCTGTGTATGTTCAAATAGAAAATTATATCTCATTGTGGTTTTACTTTCTATTTCCCTGATTATTTATGAAGTAGAGCATCTTAGCCTATGCTTATTGGATATTTGTGGCAGAGATGGCTGCCTGTCCATCAGAATTTCATGACCTCCTTCCCACATGTGAAGTTGTCACTGGGAGGCAGCTGCCACATTTCCTACTAACCTAGGTGTAGGTACGTGGCTTGCTCTCCACAGTGGAAGACAATGTGACTTATTTCCTGGTTAGAATTTTCAAGAAGAGTGTGTGTCTTCTCCTCTATTTTCTGGAAGCACATTACCTGCTGCTCTGAGAGACAATTGAACCTGGTCCCTGAATTACCCCATAGTGAAATGCCATCAACCCACTAGAAGACCCACACTTGCTCGTTACCCCCTTAGTGTTCATCGCTCTCATTATTGATACAAAATTTTCTTCTGATAAATACACGATTATTTATTTTCCCTGCATTGTTATTGGGTTGTTTCTTTCTATTTATTGTATTGTAAGACAGACTTCATATAATCTGGAAATAAATCCTTTGTCAGTTGTATATATTGCAAATGCTTTCTGTTATTGAAAGCTCATTACTTTTGTCTTTTTACTATCTATTAATGTCTTAATTTTAATGTGATTAAAGTTATTAATGCATTATTTTATGATTTGTGTTCTTGACTTTAACACCCTTTCTTGAGAAAGTCACCTTGAAAATGGCAACCATTCTGTTTTATAGACAACAAAGAAGGGATGTGACATCAGGAAATGTGCAGAGGCTGAGGAAGTGTAGACTCAGATTTCTTGTCAGAGGGAGCATTTGAGTTTGCATAACTAGTAGGAACATCCCAGTGGAATCCCCTCTAGCACAATTTGCTACAAGTAACTCAGCATTGGGTGGGTCCACCCTGTACTCTTGCTCAAAGGATAGAGTTTTTTAGCAAAGTAACCAACAAAACTGATACAGTACTATAGTGTCAGTGTCAGAGTAAATGTCCTTTACTCAGAGATATTAATATCAAGTAATCACACACACACACACACACACACACACACACTCTTTATCACTAACAGCTCATATGCTCAAGGCAGTGACCAGGGTCTGGGGGAACTTTGTGACCTTGGAAAATAGATGCAAATTGAGTCTCTGGAGTGAAACGCATGCCCCTGGCCTAATTAACCTGTGTGATAAGAAGTAGAGCTAGATGTCACCAGAATGTAATAGAATATCAGTAGTATATGCTTTGACAACAACTCAACAGGATCCAGGCATTATAGCACTTTGAAGATTTCCATCCCCCCATAGAGTTTTGTACTGGCATTGGATGATAAATCACGTGCTTATCAGTACGGTTTAAACCAAACATATCTCAATTTTTTAAAAGGTAAAAAGAGGTCATGTTAGCAACATGGTGAAGTGAGCTGCTTCCTTTGTCTCTCCCCCTTTTGAACTACAACTAAATGGACATTCACAGACAAATTTAGGACACCCACACATCACAACAGAACATCTGAGAGACACACGCAGCTATACATCTGAGGGTGGATTGACTGGCCCTCTGGGAAGTGGTGGAAATAGGTGAGCACTCCCTACCCTCCCCTGGCAGCACTGTGCACACACAGGATCACTTTCCTGCCTGGCACAAGTGCCCCAAAAGTGGGAACGTGCCCCAGGGCAACTGCAGGAAGAGGCAGTGGCCCTTAGCCTGCTGGTGATCGCTTTCTCGGTCAGAAGGGAGCCCACCATGCCCCTTCAGCCCCAAGGAGTGGCCCTGGCTTGGTCCCCATGAGAAGCCCTGCTCACCAAGTACAGCAGCCTGGTGGGACCACAAGTATATACTGTGGCAGGTCTACCTGCTGCACTGGGGCAAGCACACTCAAGGCCCTCGTGAGCACCCATAGTACCACTGAGCCCTGAAAGAGGGGGTGCACCATGGGGCAACTGTAGGAATAAGCAGCAGCTACCCTTAACCCACTCGTGATTGCTTTCCTGGTGTGGGGGGTAGCCCAATGTGCCACTGCAGCCCTAAGGAGTGGCCCTGACTAGATCCCCAGGAAAAGCCCCACCCACCAAGCACAGCAGCCTGGGGAAACTGCAAGCAGAGACTGCTGCAGATCTACACACCAAAACCACACGCCAGGCCCACACAAGCACCTGCATTACCACTGAGCCCTGAAAAAGTGAGTGCACCCTGGGGCGACTGTAGGAAGAAGCAGCAGCAACCCTTATCCTGCTCCTGATCACTTTCCCAGTGAGGGGGACATGCCCCTGCAGACCCAAGGGGTGGCCCTGGCTTAGTCCGGGACGAAGCCTGGTCCACCAAGCACAGTCCTCACAAGCACCTGAAGGCTCTCCAGGCTGATGCAAGTGCCTGTAGTACCCCTACAACTTCCAGCAGATGGGGCTGGATCAAAAACTCTGCTGTTGCTTCCCTCTAGCTGTAGCAGGTGGAATCTGCAACCTAATACTACCACAAATACCTCGATAAAAGATTAGGGCATCAAACACCGTGAGAAACTGCAGGAACAGTTCAGACCAGAGGGAAAATAACGATTCTCCAGAAACCAACCCTGAAGCCACAGAAACTTGCAACCTAAATAACAGATAATTCAAAATAGCTGTCTTAAAGAAACTCAACAAGATAAAAGAGAACACAGAAAAACACTTCAATGAGCTCAGGAGTAAAATGAACCTCTTCACCCAAGAGATTGAAATTATTTAAAAAATCAAGCAGAAATTCTGGAAATGAAAAACACAATTAATGAAATAAAAAATAATCTAGAATCCTTAAAGAATAGAGCTGATGTTATGGAGGAAAGAATTAGTGATTTAGAGGATAAAATTACAGAAATGCTACAGGTGGAGGATGAGACAGAACTAAGATTTTTTTTAAATGAAGGAATTCTTTGCAAAATATCCAATTCAATTTGGAAAAGTAACATAAGTATTATAGGTATTCTAGAGGGAGAAGAGGGGGAGAAAGGAGCAGAGAGCTTGTTCAAAGAAATTATAGCTGAGAACTTCCCAAACCTGAGGCAGGAAATGGATTTACAAATGAACAAAGCTCGTAGAATGTTTAGTTACATCAATGCTAAAAGACCTTCTCCAAGGCATATAGTATTAAAGCTGGCAAAAGTCAGTGACAAAGAAAAAATATTAAGGGCAGTAAGGCAGAAGAAAATCACCTACAAGGAAACCTTATGAGGCTTTCAGCAGATTTCTCAGCATAAACCCTACAGGTTAGGAGAGAATGGAATGATATATTCAAAATACTGAAACACAAAAACTTTCAGCCAAGAATACTCTATCCAGTGAAACTTTCCTTCAGATACAATGGAGAAGTAAAAGCTTTCCCAGATAAACAAAAGCTGAAGGAGTTCATCACCACTAGGTCTCTCATACGAGAAATAATTAAAGATGCTCTCACACCACAAACAAAAAGGCAAAGGCCTACAGAGCTTTGAACAGGGAGATAAATACACACAGAAAATCAGAAACTGCAGTTCTCTGTCAGAACAGGGACGCAAATACTCAATTATAACTTAAAGTTAAAGAGAAGGAAAGCTTCAAAAATAACTATGAACCCTTCAACTTAGTCACAAACTCACAACATTGAAAGGAGAATAATTTGTAAGAAAAATAACTCAGAAGGGGAAGAGGAAAGGAATGGAACCTGCTTAGGTTAATGGAGTTATGAGGCTATGAGAAAAACGGACTATTTCCTTTACAAGATCTTTTACACAAACTTCATGGTAACCACTAAACAAAAAGTCAGAGCAGAATTACAACTCACAAAAATGGAGAAAACTTCCTCAGAAAACCAATAAAATGAAATGGCAGTCAGAATTACAAAGGAAGAGAAACAATGGAAACATAACAACCAGAAAACAAGGGATGACATGGCAGTATTAAGCCCTCATATATCAATAATCACTCTAAATGTAAATGGATTGAATTCTCCAATCAAAAGACACAGAGTAGCTGGATGGATTAAAAAATAAGATCCAACAATATGCTGCCTCCAGGAAAAACATCTCAACTCTAAAGACAAACATAGGCTTAGAGTGAAGGGAGGGAAGATGATACTCCAAGCTAATGGCAAACAAAAAAAGGCAGATTTTGCCATACTTATATTAGACAAAGAAGACTTCAAGTTAAAAAAGACAATGAGAGACAAAGAGGGGCAGCATATAGTGATAAAAGGGACATTCCACCAAGAGGACATAACACTTATTAATATATATGTATCTAACACAGAGGCACAAAAAGTACATAAAGCAACTATTAACAGGCCTAAAGGGAGAAATTAACAGTAACACAATAATAGTTGGGGACCTGAAACCCCACTTATATCAGTGGACAGATCATCCAGACAAAAAGTGAACAAGGAAATATTAAATTTAAATGATACACTTGATCAGATGGACTTAATAGATATGTACAGAGCATTCTATTGAAAAACAGCAGAATACACAAAGTGCACACGGATCATTCTCAAAGATAGACCATAGGCTGGGAAACAAGGCAAGCCTCAATAAATTTAAGAAGATTGAAATCATCTCAAGCATCTTTTTTGACAACAGTGTTATGAAACAGGAAGTCAACTAGAAGGAGAAAACAAGGAAAATAAGAAATATGTGGAGACTAAACAACATGCTACTGAATAAGCATTGGATCAATGAAGAAATCAAAGGAGAAATTAAAAATTATCTGGAGACAAACAAAAATGAAAATACAACATAGCAACTCTTACGAGATGCAGCAAAATCTGTCCTATAAGGGACATTCATAACGATACAGGTCCATCTCAAGAAATAAGAAAAATCTCAAATAAGTAACCCTAAACTGCACATAAAACAAATAGAAAAAAGAAGAAACAAAATCCAAAGTCAGCGGAAGGAGGGAAATAACAAAAATCAGAGCAGAAATAAATAAAATAGAGATTTTAAAAAAAACAGTAGAAAGGATTAATGAAACTAAGAGCTGGTTCTTTGAGAAGATAAACAAAATTGACAAACTCTTAGCCAGACTCACCAAGACAAAAGAGAGAAGGCTCAAATAAATAAAATTAGAAATGAAAGAGGAGAAATTACAACAGATACTGCAAAATTACAAAGGATTATAAGAGAACACTATGAAAAACTATATGCCAATAATTTGACAATCTAGAAGAAATGGATAAATTCTTACACTCATACAACCTCCCCAAACTGAATCAAGAAGAAATAGAGAATCTGAATAGACCAATCATAAGCAAAGAGATTGAAACAGTAATCAGAAGCCTCCCAAAAAACAAAAGTCCAGGACCAGATGGCTTCTTGGAGAATTTTATCAAACATTCAAAGAAGATTTAATACCTATCATTCTAAAACTATTCCAAAATTGAAGAAGATGGAACCTTTCCTAAGTCCTTCTATGAGGCCAACATCACCCTGATATCAAAACCACATAAGGACAACACAAAGAAGGAAATTACAGGCCAATATCACTAATAAACATAGATGCAAAAATCCTCCACAAAATATTGGCAAACTGAATACAACAATACAGTAAAAGGATCACACACCATGATCAACTGGGATTTATTCCAGGGTCACAAGGATGGTTCAACATCCGCAAATGAATCAATGTGATATACCACAATAACAAAATGAGGAATAAGATTCACATGATCATCTCAATAGATGCAGAGAAAGCATTTGACAAGACCCAACATCCATTTATGATAAAAACTCTCAATAAAATGGGTATAGAAGGAAAGTACTTCAACATAATAAAGGCCATATATGACAAAGCCACAGCCAACATCATACTTAATGGTGAAAAACTGAAAAGCATCCCTTTCAGAACAGGAACAAGACAAGGGTGCCCAGTGTATAAGTCTTTCACCTCTTTGGTTAAGTTTATTTCTAGGTACCTTATTCTTTTGTTGCAATTGCAAATGGAATTGCATGCTTGATTTGTCTTTCTGTTAGTCCACTGTTAGTGTATAGAAATGCAGCTGTTTTTTGCATACATTTTTCCAAAGAAGTTATACAGATGGCCAACAGGCACATGAAAAGATGTTCAACAAAACTAATCATCAGGGAAACACAAACCAAAACTACAATGAGATATCACCTTACATCTGTCAGAATGGCTATAACTGCTTCCAACAAATGTTGGAGAGGATGTTGAGAAAAGGGAACCCTCATTCACTGCTGGTGGTAATGCAAACTGGTGTAGCCACTGTGGAAAACAGTATGGAGATTTCTCAAAAAATTAACAATGGAAATACCCTATGATCCAGCTCTCCCACTACTGGTTATTTATCTAAAGAACTTGAAATCAATGATCCAAACAGATTTATACACCTCTATGTTCATTGCAGCATTATTCACAATAGCCAAGATGTGGAAGCAACCCAAGTGCCCTTCTACAGATGAATGGATAAAGAAGATGTGGTATATATATATATACAATGGAATACTGCTCAGCCATAAAAAAGACAAAATCATCCCATTTGCAGCAACATGGATGGACCTTGAGGGTATGATGTTAAGTGAAATAAGCCAGACATAGAAAGACAAATACTGCATGATTCCACTCATATGTAGAAGATAATGAATACATGGATAAAGAGAATAGATTAGTGGCTACCAGAGGGGAAGGCGGTTGAGGGTGGGTGAAAGGGTTAAAGGGACACATACGTACAGTGATGGACAGTAATTAGACTACTGGGGTTAAGCACAATGAAGTATCTCCAGAAATTGATAAATAATAATGTACACCCGAAATTACACAATGTTGTAAACCATTATGATCTGAATAAAATAATTGGAAATAAAAAAAAAACTTCCCTGCCTCATGTACATAAAGATAGTGTGGTATATTCTTATGCAAAATTTTAAAACTTTGCCTTCAATCTTTGAAAGTCCTTGAAATAGATGGAGTTTATTGTTTTTAATGTAATGTGAGGTAAATTCATTTTGATGTTTCTTCATATTAATAGTGAAGTTTTCAAAATTAATTAATTTTAAAGAGTTTACTTTTTCTCCACTATCCTGCAATAAATGTCTTTGACTGAAAATCAAAGTATCAATTGGGCAATTTCACCTGTACTCCAAAAAATAGATGCAGATAAATGATAGGTAATCTTTAAGTGGAAGTGTTATCAGTAGGGATTTGTTCAGGAGAGTGGAATAAAACTGCTTGCCTATAGAACTGCTGCAAGAGTTGGGGAGCAGAGGTCAGGTAAACTTCCCTTGAATATTAAAAAAGCTAACACCAAATATTTTAGCCTAAAGCATAAAATACATGGTGTCAAAAAGTTAATAGGTAGTAGCTTCAGATCTCAAGAATCACTGAAAAACTCCCCAGTGTCTCATGCTGCAGCAGTCATGCAGGTGGCTCTTAGGAGCTCAGTGGGAAACTACTGTGAATCTCACATCTGCCTATATTTCTGGCTATAATTACCTCCAGAGAGTAATGGCTTCTCTTCTTCTTCCTTCTAAATCTCTCATGAGTTCCTCTCATTGTAAAATATTAAACATGAAAAATACAGAAAAGAAAAATCTAGAAAATGTAGTTTACAGCCTCACACTACAATGCAGGGGAAGCCATAGAAGTGGGTGATGATGATGCTAAGTTAACAACAGACAATCTAGTATAGAAGATAAGGACAAGAAAGGGGGATTGGGTAGGAGGTTGAGAGAGTGCCCACATGCAAGTCCTGGGAACAGAACGAGGGATACTTGGGACAGAGCCACCCAAGATGAGCCCGTTTTAGATCAACTAACCTGCAGCTGGCCACAGAAGCATGAGTGAGAGCAGCCAAGTCAAGAAAAACCACCATCCTAAGCTAGATAAGCCAAGCCCCAAGCTAGATCAGCTAAGCCTCAACCAATCCTCAGATTCATAAGTAACAAAATGGGTATTGTTCAATACTGCTGAGATTTTGTGGTCATTTGTTACCCAGCATTTTTGTGGCAAGATCTAACTGATACATAGGGGTACGATAAAGCCCTTATGTCACAAGGACAAGCCTAACATCAGTGGAGTGGGAAAGTATATTCCTTTCATGGAGGTGAGGAGGAAGGAGTAAAAATTTTTTTAAATAATCCCGTATACCACACTTAATATCTGGAATGTTGAACAAATACTTCTCAGGAGATGTAATTTTTTCCTGTTATTCTTTCAAAATTTATTTAGTTGAGGATTGTTTTCCTCTTCCGCTGAATAAAAACTGTTATGGATACCATAAATTCTCTTCTAACCCTTAGTTATTAGAAAGGGTAATGATTACTTTCTAACACAAGCACCATCTCAATTCTGTAGTTAAATTTCCCTTTCCCTCATTGTATCTGGCTGTAGGCAAGCATCTGAGGTCCAAAAAGGAGTAATAATGGTATATTATCTCCTTTTCCTTCATTTTTATCAAGTCTAGGGGCATTTGCTAAACCCACCTTCTGGGGAAGTAGTATGGAAGGAAGAATGAAAAAGAGACGACAATAATATGCTTCTTTTGTTGCTACCATATTAAAAGGTTTTGACATCTCTTGACCTGCATGATGGTTAAAACCAACTCATTCTCTTGTTGTCATGTCTAGGCCAGGGGATATTCAGAGATTCCAGACTGCCTTCCCACACATCCTTTGTGATATGACTGAAGGACAGTTCTTCCTGTGAATGCTTCTCCTCATGGCCTCTGTTTGTGGTGGTACTTTCTTTACAGAGCTCTTATTCTCTCTTGGAGTTTCCTAGACTTACTAAGAGGACTTCTTACGAAAAATTGAAAATGGCTTCATACCACTACTCTCTCTCACATAACCCACTTGTGGTCAGTAGGAAACATTTTTGCTTTTATTGCCTCAAGATGAAGTGATGTGAAAGTATTTCCCAAACATAATTCTGTTCTATAATTCCAGCTTCCTCTCCCCTCCAATTTCATCTTTTCTATTGCTCTCACTCTCATAAAAAAAAAAAAAAAGGACGTATATCAAACTCTTTAAATGGTTGTTTTGGAGGTTCTCCCGCTAAGCTTGAGGTGAGGAGGAAAGCATTCCCCTCTCTGTTGGGAGGATTTGGGGTTCACTGTGAAGTTGTCGCAAAGAAAAATCTCTTTACAAGAACCTCTCCTCTCCAGCTCTTAGCAATTTTTGGATCCACATCTAGGTGGTAAAGCTCAAGAGTTATGAATTGATTATTGGACATTTCCTATAAGCATCTTCATTTTGTGTCTTACAACTCACTTTGGTGTCTGGTGCTTATCAAATCTGGGTACCTCAGCTGAAACTTCCAGTTTAACATCCTGACACGCACTGCTCCCTCTTCCTGTGGTCATTAGGACAAGATAGAACTTTGTGTGTCTGGATAATTCTGATTTGGCAAGCCTCAGGTAAAGCAACACTTTCTCTGGGAAGTTATTCATATCCTCTGCCACTAGGCTGAAGTAATTATTCTGCCTAAGGACACAGAGTTCCATGTAAGCAATTATAGTTGTTGGCTGAATTGCTCTGGGGTCAGACAGCCAGTATTGAAATCTTCCTTTCACTAACTGTGATTTTAAGGCATTCTTCACCTCTTTGAGCCTGAGTTTTCCCAACATATCTCCAGGGTTGTCGTCAGAATTAAAATAGATTATTTTAATGCATATTAAGCTCTTCAACCAATACCTGAGACAATGGGGGTGACAACTATTTTGTTGCTGAATATCTGATGTGTTTGAAGGAAAAGAAAGTGGTGTGTTAACTATTATGTAAGGAGAGTAAAATGTAATATGTTCTCCCTGAATGTTCTAGAAGGGCTCGGGGTCCCTGGAGGCCTGGGTGCCTGGGTGAAGGAGAAGCCATATTGTCAACAAAACAGAAAATTCTTTAGAAATGGATATTTGAAAGGCCAAGCACATGTTATAACAAATTTAATATTTGAAGAAGGGCCAGCCATGATGGCTTCCATTCAATGATACCAGCCAAAGTGACCTCATAGCATTCTCAAAGTATTTTACAACCCCCATTATCCAAGAAAGGGACAAATTAAGTCCTACAAAGTATGTCCCCTTAACAGGTACAAGAATAATGTCAACAAATATTTCTGAGTAACAGCTGTGGAAGGAGGACACGTTAGCTATACTTTCAATAACTTGTATTTACAGAAATAAGATCATATGGGTGTTTTAAAAGAAACATAAGTATCATTTAGAAGAATATGTTTTCTTACTCAAGAGTTTTCTCAAGGCCCCTTTCATGTCTTTATTTCTCAGGCTGTAAATGAAGGGGTTCAACATGGGAGTGACCACAGTGTATGTCAATGAAGCAATTATGTTATTGTCGTTGGTGTTGTTAGATGAAGGAAGAAAATATAGACCAATAATTGTCCCATAGTAGAGAGTCACTACTGAGAGATGAGATCCACAAGTGGACAAGGCTTTGCAGACACCCTGCGTAGAGGGAGCCTGGAGGACGGTTGCCCCAATATTGCCATAAGAAACCAGGATGCATAAGAATGGAAGCACAATGGCTGTTAATCCCACAGTAAAGATTATCAACTGGTTGTGGGAAGTGTCTGAGCAGGACAATTTGAGCAGGGCAGCAAGGTCACAGAAGAAGTGGGGGACAGTGTGGTCAGCACAGAAGGATAACTGGGCCAAGAGGAGGGTGTGCAAAAGAGCGCAAGCACAGGCAATGAACCAGGACCCAGCCACAAGCATGACACAAACCCTCTGACTGATGATGGTGGTATAATGGAGAGGTTGACAGATGGCCACATACCTGTCATAGGCCATTGAGGTGATCAGGAAACTGTCCAAATCAGCAAAGAATATGAAAAAATATGTCTGTGAAATGCACCCTGCATAGGGAATGGATTTGTACTTAGCCTGCATGTTCATCAGCATTGTAGGGATGGTGACAGATGAGAAAGTAATATCAGTAAAGGCCAAGTGGCTGAGGAAGAAGTACATAGGGGTGTGAAGGCAAGAGTCTAGCCTGATGAGCAGGATGATGAGCAGGTTCCCCAGCACCGTGGTCAGGTACATGCCCAGGAACAGGGTGAAGAACACGCCCTGCTGCTCTGGCTGGATGGGGAGCCCCAGCAGAAGGAACTCGGACACACTACTCTGGTTCCCCATCCTCATATTGGTACATTAGCTGGAGGGGACTGGTGGGAAAAATTAAAGGGGAAAGAAATATCTCTGGATAAAAAATCATCACGGCATAGCATAATAGAGACGTTGTTTTGATTTAGGGAATGTCTTCATCCATATTTTCTTACATTTGATGCATATTTTGCTGGATAAATTAGAAAAAGTGTAGGTTTAGGATATACAGCCACTTTCTTTCTCAATCTGGTCCCAGTCTCTGTAAATGATAATATTAACAGTTAATGTTTATTAAACATTGTCCTGATTCCCTCTTCTAATAGCTTACATGTCATAACTGACTCAGCAGTCTTAAGTATATGAGCTATGTAGGCACTGTTATTATTTCCACTTTCAGACGGGATAGCTGAGGCGGATAGTCTCAGAGTCACTGAGGTAAGAAGAGGAGAAGCTGGCATTTGGGACCCGAGCATTTTGACCCCAGAATTTAGTCTCTGTAAGCAAAACAATTTATATGACATCAGAAATATCATTGCCCTTCATATTTTTGTGAGTAATGAGCTGTTTAATTCTGTATCCTCTGCTTCTCTACACATTCCATGACTACTTCTAATTTTTTCATTGGTTGTAGACCCATAATCTATCACAGAGAATTAATGCATACACAATATATTTTCGTTGATCAAATAAAAAAGATGTTGCATCCAATTATATTCATCATGGTAGCCTCTTTAAGAAACTTACATCAGGCCTTGTTCAAGATCAAGATTTAACTCTAATAATCCCTGGACTCCATGTTATTTAGTTGCCACATGGCATCGCATTCAAAGAGGTACAATCTAAAAGCCAAACGTAATTTTTAAAAGTAATTCTAATCTTTCATTGTCTCTAAAATAGCCTTTAACAGATTTATTTCCTAACCCAAATCAATATTTATCAAAATACCTATATATTTTTCTAAAATAGAAGGTAGGGATCCACTATAACATATCAAAGCTTATTATAAAGCTACATTGATTACAATACATAGTGTATTTTCACAAAGATAAACCAATGAAACAGTGGAGGAAAATAGAGAGCCTAGAAACAGACACATTTATAGTGAGGACTTGGCCTCATTGTCACTTTGTCAGCTGGATTCAGAAGACAACCATGCACCAGTCCTGGTGCCTCCACCTCCAAATGAGTGAAATGAATAGTGTAATTTTGAAACAACTTAATCCAGTAGGTAAAAATTCATGTCAAATGATAACTTTCAATGACTACAGCAAACTTGCCAACTTGCTTCCTCTAATGTCTGGAACCAGATATCAAATCAGAATATTTATGAATGCTTTACCATTAGGTCTCCCAGAAACAGGTGAAAGATAGTTTTCTGCTTAGTCACAGAAGCAGAAGGTTTTCTGCACAGATTCCAGCACCTTGGATCCAACTCTAACCCCATTATCTTCATGGATGTGGAAAATGAGTGATGGAACACTCTCTCTAATTTTCTTGAGATCTTCAGATTATCTGGGTCAGTTTGGGGGTGGGGGGACAAGCAGAACTACAGCTGTGGAGCGTGATTTCTAGAACAGCATTTAGCCTTCCACATTAATAACCAAAACATCACCCTCAATAGGCTGCTGGTACCTGAAATTCTTTCAGCAAGAGGTAAAAAAGCTTTAAGGTCCCAGCTATAGATTAAATTTAAAAATAAGTATTCCTGGGAGAGAGAGAACCCTCTGGACAGAATTCTCACTAAGATGGAATGGTCGGGAGCTGTTCATATTTGGGGACCAGGTTTGGATGGCAGAACAAGGGCATTGACCTCATCAGACAAAATGAGGAGGGGAGAGGGCTGGGGATTACAGACAGAGTGAAAACAGAGGCTGCAGACATTGAGAACAAATTTACTGCCCTTCTAATTTGGCTGAAATGACTGCTACAGGCCTAGAAATGGTCACATTGATAATAAAATCTGATTTAGCACCTAATTTTCAAATATTGTGCTTTTCAAATACTGTCCACAACCTTTCAACATAGGCATTCTGATCCTCATTTTAAAGAGGAGAAAGTTGGGACTTAGTGATGAAACTTTCCCAATGTTATAGCTCTAGTATACGGTGAACCTGGGATTTGATCCCAGTCCATCTGGCTTCAAAGATTGTATTCTTCTCACTATGTTACCTGCCTTTATTAACTATATCCTCAAATAAGACAGTACTTGCTGCTTGAGAGCACTCAAGACTTTCAGGAAGTAAATCAGGAAGTTTGAGGATGAATGAAAATCTATGGTTTCCAGATATGTGCCTAGACGGTAATATCCATAATAATGATAACAATACACGTATAATAACAATCATTCATTAATCATATATTATTGTGTGATTAATATACACTAGCTGCTGTGACATGTACTTTATATCATATCAGCATAACAGGACCACTAGAAAGGCATTATTCTCATTTAACCAATTGGAAACTAGGGCTTAAAGAGTGTTAAGTAATTTGCCTAAAATCATTCAGCATGAAAATAATGTACAGATCATTCAAACTCAGATTTATATGATTTAAAACCCATGTTCCTAACCACCATGATATATTGCCTCCAGCAGAGCATGATTTGATGAAAAAGAGACATTTGGAGATGTATTCCTCATTAGAGAGGAAAAGATGGGATCTAATTCCCCCAAAGCCTTTGGATGGATGTATTGCCTCAGATCTTAATCAGATGATCAGAAGTGAATAGAGAGACTAGGATACAAGCTGCCTTGTTTACAAAGACAGCTTGCTCATAAAGTGAATTACTTAGGGCTCCAGGACAAAAGCAGATCAGGCTCTGGCCAATGATTTTGATGGACTATCTAATTTCTATCAATAAGAGAAAGGCTAAGGCAACTATAGTATACATCCACTGGAAGTAATTTCACGCAGCCAATAAAATGAGTACATGAAAAGATTATGATATAATTTTTGAAGGAACATTATGGAAAATTATATCTAGGCACCCTTACAACTATTTTCAAAAACAATGAAGATTATATTAATATTATTATCATTATTATTATCATCATTACTAAACCTGGACGGTTTTGCTTACAGCTTGGATGCATGCAAGATATTCAGCAAAACTGTGAAAGAGATAGAGAAGAAAGTACAAACCCCAAGGAATTATAATTATTTTCTCCATCTATGTTATTTGAGATACTACAACAAAATTATAAAAGTGCTTGGCACAAGTATAATCATTTGCAAGATTTTGTAGCAGACCATTCACACATACACACACACACACACACACACAGACACTCACACACACATACACGTTTACTGCTGAGTGAAATCTGTAAGCACTGCCCTTACCTAGCTCAGGAGTGATAAATTCAAACACTATCAGCTCCAGGGTATGATCTAATTTGTCATTAGATCTAGGACAGGGAATAAAGTCACAAGCTCAACCCTGAAGTGAGGAGGAGGTACACTTGCTCTTTTTCACCAGACCCAGACAACAACAAAGGTTTCCATTTTTACCACCCAGCCTGGAAACCCAGGGGACCAAGGCCGCAAATTTCTGATGAGGGGCAATTTGGGAGCAATTACTGCTTTTCCCTTAACTGTTCCCAGAGAGATGTGCCTTTGCCAGATACTAAAGGTAGTCAACTACTTTGGGAACACCAATAAGGACTTTTGTTATTTGCAGATCCAATTATTTATTTAAAAAATTCACTACATCTAAATAATAATAAAGATTAACAATAATAAAGATTTCACTAAACCTTAGAGTTCATTTAACCTTTCTAATAATTCTGGAGGTAGACGTATTTTTCCCATTTTATTGCTATTTGAGAGTGGCTCAAAAGAAAATGGCCAAATGAGGATGCAAAGCCGAGCACATTATCTTCAAACCCAAATCCTAGTTCCATTGCACCATGATGCCTCCCTTGTAGTAGTGGGCTCCATATCATGTGGACTTCTTCCTTCCCAGAGTCAGTCCAGAACTAGAAGGAGAGTTGCTAATCCCTGGGGAATAAAAACACTTATTAAGGAATAGTTGGGCTTCTGTCTCTCAGAAATAGAGATTTGTCTTTTCCTACAGAAACACCTGAACGCATAATAATGGTTGGCACATTCTCAGGGCTCAAAATATATCCTTTAACCATAAGAAGGAGTGTCAGAAGCTTTAAGAAACCTGTTCTATTCAAACTGGCAAATATAGAGAAGAGACAAAGAGTCAAGTCGAGGAGATAGTATTTTAGTCATTACTTTTTCAATTTATTCATTTACTCTTCCATAAAAATATAATGTACTTACTATGTAGCAAGGATTTTGTGAGTACTGTGAGTGAATATTTGAAAACATAGTTATTTTTTTCTCTTAAAGAGCTCCCAATCTAGTGGGCAGGATAGACAAGGCAGTGTGTGTCAAATGCTATAATGAAGGTGCATGCTGAGTGCTACGGGAGCACAGAGGAGTGGTACCAAACACAAAGTTACTGTGTCAAGCAAGGTAGCCTTGTAGGAAGTTACACATAAGCAGAAATGTAAGAAAATAAAAACAAGTAAAAGGTGATGTGGACAGCATAGAAGCAGATATTTCCAAGGGATAAAAAGAGAGGAATAGGAAAAGACCTAGAGAAGAGAAAGGATGACAAATATGAAAAGCTGTGTCAGGAAAATTAGAACAACTGAAATGTAGACATCAACAGGAGAAGAGGTTCAGGATGAGGCCAGAGAAATGAGCCAGAATGAATCACGCAGAACCTTGGAAGCCAGTTGAACAATTTACACATTATCCAAAAGGAAAGGAAGAGTCATAGAAGGATTTGATCAGAATATTGACAGTGTCATACTAAAAACTATTACTATGGGTGAAGAATGGTTAATGATCATGTGTTTGCAGCGGGTGGAGAGAATGTCAGCAGGACAAGGAAAGAGTGATGGGATTCAGGACCAGAAGCAAGGAGGAAGTTAGGAAGTGGTCAGCATCATTTAGGTAAGAGATTATGAAAGTCTGTCTGAGAGAGACAATGGAGTTGGAGAGAACTATATGAATTTAAGTCTCCTTTAGAGTTAAAATCTAAGGGATGTGGTAATTTTAATATGAGCTGATTTTGATAAGACTGTAGAAAATGAGCAAAACAAAGGAGTTAAAACCTCTCTAAATGTATGGCTTGGACAACTGGGTGTATGGTTGTGCTTTTCACTGAGATGGGGACATGGAAGTAGAAATAGATTTGAGTTTTTAACACATTGAGTATGAAGTACCCATGGGTCATCACCAAGAAGAAATTCAGGAGACAGGTAGATATATTTTGGATAGAGATAAAAATTCATCAACCATCAACATAGAAGAAGATGAGATTTCCTAAAAGAAATAACATGAATAAGAAAGTTGAGAAAATAGAACAAGAATGGAGAGAAGAGAAAGAGGAGAGGAGAAGAGAGATGAGGGAAAGAAAAGTAAGGGAAAGGAAGAGAACAGGGCTGAAGACAGACCATAGGGAACATTGACAATTAAGGAAATGGCAAAGAAAAAGTGTCCCAAAAAGGACATCAAAGAACAACAAGAGACATAGAAGGAAAATATGAAAACGTGGGACAATGGGAGCTAAAGGAAGAGAAGGTTAAGTGTTGAAAATCACACATTAGAACATGATGTAATCCATGCAGAAATAGAAGTATAATGATGTACACCTGAAATTTATACAATGTTATAAAGCAATGTTACACAATAAACATAAAATAATATAAACTTTGCTTTCTAGCCAAAACAAAAAGAAAATCACTCATTAAATTTAGTAATAAGGTGGATTTTGGTGATGTAACCAGGAGCAATGTCAGTGAGTGATGGGAAGGGAATCTAGATCTCAGTGGATTGAGGAATAAATGGAAAATAAAGAGGGAAGAGGTTGACCCAACACTGAAACTTTTCTAGATGGGTTGAATGAAAGGCCACTGTGGTAAAGACTTGGGCAAATTAGTTAGAGATTGATAAACCATGAGATCCACTCTGCAGAGACAATAAAATGAAGACAAAACAAATTTGGGGGGAAAATGGACAGGATCAGAGACTGGATAGATTTATGAGGCCAAAGATCCTGTATAATGTGTAGAGTAGAAAGAGAGAGCAATAATTGAATGTTTCAACTTAATACTTCACAGGTAAAGCGATTCCAGTTTTCATAATATGGTCATGAGAAGAGATGGCTAAAATGCAATGGAGGTCAAGGTCATTGAAGATGATATAAAAAAAATAAATATGCCATATTGTTGAATGGTTGATTCCTGCAAATGCTGAAGGCACCCAAGCTGATAGCTGATTTGTAGGGGAGAAGTAAACTAACCCACGTGCCAAAGCTGTAAAAAAATAGGAGTCATTGGGTCTTGGTAGTTGGTGATGTAGGCCCTGACATATATCAGTTTCTACTCTTTGCTTAGTGTAGAAAAAGCTTTATGCAGAAAGATGTCTAATTACAGCATAATTTAAAAGATAAGAATTAGTTATAGCCTAGTTCCCATCGATAAGGGAAGGGTTAAGGCAACTATGGTATACATCCATTGGAAACAATATTACATAACCATTAAAATGATGTTTATGAAAAGCTTGTGATATAGTTTTTAAAAGAACATAATAGAAAATTGTGTATTGGCATGTTTACAACTATTTACAGAAGTGCAGATTATCATTTTTTTTAAATCTGGAAGAACTTGTTTCAAAATATTAACAGACGCCATATTTTGTTGTTGGTAGTAGAAGCATTTATGTGTTTTAAAAATATGTATTTGCCATAACATTTATATAACCATGTGTTCCTTTTATAAGTAATGAAAATATTAGACAGTTTTATGAACCATTGCTAAATCTCATGGGAAATAGAGTGGTCCAGAAAGAAAAGCCTATCAACTTTGTATCTACACTTATAGGTTCATACATTTGTTTTTTCCCAAAATACTCTTTGTCTTTGAACTTACTCTGTTACTCCCTCCAGGCCCCTGACAACCAACTAAATCATTCACCAATGCCCAAGAATCCATATATATTCTTACTCCAGGCCATTGATGCAAACGTATGACCAGGTACACTGTTCGAAATCTTTCTGAACTAGGAGGATTTCCCTGTATCACTGTTGTTCAGAGCCATCCTGATCAGACCTGAATTGGAACAGCAATCAATTTTCATCTCCCACAAGCATATACATCTGACTCCTGAATCAAGCTCAGGAATTTTTCCCTTTATCAGCTGGTTAAATAGAACCCCTCAGGAGGCCATCAGAGTGAGCTGAAGGAGAGACATTGACGAACATTGTAAGATGTTATGAGGGTCCAGGTCTGAAATTCAGAAACAGAGGGTCTCTTTCTGAAATTTTCCTTTGATCTCCAGACATACCAAGGCTTAATGCCAAATTTGCTGTTGTGTCTAACTGACTGTGTGACTTTTTGCCTGGCAATACTCAGCTCCAGTCACCTGATGTCCCATGGTTAGGCATTCAGTCTCCACAAAGGCCCAGTAGGTTGCCAACAGCTTCTGGCTCCAGAAACATGGCATTTCAACTCTTCTAATGGAGTTTGCCAGAGGTTCCATGTGGTGCCATTATCCACCAGGGATACCGCCAGCACGATGGATCCTGCCATTTTAGATGATCCAATTATCAGGGCCTGTTTTATCACAATCTGAATCAGCTGCAGAGCCCCCTATCAAGCTAGATCCTACTTAAAACTGGCCTTCTATCAAGTCATTTGACAAATTGGTCAGAGCAGTACTGCAGGTGTGGTATGTGTTGTCTCCAAAATCTGAAGTGGCCTACCAAATGCTATAAAAGTTGCAATAACTTGTCCTTTGTTTTCCAGTTAGAGTCCTGTCTTGCATCTATCCCATTGTAAGCTCCTTGGTGACCTTCTATCCCACACTGCCTGCCACAGGTATTTCTTCTGTCCACAGTATGTCAGACCATAATCCAAGGTGTCTCAATACTGACTCACTGTATTTCAATCCGTCCAAACCCACCACCCATACCATTGTCTGTGCCTTGTAATCTACCTATCTGTACTGCTTGCTTATATACCTTCCTGAATCCAGTATCTGAGCTCCCTATATCCTGTATCCAAGTCTTTTTGTCTGTTGATCTACCTATTTGACTCCCTGTGGAGTTTCCCTATCCAGTGCACCAAGTGTCTGATGTGTCTTTCCCAGGGAATCCAGTGCCTATAGCCAGTCTAGCTTATGGCACACTTTGAGTTTGCTAAGCTATTACTGGCCAATATTCTGGTAACTTCTCTGGCTTTTGCCTAGAATGATAACCATTGGACATGTACTAGAATTCAACAATTCTGAATTGACAGAGTTTCCTGAGTCCCTCTGTTCTGAGGTACATTAAGTTGTGGCATTAATACAGGGTCATCCCACATAGAAAGAAGATGCACAGATATATATTTTGCTCTATCTACCATCTCTTAAACCCAAATATCAAAGAGGCCAAAATAAGCCCTCAAAGAATATTATCTCAAGCTATAAATACTTCTTAGCCCTATATATCTCACTCCTAAGAATCATGAATGCCGCAATAAGTGATCATTTTATTCAAAAGGTCAATTTCAAAGAACCTGAAAATTTTCAAGTTTGAGTCAATTTTTCTGTATGTGTGTGTCAACATTTTCCCTATTTGCAAGTTTATTTTCTTTGTTGGGTTTTTTTTTTAGTGTATCTTACCTTCCTTCTTACCTCCCTTCCCCCCTTCCTCCCTCCCTTCCTTCCTTCCTGTCTTCTCTTCTTCCTTCTTTCCATCCTTCCGACTATATTCATTCTGCCCTTCTTTTCCTCCTTCTTTGAAAACTATTTTTGTTTGGTGTAACCAAACCTAAATTTGTCAAGAAGGCAGTAAAACTTCCAAAAAAGTGATTATCTCTGCCTCTTCCCACTTTGCATTTCATAATGATCACCAGAGAGAAGAGACACAAAATCATTTCCTTTCAGTTACCTGGTGGGTAGGGCCCAAGAAGATTCCCTGATGGGACATGGTTGTACCTAAATACTCAGAATCCATTCAGTCATTTGGCTTTCCATTTGGACCTGGTTGGATCAGTAATTCTTTTTTTTTTTTTGACTCTCTGGAGTTTATCCTATGCCAAACTGTGATTATGGCTGGGAAAGCAGAGCCTGGAGAAGAAAGGACACTGAGAGTGTCTTGAGATCCTTTCTCTGTGGACTCATTCTCTAAGGCTCCCAGTACAAACGTCCCTCCTACATCTTTTCTAGAGGAATGAAGGGGAAAATTTGGCAATTAATCCAATTTTGATGGGTGTCTTAACTGGAAAGCACAAGTCCTGCTCCCTACCCCATAATGTTCTTTGCTTGGCTAGTTATACTCCTCAGTTCATAGATCTCAGGCTGGTAGACAAGAGTGAGCTTCTGATCTTATAGCTTTTCCTTTTGATGCCCAAGAAATGTCTAGGACCTTGGAAGCTGATATTTAGATCCCCTACAGAGAGTCTCAAGACACAGTTACTCAACAAACACTGGATCATAAATGCAGACAAGGTCAGTATTGGGGATGGAATCGGTATTTTTTTTCTCAGCAATATATGGTTTTATATACGGGTATAGAAAAGGAAGAATCAGAAAGCTGATTTTGTCATGGAGAAGAAGAGAGGAAAAAAAGAATGAGAGACAGACAGAGAAAGAGAGGAGAAATAGAGACATGGGGTGATCGAAGAATACAGATACAGAGGCAGAGAGAGTGAGAACTGAGAGGGAAGAAGGAGAAAATGAGTGAGAGAAAGATAAAGTGAGGAGAGACAAAGAGGCAAAAAGAGAGAAAAGTGACCCAAAAGATAGTGACAGAGATACAGAGGGGCAGAGTCTTGCAGAAGGAATTTCTACTTGCCTTGGATTCCGACACAGAAAACCAGGTCTGGACAGCCCAGAACGTAAGCATTCTGAAACTGTTTATATGGTTAAGTCAGGAGTTTCAGGACGGCCTCTTACATTCCCAAAATGTCTCCGTCACTGACTATAAAAATGCTCCAAATGCCAACACTGGGAGTGTTTTCCACTTGTCCCTGTTTAGTCAGGACAACATTCTAGTACAGGGCCTTATCCGTGGTAGGTTTTGAAGGTCCAGTTGCTGAATGTGTGCATGTGCTTTCTAAGGACAAATGTCCCTCCAAAGTGTCACTTATTTAGTCCCTAATTTCTAGGTGTATAGGATTGTTCAGATTATTCCTGACCTTTGAATCAATATGAGGGAACCTGAAGTTGAGAAGGACACCTTCATTGAAGGGTCACTGAAGGGGAGAAGATGTAGGAGGCTGTGATCAGGGTTAACAATGTGACTTCTTACATTCTGCGGAATACATGCCTTGATCCCAAGCTCATGGAGGTAGAACTTTATTATTCACAGAGGCCACAGCAGTTACCCTCCTGCCATTGACTTGGAGTTACGGTAGGAGGCTGCTGATGAATTGGCACTTGGCTGCCTGGTAAATCATCCAGTTCATCCCTAAATACAGTCTGGGGCATGGACACTGCTGGATTTCAGAATACAGCTGCTTCTGTGAGAACCAGCACCTCTCCTGAATTTCCTGTTCAGTTTTCCTCCCTGATAAACAATACTCATCTGTTTCTCACCTGCCTGAATGATAACTCTAGCATTAGAATTTTGGTTTTCCCTCTGTGTTCATACGTTTCCTATATTGGTACTCCTGGTTTGCCATCCTGATTTTCGCCAATAATTTCTAATCTCAATTTCACAACTTTATCCAAGATATCAAAACCCAGAGTTCAGCAAAGGAAAGGATTTGAATAATTTTCGCCTGTTTGTAAAAGATTGTAAATTCTTCTAGCCCTTCTTTGGATAGATTTGCATTTCATCTTTAATTGTAGTGGGAGGGGAACAAACAGTTATTGAGCATTATGCAAGAAAAGGTACTAGGAGTTTTGCATATATCATGTCATTTTTTTTTTACAATAAATATAAAGGGTATAAATATTTGTCGTTTAAAGGTTCTGATCTTTCTGAGATTCACAAGGTTAAAAAATCTGCTATGGGACAAAAATGCCATAATCAAACTATGATTATACACCAAGCCTATTTTGTTCTAAAACATGTGGCTTTTCCCCCATAGTTTCATATTGTCTCCAAAGATAGAAGAGAATCGAGAATGTGTCACTCCTCAGGTAGCACCAGATAAAAGGGGAGTTTGATCTGGCTTACACTGTGCTTACTGACCAGTCTCAGTACATAAGTTAGTGTGAGGACATCTTTCAGGAATTGGGATGAGGTCTATACAGTTAGATTAAAAAATCAGAAGACCTCGGGGCTTTCCTGGTGGTGTAGTAGTTAAGTTTGCGCACTCCCCTTCAGTGGCCTGGGGTTCACGGGTTTGGATCCTAGGGGTGGACATACACACCACTCATTAAACCATGCTGTGGTGGCATCCCATAAACAAAAAAGGAAGATGGGAGCAGATGTTATCTCAGGGCCAATCTTCCTCAGCAAAAAGAGGAGGATGGGCAATTGATGTTAGCTCAGAGCCAGTCTTCCTCACACACACACACAAAAATCAGAAGACTTGAAACCTGCCCCTGGTTTGTCTTCTTCTGCTGGTTTTTTGCTCCTGGATAGAAGCCCTTTGGATGAGTAAGAGCTCTCTCTGCCACTCTGCCTTTTCTTATCAAAATAGAGGATTATCTTGAGATTTTGTAGTCAAGGTGTTTTGGAGTCTCCTTTGTGATTAGTTGTGAAGGCTTCTAATGAGATAGTAACCTCATTTCCCTACTTGTTGGATAGGAATTAGCTCTGTGAAGCTATTGCTTTGTTTAGTTCTATACAAGGTAGAAGTTGGGGAAGGACATATGGATTTTGTTGCATACTGGTATCCAAATGACCAGAGTATTTGGATATACCTGAAATCTTCCAATAGTCATATATCAATTCCGTGTTATAATGCTAACAAATTACTACAAATGTAGTGGCTTACAAAAATCTCACAAATTTATTTTCTTACAGTTCTGGAGGTCAGAAATGTGAAATGGGTTGCATTGGGTTAAAACAAAAACGTTGGCATTCCTTCTGGAGGCTCTAGGGGAACATCTGTTTCCTTGCTTTTTCCAGCTTCTAGAGGCGACTTGCATGCCTTGGCTTGTGGCCCCTCCCTCCGTCTTCTAAGCCAGCATGACATCTTAAAATCTGTCTCTGACTGACTCTTCTGCTTCCCTCTTCTACATGTAAGGACACCTGTATTTACATTGATCCCACCTGGATAATCCAGGATAGTCTCATTTTAAAGGCAGCTGGTTAGCAACCTTAATTCTTCCTTGTCGTGTATCATATCATATCCACATGTTCTGGGCATTAGGATATGGACAACTTTGGGGGTCATAATCTTGCTTACCATCACTGACTAGCAAATGCTGTGTTTTAAGATTGTGGGAGCACTCAAGAGGGAGATGAAACTTGGGATACAGCTAAAAATCTCACTTCTTTTGGCATCCTTTGATAATAGCCCTTATTTTTTGTTATGAAATAAGAGTTATTATGTGCCTAGGGAGGAAAGCAGGGGTTGAGTTGGGAAAGTATTAGAAAATATATACTCTGTATATCATTTAAGATGGCAATAAGTTGTCACTTAGCCTTCTATGTATTAATAGTAGACAATAAACTATAAAGAAGTTTTCCTAAAATGATTGTTGGGAGTGAGAGTGGTCTTTGCTTTCTCAATATGACATGGGATTCCAAGAACCCACAACCACCAAGGGGGAGGGTCTAAATAACATCAGACAAAAATGTGCCTTTCTGGGGAAGCTGGAACAGACAAGTCAGCAAGGGTGAGAGTGGTGGGGTGAGGGACAACAGTTTGGAAATGTAGGAGAGACGCAGATTTTTCAGGGACTTTAAGCCATAATAAGGTTTTTACACTTCATCTTAAGGTCAGTGGGAATCCTTTGAGAGTTTTTAAACAGGTGAAGTCATTTAGGTTTTAAAAAAGAAATACAGGGTTTTGTTTTCTTTTTTGTTTTTAAATCTCTATTGGGCTGCAGTAGGGGAAATGGGTTAACAGAATCCAGAGTTTCTTAAGACCATCCACTGAATCAAAATAAGCAAAATGTATATATATATTGATGAGTGTTATTTAACAAATACAATGCCATTCTTTACATTCTTTTATTTGGAAAGTGTGCATCCCACGTGAAAATTAACAATGAGTGTTGAAGTCAAACCTTCTAAAGGTTGCTGTGCCATGGCTGATGATTTGGAGTACTCACCACAGAGCATTCTTGGGGCAATAACACGGCTGAGACATCATATTCCATGATCTGGTCCTCAGTTCCACAGATGCAAGAGTTCTATTTTGTCAGTGAACTGAGAAAAGCTGACTCTTACTAACATTCCCTCATTGACAAATTTTCAAATTCCCTTATGTGCCAATACATGAGGAACACACGAAAAACATATGAGGTTAAGTTTCCCACTTTCCAAAATAAAGCATACATGTTTTTCATATGACTTCTAAAAATGATTATTTCAGAGTCCTTAATATTCTTAACCATTCTTCATTGCCAGCAGAGGAAAGAGTAGCATGAGGCCAGAAAACCAGAGCAATGTGTCCGAGTTCTTCCTCCTTGGGCACCTCATCCCACTGGAGCAGGCGGGTATGTTCTTTGCCCCGTTCCTGGGCATGTACCTGACTACAGTGCTGGGGAAGCTGCTCACCATCCTGCTCATCAGGCTGGACTCTTGCATCCACATCCCCATGTACTTCTTCCTCAGCCATTTGGCATTCATTGATGTCTCTTTGTCATCTGTCACTGTCCCAAAGCTGCTGATGAACGTGCAAATTAAGTACAAATCCATCCCCTATGCAGTGTGCATTTCACAGATTTATTTTTTCATATTTTTTACTGACCTGTACAGCTTCCTTAAAATGTCAATGGCATATGACCACTAAGTTGCCATATGTCACCCTCTTCACTACATCACCATCATGAGAGAAGAGCTGTGTGCCTTACTAGTGACTATATCCTGGATCCTATCCCCTTCCTACAGCCTTCTTCTGGCCCAGTTATCCTTCTGTGGTGCTAACACTATCCCTCATTTCTTCTGTGACCTTGGTACCCTACTCAAACTGTCCTGCTCAAACAACTTCCTTAATGAGTTGATCATATTCGCAGTAGGGACGGTAGTCATTACCCTGCCACTCATACGTATCCTAGTATCTTATAGCTACATTGGGGTCACCATCCAGAAAGTCTCTTCAACCAAGTGGACCTGCAAAGTATTATCCATATGTGGTTCCCACATTTCTGTGGTGTCTCTGTATTATGGGGCAATATTTGGGCAGTACTTTTTCCCAACACTAAGCAATTTCATTGACAAGGACATCATTTTGGCTCTCATGTACGTGGTGGTCATAGCCATGTTGAACCCTTTATCTACAACCTTAGTAACAGGGAAATGAAAGAAGCCCTTGGGAAACTCTTCAACAGAGCAACATTTTTCTCACAGTGACATTCAACTTTTATTTAAATCAGAACCTCATTTTTGTTTATTTCATGTATTTGATTTTCCATCTGAATATGTCTCAAAACTTTCATGTCTCTAAGGCTTAAGAGAGATGATGGCATGCTGGATGTACTTGGTAAATATTTGTTGACAAGAATTTCATTCTCTTATTCACAATGCTCTTCTCCATAAATAATCTGATCAGCAAATGCTAAATTAATTTTGTTACCTATTTCTGCAACGTAGGTGCATAAATAGTACAATAATATGCAGTTTGGTTATCCCATATTTGAGGAGAATTTTAGAGACTCTTATATTTTGGGCCCATAATCTTAAGCTTTAACACACCCCAGAATCTAAAGTATAAGCTATATTATTTCACTACACTCTCTTATGCAGACTAAATAGGCTTTCTTTTTGTCTTTTTAGGTCTATTGAAATCAAAGAATCAAAACTATCTGTCACTTAAATAAGAGGAAATGTAGTTCTCTTTGCTCGTGGTATGAAATGTTATAACAACTCTGAAGATGGAGGGCCCTGTTGGAGATCAAGACTCACCAGGGAATCCCCCTTTGCCAACACTGTGTGGTTGATATTGCTTAGCCCCCATACACAATCATTAACGAAAGCATGAATCGTGCTAGCCTACTCTGTAAATATAACCAAATTACAGTGCAAACGTCATTGCTTTCCTATAAATACCACTCCAGACTCAGCCCTGACCATCCTTCTTGGACATCGTGCCTTCCCAAATGAAGAATGAAAGAAGAACTTCTCAAACTTTAATGTGAATAAGAATTCCTGGGGAGATTGCTAACACAAGGATTTCTGGAATCTACCACCACAAATTCTGATTTAGTACTTCTGGTATGGGGCCCAAGAATTTGCATTTCTAACCAACTCCCACGTGACGCTGGTGCTGCAGATCAGCGAAGTACGATTTGAAGATCACCAGTGTAAAGAATTAAATCTTAGAAGTTGTGGGACGCACGTTTATAACATCTTATGTGAATTCTGGTAGTAGTTAAAGTGAAACAAAAGAATATATGTTATTTCATTGTAGAAAAATCTGTGGTTCATGCTGATATTTTCAGATTAATTCTGGCTACAGTAAATGCCTTTCTTCAATCTCTAATGTAAGACATTATTTCCTGAGTTATTAGATTTTCTTTTCTCTTTCATATATAATATAGATATATGCACACTGAATATCATTCTTTGTAACATCACACCAGAATATATTTTCAATGAAAATGAAGCCAAAGCTTTGAAAAAAATTGCATCTTATGTCCATTGGTGCCTTCTTGTTACTTGGGGTTCACTGTGAAGCTTTCTCAAAGAGAAACCTCTTTACAAGAACCTCTAATCTCCAGCTCTTAGCACTTTTTAGATCCACATCTAGGTGGAAAAGCTCAAGAGTTATGAAATTGATTATTGGACATTTCCTATAAGCATCTTCATTTTGTGTCTTACCACTGACTTTGGTATCTGGTGTATATCAAATCTGGGTACCTCAGCTGAAACTTCCAGTTTAACATCCTGACACATACTACTCCCTCTTCCTGTGGTCATTAGCACAAGATAGAAATTTGTGTGCCTGAATAATTCTTATTTGTTAAGCCTCAGGTAAAGCAACACTTCCTCTGGGAAGTTTTTCATATCCTCTGCCACTAGGCTGAAGTAATTATTCTGCCTAAGGACACAGAATTTCATGTAAGCAATTATAGTTCTTTGCTGAATCGCTCTGGAGTCAGACAGCCAATATTGAAATATTTCTTTCACTACCTGTGATTTTAATGCATTCTTCACTTCTTTGAGCCTGAGTTTTCCCAACATATCTTTAGAGCTGTTTTCAGGATTAAAGTAGATGATTTTAATGCATATTAAGCTCTTCAACCAGTACCTGAGACAACGGGGGCGACAATTAGTTTGCTGCTGAATATCTGGTGTGTTTGAGGGGAAACAAAGTGTGGGTTGCACTCTTGAAGGAAAAGAAAGCAGTGTGTTAATTATTATATAAGGAGAGTAAAATTTAATATGTTCTTCCTGAAAGTTCTAGAAGGGCTCAGGGTCCCTGGATGCCTGGGTTAAGGAGAAGCCGTATTGTCACCGAGATGGAAAATTCTTTAGAAATGGAGATTTGAAAGGCCAAGCAAATTTTATAACAAATTTAATATTTAATGAAGGGCCAGCTGTAATGGCTTCCATTTGATGATACCACCCGGAGTGACATCACAGCACCCTCAAGGTATGTTACAACTCACATTATCCAGGAAAGGGGCAAATTAAGTCCTATAAAGCATGTCCCCTTAACAGGTGCAAGAATAACGTCAACAAATATTTCTGAGTAACAAAGCTGTGGAAGGAAAACACATTAGCTTTACTTTCAATAATTTGTATTTACAGAAATAAGATCATATGGGTGTTTTAAAAGAAATGTAAGTATCAGTTAGAAGAATATGTTTTCTTATTCAAGAGTTTTCTCAAGGCCCCTTTCATGTCTTTATTTCTCAGGCTATAAATAAAGGGGTTCAACATGGGAATGATCATTGTGTACATCAATGAAGCAATTACGTTATTGTCGTTGGTGTTGCTGGATGAGGGAAGAAAATATAGACCAATAATTGTCCCATAGTAGAGAGTCACTACTGAGAGATGAGACCCACAAGTGGACACGGCTTTGCAGATGCCCTGGGTAGAGGGAACCTGGAGGATGGTTGCCCCAATATGGCCATAAGAAACCAAGATGCATAAGAATGGAAGCACAATGGCCATTAATCCTACAGTAAAGATTACCAATTTGTTTTCAGAAGTGTCTGAGCAGGACAATTTGAGCAGGGCAGCAAGGTCATAGAAGAAGTGGCAGACAGTGTGGTCAGCACAGAAGGACAGCTGGGCCAGGAGGAGGGTGTGCAAAAGAGCACAAACACAAGCAATGCGCCAGGACCCGGCCACCAGTATGACACAAACTCTCTGACTCATGATGGCGGTATAATGGAGAGTGACAGATGGCCACATACCTGTCATAGGCCATTGAAGTGATCAGGAAACTGTCCAAAGCAGCAAAGAAGATGAAAAAAAATGTCTGTGAAATTCACCCTGCGTAGGGGATGGTTTTGTACTTAGTCTGCATGTTCCTCAGCATCTCTGGGACAGTGACAGATGAGAAAATAATATCAGTGAAGGCCAAGTGACTGAGGAAGAAGTACATGGGGGTGTGGAGGCGAGAGTCCAGCCTGATGAGCAGGATGATGGGCAGGTTCCCCAGCACCGTGGTCAGGTACATGCCCAGGAACAGGCCGAAGAACAGGCCCTGCTGCTCTGGCTGGATGGGGAGCCCCAGGAGGAGGAACTCGGACACGCTGCTCTGGTTCTCTCGCTTCGTATTGGTATATCAGCCGGAAGGGACAGGTGGGGAAAGTTAAAGGGGAAACAAATGTCTCTGGATAAAAAAAAATAATTTTGGCATAGCATAATCGAGATATTGTTTTGATTTAGGTAATGTCTTCATCCATATTTTCTTACATTTGATGCATATTTTGCTGGATAAATTAGAAAAAGTGTAGGTTTAGTATATACAGCCACTTTCTTTCTCAATCTGGTCCCAGTCTCTGCAACTGATAATACTAACAAACTTTATTAAACATTGTCCTGATTCACTGTTCTAATAGCTTACGTGTCGTAACTGACTCAACAGTCTTAAGTATATGAGCTACGTAGGTACTATTATTATTTCCGCTTTCAAATGGGATAGCTGAGGTGGATAGTCTCACAGTCACTGAGGTAAGAAGAGGAAAAGCTGGCATTTAGGACCCAAGCATTTTGACTCCAGAATTTAGTCTCTGGAAGCAAAACAATTTATATGACATCAGAAATATCATTGCCCTTCATATTTTTTTTGAGTAATGAGCTGTTTAATTCTGTATCCTCTGCTGCTCTACACATTCTATGACTACTTCTAATTTTTTCATTGGTTGTAGACCCATAATCTATCACAGAGAATTAATGCATACACAATATATTTTTGTTGATCAAATAAAAGATGTTGCATCCAAATATATTCATCATGGTAGCCTCTTTAAGAAACTTACATCAGGCCTTGTTCAAGATCCAGGTTTAACCCTAATAATCCCAGGACCCCGTGTTATTTAGTTGCCACATGGCATCACATGCAAAGAGGTACAATCTAAAAGTGAAACATATTTTTTAAAAGTAATTCTAATATTTCATTGTCTCTAAAATAGGCTGTAACAGATTTATTTCCTAACCCAAATCAATATTTATCAAAATACCTATATATTTTCCTAAAATAGAAGGTAGAGATTCACTATAACATATCAAAGCTTATTATAAAACTATGTTGATTACAACGAATAGTGTATTTTCACAAAGATAAACCAGTAAAACAGTGGAGGAAAATAGAGAGCCTAGAAACAGACACATTTATAGTGAGGACTTGGCCTCATCGTCACTTTGTCAGCTGGATTCAGAAGACAACCATGCACCAGTCCTGGTGCCTCCACCTCCAAATGAGTGAAATGAATAGTGTAATTTTGAAACGACTTAATCCAGTAGGTAAAAATTCACGTCAAATGATAACTTTCAATGACTACAGCACACTTGCCAACTGGCTTCCTCTGATGTCTGGAACCAGATATCCAATCAGAATATTTATGAATGCTTTACCATTATGTCTCCCAGAAACAGGTGACAGATTGCTACTTAGTCACAGAAGCAGAAGGCTTTCTGCACAGATTCCAGCACCTTGTGTCCAACCCTAA